>CP092865.1:95415906-95733049 GCA_030710605.1 Cordylochernes scorpioides | reverse complement strand
CAATAACTTGGTATCAGACATTGGAATGATAATATTGAATTATTCTTCAGCCCATCTTGTGAACTCTGCTTCCAGGAGGCAGCACCATTCAAGTATCACACCTTATAAATACATGGAGCGCCGTTCATTCCACTTGTTACACTCTTGATGTCTAATTTTGGTAAATAGATTACTTCAGATCCTTTCTCTTATTCTTTATTTTAACACTAACTCCGCCTTTGCTGGTCCCAAGCCCGGATGAAAAAGGAGGAGGGGGAGCAGTAACAAGCTCACTAAAAAACCTGGGCTCAGCTGGCCTGGCTGATAGTACCCTGTAAGGACTCCAGGGATACAGGATGAGTCTGTACTCCATGTTAGGAGCGGCTGCACATGGCATCTGTTCCTCATGTCAGAAGCGGCCATTTCTTTTGGAGCTAAGTCGGCCTGCCACTGAGTAGTGCTCCCAGTCTTAATGACAAAGGCAGACACATTTTACTTCACCAAGTGTGGAGATAAGAAAGAAGAAGATTTTAGCACTAATAAGGTACAATTTGGATTAGAGAATAGAAACACAAAGTAACAACGCTGTTACTGAAAACCTCACCAGTATTTATTTATTTATTTGGTCTTATTACTTTCATTTAACAAAATATTTTTGGTTTTACTATTAAATTTCATCCTATTTTATTTGAAAAAGAATTTGTTTATGCGTGCTCTTAATTGGTTTATTTGTAAATTGCTTTGGGAAGAGCCATGCTCAATGCAAGAACTTCTATCTAAATTTCTACTGTCCCCTCAAAGCTTATGTCCATAGTTTATGTCTTTAACTATTCTAACCAAGACACACTTCCTCTAAAGAGTCAAATACACCCATGGACAAAACTTAAGGAAGTCCTTGATGTCGCCGGTCATCTATTTTTTTTTTTAAGGAGACAGAGGTTGTTCACACTTGGTTATCTTGTGTATCTTCAATAAAGTTCACTGTAATACTTTTAGAGTTATTGTCTGAATCCCGATATACAGTAAAACCCCTCTATAGTGAACCCCAATGGGACAGAGCTTTTGGTTCACTATAGCCACGGTTCACTATAGCCACGGTTTGGCATTTTTTTTTAACTTTTCTAAATTTTTAGACCATATAATTAAAAAACAGCCATACAAACAGGAAAAGGCAGCCACTTAATAATGGTCACTTTGTTTTAATTCCCTAAATTGACCTATTTCTTTACAGTAATGCTGAATATCAAAAGAAGTCATTTGATAATAGGTTCTTCTTATCATTAGCATACATGTTTATATATAAACCTATGTATTATTTTAAAATTATGCCAAATCACCTAGGCAAAACATTATTAATTATATATTTTTGAAAGGTATGAGTATTTTAGAACATCTTTCTCAAATAATATAACACTAAATTTATTTGAAAAAATGCCTCTAATACCTTGTTGTTTGAAAGTGAAAAGTAAAATTTGAAAATCACAATTGTCTTAAAATATCATTATTTCCATCAAAGGAATAAAGCTCCGTGTATTCTGAATCATGGGATGATCAGGATGAATCAAAAGTATCCAATTCAGAAAAATCGGACGTGAAACATGTTGATACGATAGCGCGATCGGTAAAATTGCGAATAAAAAACGCCAATTTTCAAACACCAAATCGGTAGGGAAATGGCCGGCCAGGGGGAATATCCGCAAACTCTGGTTGAGTCATATACCTAACAAGAATTCCATTTTAAAAATAGAACTGTAGTGGTAGTTTTTGAGAATTTATAAGTCGATTTGTTTGTGGCCCATGAGACGCGGGTTGGGGGAACTTTTTTTTTTTTTTCTTCTTCTTCCAATTCCAGTTTCCACATATTCTTCTGAAGTGTATATTAAATTTTGTTTTTAACCTGTTATTCAAACCATTTCTGGCTTTAAAATTATTTGTAATTATTTTTTAGCCTAGGTTAAACTTGATATAGAACGCTTCTAAAAGGGCAGGCTGCCACTGTTTTTTTTTTTTTTTTTTTAGAACGCCATTCTTTGTTTCTTTTCTTTATTTTGGAAGCCATTTGTATTTTTCTTCTATTTCAAAATTGTCGAATGCAAAGATATTCTATTAAATAAAAGTATAATGTGTAAAAATTTATACGACATACAGCAAAAATAGAATGGAAATGAAAACAAACAATGCCGCTAATTTTTTGTTTTGAAATCGCGATCCATGAGCTGAAACATTCTCAAAATTTTGTTGTTTTGAAAAATTTTTAAATCATAATTTTAAGTTCGTTATAAGCATAGTATTTTTAATAGATTTTATCATTTTGGGACCGAAAATAGGTTTGTTATAGGGGTAGTTCGTTATTTTAAAAATCGCAAAGTTCGTTATAACGATGGTATTTTCAATGGAATGGAATCGGGAATCGCCGTGGGTTCGTTATAAGGGAAGGTTCGCTATATCCAGGGTTCGTATTAGCGGGGTTTTACTGTACTTGGTAAAAGGTACAGCTTCCTTAAGTTTTGTCCATGAGTGTATTGTCTGAATCCCGATATACTTGGTAAAAGGTACAGATTCCTTAAGTTTTGTCCATGAGTGTATTGTCTGAATCCCGATATACATGGTAAAAGGTACAGCTTCCTTAAGTTTTGTCCATGAGTGTATAAGGACAGAACAGAACAAATACAATAGCCAGGTAGTTTAAACTGGTGAAACTGTTGGAGATGTCCCACTAATTAGTACCAGGCCCTTTCAATAGATTCCATGGCAGGAGAACAGCAGAAAGCTATTTCATTATTTGAAAAAAAAAATGAAATTGTGCACTAAACATAGTTTCCTTTATAATCTTTTCTATCAATTGAAAAAGCCCTGTACGATTTATAAATGAATAAAACAAAGCATCAAGGGCTGCGTATCTTTATTAGAACAAATATATACGAGCTTTCGGGCACATACGCCCTTCTACAGGAATTAATGAAACAATAATCCAACTAGTTTGAAATAAGATTTATATATAAATTTAACGTGCATATCCACGATACACGTGCATATCAACTTGCAAGGTATCCCATTAGACATGTGATATCTTATACTGTGAATGAATTTGTTTTATCTTATTTTATTTAAGTCTATTGAATTATATGCTTCTGGTAAATCAATTCTGCGATTTATACTGCTATATTGTTTGGACACTATTGCTTCAATTATTAATCTTTGATATTTGTTATTGATATTGTTGTAATGTACTTTAGGTTCATTTAAGTTAAATGTGTGTCCTGTTGAATTGGAGTGCTGTACTATTAATGATAATGGGTCATTTCTGTTTATGTTTCTTCTGTGTTCAATGATTCTATTATGTAATTTTCTTCCCGTTTCTCCCACATATTTGGCATTACAATTATTACATTCTATAGAATAAATTACCTCTTTTCTGCTTGATATATATTCGGTTTGCCTGTTTTTTGTAATCAGGTTTCTTAAGATATCTGATAAGTTGGGAGAGTAGCTATAAAACCGTTATCCATAATTTGACATCAGCTGGTTATCCCAAAACATTTATTTTAAAACATTTCTATCAGGCACAGGTCACATCTAACATGTCAGCACAAAAAACTAAAATATACAGGCAGAATTGCTACATCCCATATTCCCCGAAATCCATCCACATTTCTAGAACACTAGATAAATATGGAATAAAAACATTTTATAGCAAGTCTCCCAACTTATCAGATATCTTAAGAAACCTGATTACAAAAAACAGGCAAACCGAATATATATCAAGCAGAAAAGAGGTAATTTATTCTATAGAATGTAATAATTGTAATGCCAAATATGTGGGAGAAACGGGAAGAAAATTACATAATAGAATCATTGAACACAGAAGAAACATAAACAGAAATGACCCATTATCATTAATAGTACAGCACTCCAATTCAACAGGACACACATTCAACTTAAATGAACCTAAAGCACATTACAACAATATCAGTAACAAATATCAAAGATTAATAATTGAAGCAATAGTGTCCAAACAATATAGCAGTATAAATCGCAGAATTGATTTACCAGAAGCATATAATTCAATAGACTTAAATAAAATAAGATAAAACAAATTCATTCACAGTATAAGATATCACATGTCTAATGGGATACCTTGCAAGTTGATATGCACGTGTATCGTGGATATGCACGTTAAATTTATATATAAATCTTATTTCAAACTAGTTGGATTATTGTTTCATTAATTCCTGTAGAAGGGCGTATGTGCCCGAAAGCTCGTATATATTTGTTCTAATAAAGATACGCAGCCCTTGATGCTTTGTTTTATTCATTTATAATCTTCTCTGTTTAAAAAAAAACATCTGTATCTTATAAAAGCTTACTGATCCAATACTAGTAACAAGACACTTGACAACAAGTATTTTAATCCAAATTATTGAAATGTTTGTCATGTTTCGTCAACAACATTGTTACCATCATCAAACAAAAGTACTGAATGAATTGAAATAAAAAAATTAATACACTTGGCAAAAGTGGAGAACATCTCCAGAAAGTGTCAAATCTTGGTTGATTCAGATAGGTGGGACAGGCCATCAGCAATGACAACAGTCTTTGATTTCCAGACTTATATCTGGTCATCTACGGCAATGACTTTCCAGAATAGTTACAAGGTTTTCCCACTATGTACTAAGTGTCAACCTACAACCCCAAAACACATCATTGACTGTATTGACTCATCCATTGATGAGCTCTACTCAGCATCCACAGCAGACACCATCAACAAGTTCTACAAGCTTGATACCTTAATATGATTAAGTGGAGATAAGAAAGAAGAAGATCAGCAATGTTCAGGAGGCTTTTATATAATGTTACCTCATCCTATACAGGCTTCCCTTAGCAATAATGGTATCATAGAGTGATAAGGCACAAATTGGATTATAGAATATAAACACAAGGTAATAAGACACCAAATCCTAATAAATAAATAGTGTGTGACGTTTCGGTAACAGCGTTGTTACCATCTTCAGACAAATGTACTGAATGAGAAATTTTACCACAGCACTTGATAACAGTAACTGGCGGGGGTCGGTGGAAGGATGGTCTAAACCGTTGGTTTTCGACCATTACAACCCAGGTTCGATTCCCGTATTGGGCACTTATTTCTGTTTAAAAAAAAAAAAAAATGCTCCAATGGCCCCCAATTCTTGCAAAAGTTCAACCCCACCAGCGAGTGCAAGTAACCAAACAGGGCTCTGGCACATTTGTAAGTGTAAAGTCGAATTGCCTTTCATATATGTAGACATGTGGTGCACTTACAGTAAAAGCAGTCACCTACTTCTACCCACCATGATTATCATGGCCTGTACCACGTGTACTAGTGATAAGCAAAAAAATAATAATAATAACAACAGTAACTATTTAAAACATGCTGTGGTAAAATTTCTCATTCAGTACTTTTGTCTGAAGATGGTAACAATGCTGTTACCAAAATGTCACACACTATTTATTTATTTGGATGTGGTCTTATTACCTTGTGGGTTTCATAGAGCTTTTCTTACCACTACCTAGCTAGATAAGTTCCCCTAACTTCCTAGCTCTATCTACTTTGACTGACGCGTTGTGACATAAGATAGAGTCCAACCACCCTACTTGCACCTCCAAGTTGAGCCCAGAGCTCCAATAAGGTAAATAACTCACCGTCTTGATCTCTAGGAAGTCCATGATGCCATCTTCAGCCCTGGAACCACACATCAATCTCTCTGTGGTTTACATCTCTACAAAATACACATGGTGGGTATGACTGCTTATACTGGAGGTACACTGCATTGATGGAGTTTGTCTTGTGCACTTACAGAGGCTCTCTTTGCCTTCACTGCTGGTGGGCTTGTGATGTAATTGTAAATAATTCCGTGAATTTAAAAGAAAGAGTAATTATCATCATGTTTGTTTATGTTTGAGATAGAAACAGCTCGAGTTAGGCTGTAAATAAATAATTGATAAATAAGCCATAAGTTAGGAAGTTCCCTCTCTTAAAATAAATATTAATAATTATTCATCTTCGCATCCTGATTTTTAAAGAAACAAAACAGGGCTAGGCAAGATTTTGGGAGGCGATCGAAGCAAAGTTATGGCTTCTATGAAACATGTTAGTGCAAAAGTCAAATTACTTTTCACATGTGTAGACATGTGGTGCACTTACAGTAAAATCAGTCACCAACTTCTATTCACCATGATTATCATGACCTGTACCACATGTACTAGGGATAATAAAAAATAAATAAATAAAACCCCTTTCTCAATGCACTCCAGGTCCTGGTTGCAGAAAATGAGAGTTTAGATCTGGGGTTTCCAAGGTAGACAGTACCATATCCAAGTGTGGGCTCAGAAGCATTTAAGAGGGTCTTTCAGGGGTTGGTTGGCCAAGAGATTTAGTCCTGGGGAGGAGACATTATAAAATGTTTGAGTTTCAAAGGGAGCTATGGCAGTTTGGGAAGTCATCTAGAGGAGGAATTACAGTTGTGGTAGACTTAGAGTGGTGACTTAGAGCTGTGGTAGTTTGGGAAGTCATCTAGAGGAGGAATTACAGTTGTGGTAGACTTAGAGTGGTGACTTAGAGCTGTGGTAGTTTGGGAAGTCATCTAGAGGAGGAATTACAGTTGTGGTAGACTTAGAGTGGTGACTTAGAGCTGTGGTAGTTTGGGAAGTCATCTAGAGGAGGACTTACAGTTCCCTGCCTTGTCCTGACATCTTGAAGCCTCCAAAGGGAGTCTGGGGACTGTTGTGGAGGTAGGTGTTGACCCTACACAGCACAGTGAGAACACTGGGGTACACTGGACGGCACACCACCTACCAGATTGTTCCTGCCTGCACTCCTTGGGAGAAGGTCAGAGCATCATTCAGGTTCTCTGTCAGGATACCTGCTGCCAGGCCGTAGCTGGTGTTGTTGGAGCGTACTATGGCCTCCTCCAGGGTCTTGAACTTGAGGATCTGCTGCACAGGGCCAAAGATCTCCTGCTGGGCGATGGTCATGTTGTCTCCCACTCCAGAGAAGATGGTGGGCTGTACGAAGTAGCCCTTGCTGCCTTGCCTCTGACCTCCACACTCCAGCTTGGCTCCCTCATTCTTGCCGCTTTCGATGAGCGTCAGGATCTTGTTGAACTGTTCCTCGTCCACCTGGGGTCCCTGGATGGTCTTCTCGTCAAAAGGATCCCCCACCACTCGCTTGCCAGCCAGCTCACGGGACTTTGCCACGAAGGTGTCATAGATGGCTTCATGGACAAAGGTGCGGGTGGCAGCACAGCAGCACTGGCCCATGTTCTCAAACACAGAGTTGTGGGCAATCTCCACGGCCTTGTCTACGTCTACGTCAGGCATGATAACCAGGGGGGACTTGCCTCCCATCTCCAGGGTGATACGCTTGGCGTTGCTCTTGCCAGCCGCCTGCTGGATCAGCTTGCCCACTTCCGTGGAGCCAGTGAAGGTGACCTTGTCCACATCCATGTGTCCTGTGATGGCACCCCCGGCTGTGGGGCCGTAGCCTGGCACCACGTTGAGCACACCGGGCGGGAACGCTGCCTCCTTAGCCAGACTGGCCAGATAGAGGGCAGTGAGTGGGGTCTGCTCCGCCGGCTTCACCACCAGGGTGTTTCCAGCTGCCAGTGCTGGAGCCAGCTTCAGGAGAAACAGGAACGCTGGGTAGTTCCACTGGCACAATACACTAGATTGACATCGCAGTCACACACCCAACAAACTATAAATATCAAAATTCAAAACTATTATAAAGGCGAAAGATTCTTTTTGATATTAAACAATTTCTACTGCCCTTACTGCAATGGAAAAATTAATGAGAGGGCCTGGCTCATCAGTGGTGAACCCTCTCAGCGGTTTCGCCAGTTTAATTTTTCCATTGCAGTAAGGGCAGTAGAAATTGTTTAATATCAAAAAGAATCTTACCCCTCGTGTAATCTTTACACAAGGGGATAAGAAACAACAACAACATCTTACGCCTTTATAATAGTTTTGAATTTTGATAACAGATGGCGCGCTAGTGCATCAAACTATATATATAAACTCTTCTATAAAATAATCCCTTTCATCAACTTTGAGCGAAATTAATCATTCCTCCAGGGAAAAGTGTCTTTTCAAAAACATTTTTATTGTTCTCTAGCTTTCTGGCACGGACGTCCATCTATAAGAGAAAACATGGTATCATGTTTTCTCTTATAGATGGATGTCCGTGTTTGAAAGATAGGGAACAATAAAAATGTTTTTGAAAAGACACTTTTCCCTGGAGGAATGATTGATTTTGCTCAAAATATAAACTCTTGTTGTTGTTTCTTATCCCCTTGTGTAAGCATTACACAAATTTAATGAGTCCATGTTCCTCAAGGTGTTTGATGATAAGCACCGGCCTTTCCCAGAGATCCTGTTTATTGGATCTAATTCAAGCCAAAATGTCATGGAATAGGATGTAGCTTTTATTGATAATGGCACAATTTGGTGAAAGTCTGACTTTGCCTGTAATTTGAGGCTGTTCTTAATATGGAAGCATGTAAAGTCTAGATGCCCCTTGAGAGCTTCTCACCTTTTGACTGACAACATCCAACCTTTAATGATAAGGCACAATTCGGATTATAGACACAAGGTAAGACCAAATTCTAATAAATAAATAGTGTGTGACATTTTGGTAACAGTGTTGTTACCATCATCCTTGTTACAGAAATGTATCACATTATTTATTTGGATTTGGTCTCTTCTTCTTCTTTTCTTATCTCAAAAGTTTTGGAATCCGCCAGTGATAATATCTTGTCCAGTTAACCTTGCTCTTATTGGTAGATATGCCATTGAGGTTGCATTGAAGAACATTCAATTTGGCATTGGGAGACTGTAGGGAATTTTTCGAATGAAGCCCTCTGCCTAAACTCCAGACGCGGCCCTGATTATTCTGCGCGATGGCCGATGCAACATAGTGGGGAGATTTGATAACCATCATTATTGGGTGAAGGATTGGTCTGAATGGATTTGGTCTTATTACCTTGTATTTATCCAGCTTTTAATATATTTATTTAAGGCACAAATTATCCCCTCCTGGCCATTTTTCCTTCATGTATTCTTCTAAACGCCAAAATGAATTAGAAGAAATTTGCCTTTGCACTAATTGCAATCTGAGCTGTATACTAGATGCATGCCAAAATTTTATTGAAAATGATTAGGTAAAATTTGGATTGTAAACTAGAAACACAGGGAAATCCAACACAAAATTTATTTGGTCTTATTACCTTTTGTTTCTAATCATTTTATCAAGTTAGTAATGCATTCAACCATCAGTTCCTGTTATTGGCAAATCTCCAATATTAAAACTTTCTCTCTAATTCCAAACACACAAGGTAATAAGACCAAATCCTAATAAATAAATAGTTTGTGACATTTCAGTAACAGTGTTATAAACACAAGGTAATAAGACCAAATCCTAATAAATAAATAGTTTGTGACATTTCAGTAACAGCTTTATAAACACAAGGTAATAAGACCAAATCCTAATAAATAAATAGTATGTACACTATTTGGATTTGGTCTTATTACCTTCTGTTGAAAATCTATAATCCAAATTGTGCCTTATCAGTAACAGCGTTATTACTGAAACGTCACACATTATTTATTATTTGCATTTGGTCTTATTGTGTTTCTAATCTATAATCCATAACTCTATAAATCTATAATTCTAATGTAATCCATATTGTGTCTTGTCAATCTCTCATTCAATTATGGAAATTACTTTGTTGGGTCGGCTGAAAAGAAAAAAAAAAAAACTTTCAAAACCAAAGATTTTTGGTTTTCCAAATGCAACCTTCACAGAGGCAGGCTCACGTAGCAGAGCTTTACAGTTTAGACTCATATCTTGGGATCAAGATTTTAAGTTATCATTATAAACATGTTGTTGTATATAAAAGATGCTACACCATATTGAGGTCTCTTTATATTTTATGAATTTTGTTAGATAATAATTAGAAAAGATTAAAAAAAAACTCTGCTTTTGCCGGTCCCAAGCCCGGATGAAAAAGGAGGAGAGGGAGCAGTAACAAGCTCGCTAAAAAACCTGGGCTCAGCTGGCCTGGCTGATAGTACCCTGTAAGGACTCCTAATCCAGGGATACAGGATAAGTCTGTACTCCATGTTAGGAGCGGCTGCACATGGCGTCTGTTCCTCATGTCAGAGGCGGCCATTTCTTTTGGAGCTAAGTCAGTGGCCTGCCACTGAGTAGTGCTCCCAGTCTTAATGACAAAGTCAGATGCATTCTACTTCACCTAGTCATGATGGTTGTCAAGCTTTACAAGCTTGATACCCTAATATGATTGAGTAGAGATAAGAAAGAAGAAGAGAAAAGCTAATGGTTTGATTCCTATACATAGTAGAACTACCTCCCTGTAAAGGACAACACCTATTTACAGAGCCAAAGTGATCTTTAGGGAGAAATGTCCTCTTACTGGAGAGTTACTAATTAGTAAAAATGGTTATTTTGTAAATGAAAGCTGTTGGATAATTGCTTGGAGCAGTAAATTATCAAAATAATAAAATTGTGAGATGAAAAGTTTCTTATAATATTTTTTTATTTAGCGAGCTTTTAAGCATTTCTGTCCTTCCAAATTCAATTTTGATGTTTTTATTTTTTTGTAATTATTTTTGTTATTATTGTTGACTAAGTTTCAATAAAGTTAAGATAATTCTCAATTTCTGTTCTTCTACAGGGGTAAGAAATGATCTCATTTTTATTCCTGTAGAAGGGGAGAAATTCTCAAAAGCTCGTCTAAATAAAAGCCTTTCAAGAAACTCTTTGCCTCACAATTTTGTTACTTCTAATAATAAAAACTGTCCTTTATAGAGAGGTTTCCTATAGCACGAGTGTCCTCTCATGGAGTTCTACTGTATATTACAGTAATATTTCTTTAATTCAATAACAACTTTAATCCAAATGGGATATCTTGGGATGTGTTGAATTGAGTAAGGAAGGAGTGTATTAATGATGTGTGTGTCTGGAGTTTACAAAGAGAGAGGAACAAAGTGACACACAACTTACAGAAATGCTCAAAATGTAGTCTGAATAAAAGCCTTTCAAGAAACTCTTTGCCTCACAATTTTGTACTTTTGATAATAAAATCTGTCCTTTATAGAGAGGTGTCTTCTAGCATGAGTGTCCTCTCATGGAGGTTCTACTGTATATTACAGTATTATCTCTTTAATTCAATAGCAACTTTAATCCAAATGAGATATCTTGGGATGTGTTGAATTAAAGAAGGAAGGTGTGTGAATTAAAGAAACAGCGGTATGGTAGATTAAACTGGCGAAACCGCTGGGAGGGTTCACCACTGATGAGCCAGGCCCTCCCATTAATTTTTCCATTGCAGTAAGGACAGTATAAATTATTTATAAAAAAAAAAAAAAAAAAAGAAGAATCATACGCATCTATAATAGTTTCGAATTTTGATGTGTGTGTCTGGAGTTTACAGAGAGAGAGAGAGGGACAAAGTGACACACAACTTACAGGGATGATGGCCCCCACCACACCAATGGGCTCCAGGCGGGTGAAGGAGAACACATCTCCATCTGCCAACACCTCACAGTTAGCATATCTTCTAAGGCAAAGCTAACTTACACCTTCTTCTCTATATTTGATCTAGTATTTGATCCAGATTGGTTAGGTAAACAGAATAAGAGGTTTTTTTTTTAAATTATTATTCCCAGTACACGTTGTACCATGAGAATCATTACTGATTAGAAGTTGGCGAATGTTTTTACTGTAAAGTACACCACATATCTACACACATGGAAATTAGTTTAACTTTCGCACTTACAAGTGTGCCAGAGCCCCGTTTGTTTAATTATACTTACTGGTGGGGATGGACTTTTGCAAGAATCAGAGGCCATTGAAGCATTTTAATAATAAAAAAAGTGCCCAATGCGGGATTCGATCCCAGGTCGTAGCATTTGAAAACCAACGGTTTAGAGACCACTTGTCCACTGACCCCTAAAACAATAAGAGAAGAGAAAGTGAAGAATCTCACCAGCTGGGATGGTCTTGCCGTGGAGTTTGTCAGCATAGCCGGCATAGTACCTCAGGACCCTCACAGCAAACACCATGTCACCGCAGGCGTTCTTGTAGGGCTTGCCATTGTCCAGGGTCTCCAGGCTCTGTAGGCAGCATGCAGCTCATGTCATGGCACAGTGTACGGGATCCACTCACAGCTATGTACTCTGCGTTCTTCTCCACTAGATCTGCGTACTTGCTGAGCAGCTGGCCCCTGGCGGAGGCATCCATGGTCCTCCAGGGAGAGCCCCGCTTGAAGGCTGCCTTGGCAGCGCTCACCGCCTTGTCTACATCTGCCTGCAGTCACACACACCTCATATTTTATATCTCACTTTCCATGGCTTCCTCCCACTACAATATGGATGAATTATTGAGAAAAATAATATTACATCATGTTTGATGCGCCCCTTCATTTATTCAAAATAATCTCTGATATTTTAAATTTATTTTACACAGATTATAGTACAACAACCTTCCTGTAAAGAACACATAATTTCAGAGCCAAAGTGCCCTATAGGGAGAGGTGTCCTCTTACCGGAGAGTTGTTAAATAGTAAAAATGGTAATTTTTCAAATGAAAACTGTCCTATGTGGAAAGATGTCCGCTAGCGGGGAGTCCTACTGTATATACAATAGTATCATTCCTTTTGTAACATTGTTATTGTTTATAGCTTGATTATTTATTTTTGGAGAGGAGCCATGGACACAAAGACTGAAAATACACCAACTACCAGGAAAACAATAAATAAACATAGTAACTTTAAACAATAGGTAATAAGACCAAATCCAAATAAATAAGTATTTATTTATTTAGATTCGGGTCTTATTACCTTGTGATTGTAATCTATAATCCAAATTATGTGCCATATTTTAATAACTTTAAAGGGTAATTTATCCATTATTTACCTTGATTATATAGAAACCCGCTACGACACAAAGAAGGTGGATGACCTTACAAAGATGCAACAACGTGCAACAATATATATGTTATATTAAAATATTATTCTATTTAAAATTATATTTCATAGATACAAATACTCTGCTAAATAGACCGCCAGAGGTCACTCTTCCCCTATAAAAACTCGTTGTTTTATCCCAATGGCCGGCTCAAAACTTTTGTACATTATGTAAATAATCTTTTGTTTTCCTTATTCTACTCGCCTTAAGCCAGGCAGTACTTTTATCAAATTATGTTCTTTTATATATCTTATAAGCTCAATTAAAGCAATTTCTAATCTTTACTATTTTTATTATTTTACTTTCAAGATTCTTGCCACGACTGCATCACCAATACCATTTAGTACTAAAAAGAACCAGCAAATAACTCCATGGCATAATCCTCAACATGATCTAAATTCAAGCAGAAACTCAATATTTTTATTTATAATATACATACTCTAAAACATTATTTTAATAAAATGAGAAAATTGTACAGGGCAATAGGTGTGCAATAAGGTACAGGCTAGAGCCACATGTTATCACTGGCAAAGATGGTACAATTATTGTCAGCCTAAAAATAAAAAAATCCTTCACACATGTGGGCATCTACGTATATTCATTATTCCTTTTGAGTTGTGTGAGAAATTGAATTCCAACACATGTGAAGTAGTGGAACAAAGACAGCAGCTGTAGGGTAGAATTATCAAAGTTTATATTCCCTATTGAAATTCACCACAATCAGATTTCTTCAAATCACTATCTCTGATCCTCATTTATGAAGACCTATACAAAACAAACCACAAAAAAAGCTTTATTAAGACTTTTTTAGTCTTATACAGATTCTCCATGCACAGAAATGAAGGATACATGCAGGAATAACAGTAATAGTACCTAATAAAAGAAAATAAGACCTAATCCAAATAATTTATTAGTGTGTGACGTTTCGGCAACAACATTGTCACCATCATCAGACAAAAGAATAAATTTATTTTAATTATAACATTTAAATTAATATTATTTATTCTTTTGTCTGATGATGGTGACAATGTTGTTGCCAAAACGTCACACACTTATAAATTATTTGGATTAGGTCTTATTTTCTTTTATTATAATCTATAATCCAAGTTGTGCTTTATCAATGCTGTTACCGAAATGTCACACACTATTTATTTATTTGGATGTGGTCTTATTACCTTGTGTTTATAATCTACTAGCTGAATGACCCGGGCAACGCCCGTGTTTTACCCGATTGAATGTTTTTATTCAAATACTATTTGTTACAATTATAAATTGGCGCCTTATATAAATGCATATTTTAGTTAATAACTATAGTCTATGTGCTTTATCTGTCTATGTACTGTTGGCTTCCGTAGGCATCTCTTACAGGGAAAAAGAAAGAGAGGATTCCATTTGGTTATTAACTAATATATGCATTTATTTAAGGAGTGACCCGCTCCAACACAATAATTACATAAACGAAAAGGCGAGTGGGGGGGGGGCAAAGGTGGCGTGACCGTAGCCAACCAATAGGAGGGCGCCATTCCAAAAAAAAAAAGCAAACGGTGACAGAGATGAAAACTGATGACTGATTAAGAGATGAAGAATGACGCTCGTAACTGTATATATAATAATCCAAATTGTGCCTTATCGTCCATGAGTGTATTTTAACTGTCCGCAAGTATTTGAATTTGTTCTTAATAGGTTTCTGACTTTGAGGGAATTTCAATTGGAATACAACACTGCTATCAGGTTACATTCTGTACAACATCACCAGTTAATACTGGACTAGAGGAAAGTGAACTCTTCTTTGTATTACCCCAAGTACATATGGTAGATGCAAAATGCTTTTACTGTAAGTTTATACCACATGTCTACACAAGTAGAAAACACACAAGGTAATAAGACCAAATCCAAATAAATAAATAGTGTGTGATGTTTCGGTAACACATTGTTACCATCTTCAGACAAAAGTACTGAATGAATTTTTCATGTCTCAATTTCATTCAGTAATTTTGTCTGAAGATGGTAACAACGCTGTTACTGAAACGTCACACACTATTTATTTATTAGGATTTGGTCTTATTACCTTGTGTTTATAATCTATAGTACAAATTGTGCCTTATCAACAAGTAGAAAGCAGTTTGACTTTTGCACTTACCAGAGCTCCATTAGGTTACTTGCACATACTGGTAGAGTTGGGGTTATGCAAGAATCAGGGATCATTGAAGTAGAAAAAAAGTGTTTAATGTGGGATTGGATCTTGGATCGTATTTGTCAACAGTGTGGGGAACCACTCCATTGCAAACTCTCTTCATGGACAGAGATCTAGATTTTAAACATAAGGTAATAAGACCCGGGTTCGATTCCCGCATTGGACACTTTTTTCTGTTAAAAAAAAATGCTCCAATGGCCCCCGATTCTTGCAAAAGTCCAACCCCACCAGCGAGTGCAAGTAACCAAACGGGGCTCTGGCATTTGTAAGTGCAAAGTCGAACTGCTTTTCACATGTGTAGGCATGTGGTGCGCTTACAGTAAAAGCAGTCGCTAACTACCCACCATGATTATCATGGCCTGTACCACGTGTACTAGGGATAAGCAAAAAAAAAAAAAAAAAAGGTATTAAGACCAAATCCAAATAAATAGTGTGTGACATTTCTGTAACAGCATTGTTACCATCTTCAGACAAAAGTACTGAATGAGAAATTTTACCACAGCATGGTTTAAATAGTTACTGATATCAAGTGTGTAAACACGATAGCAGATAAGAAGAAGATAGTTTTCTGAAAAACCCAGAATATTATTCTTAGAATGATAAGTCAGTGACTATTTATAAACCATGCTGCGGTAAAATTTCTCATTCAGTACTTTTGTCTGAAGATGGTAACAACGCTGTTACCGAAACGTCACACACTATTTATTTATTTGGATTTGTTGTCTTATTACCTTATGCTTATAATCTATAATCCGAATTGTGCCTTATCAGATTTAGATATTTTTGTGTTTTTCCTAATTTTATTCTATGAATAAAGTGACTAGACATATTCTAAAGTAACCACAAACTTGTTAGCTGTGCCATTTAAGAAATCTCATAGGTCACTGAGGTAGAAGGGAACTACAGCTTGAAAGTTTTGGAGATCAAGAAACACATTCTCACAACACACTCTTCTCAATTATTTACATGACAGGGACCATTACAAATCCCTAACCTTAACCAAAGTCAGTTGATCATCACAAATTCTGCATTCATGGTTTTTCAGTTTTGATGCAACATATACACTCATGGACAACACTTAAGGAAGCGGAAAGTCTTTGATCTCTCCAGTTATCTTTTTTTTTTAAGGGGACAGAGACAATTTTGTTCACACTTTGGTTATCTTGTGTATCTTCAATAAAGGTCACTGTAATATCTTTCAGAGTTATTGTCTGAATCCCGATATACATGGTGAAAGGTACAACTTACTAAGTATTGTCTCCATGAGGGTATATTGGTTATCTTGTGTATCTTCAATAAAGGTCACTGTAATATCTTTCAGAGTTATTGTCTGAATCCCGATATACATGGTGAAAGGTACAACTTACTAAGTATTGTCTCCATGAGGGTATATTGGTTATCTTGTGTATCTTCAATAAAGGTCACTGTAATATCTTTCAGTTATTGTCTGAATCCCAATATACATTGTGAAAGGTACAACTTACTAAGTATTGTCTCCATGAGGGTATATTGGTTATCTTGTGTGTCTTCAATAAAGGTCACTGTAATATGTTTCAGATTTATTGTCTGAATCCCGATATACATGGTGAAAGGTACAACTTACTAAGTATTGTCTCCATGAGTGTATATTGGTTATCTTGTGTGTCTTCAATAAAGGTCAGTGTAATATCTTTCAGAGTTATTGTCTGAATCCCGATATACATGGTGAAAGGTACAACTTCCTTAATTTTTGTCTCCATGAGTGTATATTGGTTATCTTGTGTGTCTTCAATAAAGGTCACTGTAATATCTTTCAGAGTTATTGTCTGAATCCCGATATACATTGTGAAAGGTACAACTTACTAAGTATTGTCTCCATGAGTGTATATTGGTTATCTTGTGTGTCTTCAATAAAGGTCAGTGTAATATCTTTCAGAGTTATTGTCTGAATCCCGATATATATGGTGAAAGGTACAACTTACTAAGTATTGTCTCCATGAGGGTATATTGGTTATCTTGTGTATCTTCAATAAAGGTCACTGTAATATCTTTCAGAGTTATTGTCTGAATCCCGATATACATGGTGAAAGGTACAACTTACTAAGTATTGTCTCCATGAGGGTATATTGGTTATCTTGTGTATCTTCAATAAAGGTCAGTGTAATATCTTTCAGAGTTATTGTCTGAATCCCGATATACATGGTGAAAGGTACAACTTACTAAGTATTGTCTCCATGAGGGTATATTGGTTATCTTGTGTATCTTCAATAAAGGTCACTGTAATATCTTTCAGTTATTGTCTGAATCCCAATATACATTGTGAAAGGTACAACTTACTAAGTATTGTCTCCATGAGGGTATATTGGTTATCTTGTGTGTCTTCAATAAAGGTCACTGTAATATGTTTCAGATTTATTGTCTGAATCCCGATATACATGGTGAAAGGTACAACTTACTAAGTATTGTCTCCATGAGTGTATATTGGTTATCTTGTGTGTCTTCAATAAAGGTCAGTGTAATATCTTTCAGAGTTATTGTCTGAATCCCGATATACATGGTGAAAGGTACAACTTCCTTAATTTTTGTCTCCATGAGTGTATATTGGTTATCTTGTGTGTCTTCAATAAAGGTCACTGTAATATCTTTCAGAGTTATTGTCTGAATCCCGATATACATTGTGAAAGGTACAACTTACTAAGTATTGTCTCCATGAGTGTATATTGGTTATCTTGTGTGTCTTCAATAAAGGTCAGTGTAATATCTTTCAGAGTTATTGTCTGAATCCCGATATACATGGTGAAAGGTACAACTTACTAAGTATTGTCTCCATGAGGGTATATTGGTTATCTTGTGTATCTTCAATAAAGGTCACTGTAATATCTTTCAGAGTTATTGTCTGAATCCCGATATACATGGTGAAAGGTACAACTTACTAAGTATTGTCTCCATGAGGGTATATTGGTTATCTTGTGTATCTTCAATAAAGGTCAGTGTAATATCTTTCAGAGTTATTGTCTGAATCCCGATATACATGGTGAAAGGTACAACTTACTAAGTATTGTCTCCATGAGGGTATATTGGTTATCTTGTGTATCTTCAATAAAGGTCACTGTAATATCTTTCAGAGTTATTGTCTGAATCCCGATATACATTGTGAAAGGTACAACTTACTGAGTATTGTCTCCATGAGGGTATATTGGTTATCTTGTGTATCTTCAATAAAGGTCACTGTAATATCTTTCAGAGTTATTGTCTGAATCCCGATATACATGGTGAAAGGTACAACTTACTAAGTATTGTCTCCATGAGGGTATATTGGTTATCTTGTGTATCTTCAATAAAGGTCACTGTAATATCTTTCAGAGTTATTGTCTGAATCCCGATATACATTGTGAAAGGTACAACTTACTAAGTATTGTCTCCATGAGTGTATATTGGTTATCTTGTGTGTCTTCAATAAAGGTCAGTGTAATATCTTTCAGAGTTATTGTCTGAATCCCGATATACATTGTGAAAGGTACAACTTACTGAGTATTGTCTCCATGAGGGTATATTGGTTACCTTGTGTATCTTCAATAAAGGTCACTGTAATATCTTTCAGAGTTATTGTCTGAATCCCGATATACATGGTGAAAGGTACAACTTCCTTAATTTTTGTCTCCATGAGTGTATATTGGTTATCTTGTGTGTCTTCAATAAAGGTCACTGTAATATCTTTCAGAGTTATTGTCTGAATCCCGATATACATTGTGAAAGGTACAACTTACTAAGTATTGTCTCCATGAGTGTATATTGGTTATCTTGTGTGTCTTCAATAAAGGTCAGTGTAATATCTTTCAGAGTTATTGTCTGAATCCCGATATACATGGTGAAAGGTACAACTTACTAAGTATTGTCTCCATGAGGGTATATTGGTTATCTTGTGTATCTTCAATAAAGGTCACTGTAATATCTTTCAGAGTTATTGTCTGAATCCCGATATACGTGGTGAAAGGTACAACTTACTAAGTATTGTCTACATGAGTGTATATATCATACATAAGCAAAAGAGAGAAAGATTTAAATCACTTCCAAAACACAACAACCACTCCTCACCTTGTCACCCTCCTGGACATCACAGATCTTCTCCCCAGTGGAGGGGTTGATGGTGGGGAAGGTTTTCTTGCTGACAGAGTCATGGAACTCATTGTTGATGAAGATCTGTACACAGTCCCACATTTGTAAAATAACATCCTCCAGGATTAACTTACACATTGTCCCATATATCCATGAATGATTAGGTACAATTTAGATTATAGATTAAAAAACATAAAAGTTATTATTATTATTAACCCTAGTACACATGGTACAGGCCATGGTGAGTTGGCGACTGCTTTTACTGTAAGTGCACCACATGTCTACACAAAAAACACAAAGTAATCCAAAGACCAAATCCAAATACACTCATGGACAAAACTTGGGGATGTTTCATCATAAAATGAAAATTGCAATTATACCGCAAATGTTTCTTTTAAACAAAAAAATAGAAATTTATTTTAAAGAGAAATAGCGATTATTTCTAACTTTAAGGATGAAGTATGATAGGATGAATTGTGAAGAGTAATGATAAACGGAAAAATAAAAGTGTCCAGGGATGGGGATGTCCAGTTCAGCTTTTTTATGTTTCATCATATTATAAAATTTATAAGATATAAAACCTTTTAATTCTGTGTGTTATTGTTGTTGTGTCCAATGAAAAGCCACAGATGTCTCCATACATCTCTATCACAGCAATGTTCTCTATCTTGGGTGTGTAAAGCTGTTGTTCTGGGTCTATGTCAATTTCCTGCAAGGCTGCGGTGGCCATTGCTGGGCATGAGAATATGTGAGTAGGTGTTAGTTCCACACCAGGACAGAATTATGTGTGTGCCTGTGTACATAAGCCATAACCTGGAAAAGTTGAACTTAATATTTGATGCAAAGATAGAAAAGAGAACATGAGTAAGATAACAACACCTCTTTGCAAAAGAGAGGCAGCGACCTGAAATGTGAGAATGCAATAACTCCTCAGTTTGCCATTTATATATAGCTAGGGTTATTTATAAGTTTAGTGTAGGCCTATACAGTTCAGCTTGGTGTGTTCATAAGGTTTAACTTGGCAAATAGGATTGAATGGAGATAAGAAAGAAGAAGAGAAGAAAGACAAGGGCAGCAATATATAGGTTTCCAGATAACAGAAACAACGCTGCTACCAAAACATGAAAAGTCTCAAGAAAATAAGACCTAATCCAAATAATTTAATAGTGTGTTATATGTGTGTGTTACAATGTGTACCATTTATTCTTTTATCTGATGAGGGTGACAATGCTGTTGCCGAAATGTCACACACTATTAAATTATTTGGATTAGGTCTTATTTTCTTGTATTTATTTCCACCTTTTTAACTCCGCCTTTGCCAGTCCCAAGCCCGGATGAAAAAGGAGGAGGGGGAGCAGTAACAAGCTCAGTAAAAAACCTGGGCTCAGCTGGCCCGGCTGATAGTACCCTGTAAGGGCTCCTAATTCAGGGATACAAAATGAGCAGCGTTTGTACTCTATGTTAGGAGCGGCTGCACATGGCATCTGTTCCTCATGTCAGAGGCGGCCATTTCTTTTGGAGCTAAGTCGGCCTGCCACTAAGTAGTGCTCCCAGTCTTAATGACAAAGGCAGATGCATTCTACTTCACCCAGTGTGAAGATAAGAAATAAGAGAATCTATTATTAAACTCAATTAAATGTATCTTTGTAAATAATGGATTAAGAAACCTTTTTGGCTTCAATAAATCTCTTAAATCTGAATCAAGTCTCTTAATAAAAAAATCTAATCAAAATCAATTCAAGAGGCCAATTGCTTCTTTATATTATTTATTAAACAATCAACAATGGAAGTTACCAAATCTTGTGTTGTGGATTTGACCCTAGTTTGCTAGTTTCTGGAGATGGTCAGTAGATAGTGCAAGGTTTTTTTTTTTTTTGCATCTATTTTGAGGTAGCTTTTCTTTTTGTTTTAAGACTGAGGTTAAACTTGGCCTTACAACAAGAATATTCCTGGTAGATATTCAGGTAGATGATTTATTTTCTTCACACTCAACAATCCTATCAGGGTATCAAGCTTATAGAGCTTGTTCATGGTGTCTGCTGGAGATACTGAGTAGAGGGTAGATGATTTAACAACTTCTGTCTCCTTAAAAAAAAAAAAAAATGGATGACTGGCGACATCAAAGATTTTCCACTTCCTCAAGTTTTATCCATGAGTGTACATTAAAAAAAGAAAATAAGACCTAATCCAAATAATTTATTAGTGTGTGACGTTTCGGCAACAACATTGTCACCATCATCAGACAAAAGAGTAAATTTGTAGTTTAAGTAGAGTAATTTTGTAAAATTAAATAGAATTGATTTACTCTTTTGTCTGATGATGGTGACAATGTTGTTGCCGAAACGTCACACACTAATAAATTATTTGGATTAGGTCTTATTTTATTTTTTTAAATTATAATCTATAATCCAAATTGTGCTTTATCCATGAGTGTATATTATAAATTGTACGTTATCAAAACCACATCCATGCCATTTTGGTATATAAACATTGTTACAGAAATAATACCTTCTATTAATGGGTATGATACATTAGCCCACCATCTGTTATTAGAAATTGGTGAACTATTTTTTACCCGTATGATTCTTTTTTAAAATGAATCAATTTTCTATACTGCTCTTACTGCAATGATAAAATAATGGGAGGGCCTGGCTCATCAGTGGTAAACCCTCCCAGCGGTTTCGCCAGTTTAATCTACCATATATTAAACTGGCGAAACCGCTGGGAAGGTTTACCACTGATGAGCCAGACCCTCCCATTAATTTATCATTGCAGTAAGAGCAGTGGAAATTGTTTTATTTTAAAAAAGAATCATACGGGTCAAAAATAGTTCACCAATTTCTAATAACGATGAACACTAATGTATCATACCCATTAATAGAAGGTATTATTTCTGTAACAATGTTTATATACCAAAATGGCATGGATGTGGTTTTGATAACGTACAATTTATAATATACACTCATGGATAAAACTTGAGGAAAAGTGGAAAGTCTTTGATTTATTTTAAAAACAATCCTACGCGTTAAAAATAGTTCAAATTTCATATTAATGGGTATATATTTCTCTCTATCCTGAGCTGATACAAATGGTGCTAGCCTAGAGTTTGGAGACTGTGGTTGGCAGTAGGTAGAGGAAACAGCTGGAGAGCTGCCAGAGTGCGATAAAGGTGACCTTGGCCCACCATTCACTCCAGGAAGTTATCTTTCCTCCCAACATCCTATCTTCTCATTGCAGTGATTAGCAACTGTCGCTTTGATGGACTGCAGATCTCTCTGTCCATTGAAATATTTTTACTTGCCCACATTTAAAAAAAAAACTTCTTATTAAAAAAATAATAATAATTCAAAACTATTATAGACATGTAGGATTGATAAAGCACAATTTGGATTATAGATTATAAACAAAATAAAAACTTTTGTCTGAAGATGGTAACGCTGTTACTGAAATGTCACACACTATTTTTTTATTTGAATTTGGTCTTATTACCTCGAGTTTACATGTATGATGTATGAAAAAGGAGGAGGGGGAGCAGTAACAAGCTCGCTAAAAAACTTGGGCTCAGCTGGCCTGGCTGATAGTACCCTGTAAGGGCTCCAGGGATACAGGATGAGCAGCGTTTGTACTCCATGTTAGGAGCGGCTGCACATGGCATCTGTTCCTCATGTCAGAGGCGGCCATTTCTTTTGGAGCTTAGTCAGTGGCCTGCCACTGAGTAGTGCTCCCAGTCTTAATGAAAAAGGCAGATGCATTCTACTTCACCCAGTGTGGAGATAAGAAAAAAGAAGACACCTTGTTTTTGTTACCACAGTTGGAATAATAGTGACTTTAGAATTAGAATGTTATATAACCAAGTTGGATACAGTTCTAACTGGGTTCCACACTGTATAGTATATTTCTTAAAGGATGGCAATACTTTACAGCAAATGTATGCTACTTCTTCCTGGATCAATAATATCTCCCTGATCATATGATATAGGGCACAATTTGTTAACAGGATTTATCAATAAATTGATTTATCAAGAAATTGGGTTGGCCAAATATCAGGGAACAGGCTAAATCAATGTTTAGTTGAAATCTGTTCCACTAGATGGCGCTCTGCCATCTGTAAAGCACATAAACTCCTGGCCAGGATATGCCTTTTCTTATTTTTTATCATATAACAATTTTATATCTCGATAAGGCACAATTTGGATTATAGATTATAAACAAAATAAAAACTTTTGTCTGAAGATGGTAACAACGCTGTTACCGAAACGTCACACACTATTTATTTATTTGGTCTTATTACCTTGAATTTTATATCTCCTTTATATATACAATTGGTGTTAAATATATAAATTCCAATTAAAAAAAACTAATACAGTAGAACCTCCATGTGAGGACATCTTTCTATATATAAAGGACAGTTTTCATTAGCAAAATTACCATTTTTACTATTTAGAAACTCTCCGATAAGAAGACACCTCTCCTTAAAGGACACTTTGGCTCTGTAATTAGGTGTTGTCCTTTACCCAGAGAGTTTGTTCTACTGTATTATATAAATTACTAGCCGAATGACCCGGGCAACGCCCGGGTTTTACCCGATTAAATGCTTTTATTCAAATACTATTCGTTACAATTATAAATTGGCGCCGTGGATGTCATTCTTGTCTCTATATATATAAAAGTCAATTTCTGTCTGTCTGTTTCGTGATAAACTCAAAAACTACTGAACCAATTGGTACCAAATTTTGCATGTCGCTTTTTATAAACCTGAGGAAAATTTTCGGCTGCATTTTGATTAGTATTTTTGGCTATTTCTTTTTTTCATTTGAAGAACTTTTTTTTACGCGGACTAATCCGGAATGGAATTAATACCTAAATATGGCCATTTTTTTAAAGCATCGGTGGTTCAGTGGTAGAATGCTCGCCTGCCACGCGGGCGGCCAGGGTTCGATTCCGGGCCGATGCATTTTTTTAAAACAATTTTTAAAACTCATTTATATTATATCTTCTTTATATATATAAATGAATGTTTGTATATTTGTTTGTTTGTTTGTTGGTTTGTATGTCCGGTATACAAATTCGCAGTAGTTCACTAATTCAAACCAAAATTTCCATACATAGGTAAAAAAATACGGGGAAGACGATAGGCTATTTTAAAAAATATATAAATCAATTATTAAAACTATATATTATTAGTCAGAAAATGATGATGACGATATTGCTGTATCATGTAAGATTATCAGATACAAAATTATATCGGGAAAAATTCCAAAAAGCAGAGACCACGGGTGAAACCAGCTCATTATTTTGTACGCAGGAACAAAATTCTAACAGAAAAACATTCATTCGAGCAGAAAACAAAAGCCAGATCATCTTTCTATAAAAATATCGCTTCTCAGACACAAAGTTTGGAGCGGGACGTTTCACAAGAGTGACATCCACGCCGCCAATTTATAATTGTAACGAATAGTATTTAAATAAAAACATTTAATCGGGTAAAACCCGGGCGTTGCCCGGGTCATTCGGCTAGTATAATATATAAATGAGTTTTAAAAATTGTAAAAAAAAAAAAATTACATCGGCCGGGAATCGAACCCGGGCCGCCCGCATGGCAGGCGAGTATTTTACCACTGAACTACCGATGCTTATAAGAAATGGCCATATTTGGGTATTTATTCTATTCACAAAAGCAAACAGTGACAGAATTGATTAAGAATTGTTGATTGATGACTCTGATACTTGTATATTTTAATTTGCTTCTAATTTACTAATTGAATTTTTTTTTCATCTATATATATAAAAATGAATGTTTGTTGGTCCGTCCGTAAGTGATAATCTTCTACATCGCTCAACCGATCGTGATGAAACTTTGGGAAGTTGTTTAGTATACTACCGGGATGGTTTCTGGCTAATTACTCTTTAGAAATAACCTTTCGTTGCATTTTTATTTACAATAAAACGTAAATTCACTCACAATCAGCACCCCCTCGCGGCAGGCGTATGGCCTGAAATAGCCTCGCATGAGCGTATTTGTAACGTCAAGCTTTGCCTATAGGTTAGGTACACAGCTTCGTACCCCCACAACCTAGGTTCGAGGCTCAGCGTGGGTGTTTTTTTTTTTTCATTTCTTTTATATTATTGTAGCAAATTATTAAAAATATTATTTTATTTAAAATGTAGGCTTTTTAAAATAAAAATTAACATAAACAATTTTTAAATAATATTTATAACAAACCTAGGTTCGAGGCTCAGCGTGGGTGTCTTTTTTTTATTTTAATTTCTTTTATATTATTGTAGCAAAGTCTTTTTTTACAGCATTATTATATTTTAATTGGTTTATTTTAAATATGTTTGTTATGAAGAGAGGCTCTATGTAATACTATTTAGAGCACATTTTACATTTTAAACACCTAAGCACCCCTCTTTTTAATATTGTAGCAAAGTATTAAAAGTATTATTTTATTTTAGATGTTTGCCATGAAACTTTGGGAAGTTGTTTAGTATACTACCGGGACGATTTCTGGCGAATTATTTTAAAATAATATTTATAACAATAATTATAGCAAATTTTAAGACATTTTTAAATTCTGTGTTTGTGGATATATAAATATTTTACAAAAATTGTGAGAACGTTCTATTAGAATATCTCAAAAACAAAAAACAATACATATAAACAAGTTCACTGACATTTATTAATGCAGTGATTATAAAGGGCTATATTATCTATATATATAAAAATCACTTTCAAATTTTAACGTAACGTTCCATTCTCAATCCCGTAGGGCTTTAGATCGGCTAAAACATTTTTATCTTTATAAGTGAATATTAACTTTACTGTACTGAATAGTTTAGTATAATATTAATTTAACATATTACAACTTAGCCACAGCAACGCGTGGCCGGGTTCACTAGTTTCCTATATATATATGGAGTATTATTGCTTTATAATTAGCCTAATTTAACCTAACCTAACTTGACCTAGCCTAGTGTATTAACAATTTGGTCGCTGAATATATGATTCTGGTAGAGCGCCATCTAGCAAATAAAATTGTAACTAAAATCAATTTCAAATCTTTTTCATTATTTGCCAGAAAAAATCCCATTGCAATCCTGAACACAATGGTGTTTACTGCATTTCTCTAGCGCAAATATTCGCGGAGTTATTAATTTTTTAAAGTTGTGCAAGACTTTTGGATCACCCTGAACTTGGAGACACCTTGTTACCAGTGGTTGTAGAAATGAGTATCTTATCAAAGTATCTTACGCCTGTAGAAGGCCGTGTTTCTTCTTCAATTTACAGTATTAAAAACAAAAGAAGCATATCCTGACCAGGCTCACATGTGCTTTTCTAGATGGTAGAGCGCCATCTAGTGGAGCAAAAATAAACTAAACATTTATTTAACTTGCTCCATGATATTTGGCCAACTCAATTTCTTGATAAATCAAGAAAAGTCAACCACAAACGTGTTTCGGGCTGTTGGCCCTCGTCAGCGTAGTGTAGACTGTATCTCTACCACCAAAATTTGGTTCCTAGAGGCTTCCTGAGAAATCAAGAAATGGGTATTTAAGGCCAAGTTTGTGTAAATATACTTTTCATGTGAAAAAACAATAAAAATATATAAAATAGGTCAGGGGTTGATATTGATGGCAGAGCGTCATCTAGTGGAGCAAAAATAAACTAAATGTTGCCATCTAGAAATGCTCATTTGAGCCTTGGTCAGGATATGCCTCTTTTCTTTTTAATATCAACACCTGACCTATTATATATATTTTTTAATTATTTTTTTTCAAATTTACAGTATGTATATATAATGAGAGAAAAAAAAGTTCTAAGAGGTTATCTCTAAAGCAATGTAAGAGTCTTGTTTCTGATTGGTTGATCAAATCATTCAACAGAAGAACATGGGGGTCGGTGGAAGGATGGTCTAAAGTGTTGGTTTTCGACTACTACGACCCGGGTTCGATTCCCGCATTGGGCACTTTTTCTGATTTAAAAAAAATGCTCCAATGGCCCCCGATTCTTGCAAAAGTCCAACCCCACCAGCGAGTGCAAGTAACCAAACAGGGGCTCTGGCACATTTGTAAGTGCAAAAGTCGAAATGCTTTTCACATGTGTAGACATGTGGTGCACTTACAGTAAAAGCAGTCGCTAACTACCCACTATGATTATCATGGCTTGTACCACGTGTACTAGGAATAAGAAAAAAAGAACAAACAAAAAACATTGTCTTCTGACTTCCTAGGAGCTCATATATAAGCACACAATTATATACATTGGAAATTCTGAAACTTTATTGGTGCTTTTAAATAACTGAAAATTTGATATGTATGGATAAATTTTTAAAAATCTCTTCTAAATACACAAAACATGTTTGATATTAATTGCAAAATAGTAAAGATTGCAATAAAAATTGGGTCACTATTTACTTTCCTAATATAATATTAATTAGTGTTTTGGGGTTAATTTAATTAATAAATTAAAATATTTTGTGATATTTTTATAGAGAAATATGTCAAGAACCAATTCTTCAATATAGGTCACACTTAAAATATTTGTGAACCCTATTTTTATATATTTTATATTTGATAAAAAATATGTGGAAATATTATATAATTCAAGATACATAAAATAAAGAAACATATTGCGTAAAGTTTTTCGAATATTTTTATGCATAAAATATGGAAAAATAATAACGTTTTTACAATAAATAAATGGCCCTTTCAAAATGTTCACGTACAACTCTTTTCGTGTTTTTAAAATCTATTAGTTATAATTTCATTAATCAATACCTGTAATTGAAATCTCGGGAGAAACATTAAAAAACATTTCCAAACAATAATTATCTCCTTATAAGCTTCACACACACAAAGAAAGCTATACCGGTTAACTCAAAACAGGCGCTTTAAATTTCATAGTTTGATTCGCATCGGTTGGTATTTTTAAAATTATTTTTTAAAAACACTGAAAAATTAGTAAATGTAATTAATTTTTACCCACCTGGGTATAGCGAACTTCGGGTTTCTTGGCAGGCATCTTAAAAATAAACCTTTTACAAAATAACTTCGAAACAAAAGTTAAGCGAAACGCCGAAGCACGAGCAGAAGAATTTGAACGAGCGCCGCCTGGAGGAAAAAGTAACTCTACGTCGAGAATAGAGTTTTTATATAGAAATTATCTTTTATAAGAGAGATAGCTTTATATTTATCTCTTGATAATATTATCAAAACTTTCTTTTATCACGAGATTTTAGACTATTTCTAGAGCTTTAAAATATTTCTAGAGTTTATATTAAGAAACTATTTTTCTATTTATTATATTATTTTTTCTAAAAGAGGCTTCAAATATAGGTTTTTAACTTTTAATTAGACAATTTTAATTTATATTTAGACATTTTTAATTTTAATTTAGACATTTTTATTTTTATTTATACATTTTCAATTTTAATATAGACATTTTTCATTTTAATTTAGACACATAGGCTTTTTATAGAAAAGTCCATGTGTATAAATCAAAATAAAAAATGTCTTAATTAGAATTGAAGAGGTCTAAATTAAAATTGAAAATGTCTATATAAAAATGAAAGTGTCTAAATTAAGATATGTAAAATGTCTAAATATAAATTAAAATTGTTCAATTAAAAGTTAAAAACCTATAATTAAAATCTGACATATAGTGTTAACTATTTTTAAATTAATAAATTGTAATTCTCTTTCTCTCTCTCTCATAATCATTATTAAATTTTAAATATGTATATTAAATAACTTGGTTTTAAAATAAAATTTATGAAAAAGTCGGGTTTTTTTTACTTGTTTCTTGAAAGTAAAACAAATAATTTTTTTTTTGGAAACTTAGAAAATATATCGAAAAATATTTAGTAAATATATTATTTTACAGGAATTGATAAAACAAATGAAAAGCATATTCATAACTAATCTCTTAAACTTGATTTAAATATCCAAGCGTTTTTACTCTGATATTTCAACAAGAATAAGAAAAATCTAATTAAATGAATTTTACTGTTATCCAAACCCCCTATATAGTCAAATAGTGTAACGTCCTTGTGTTTGTTGGTTGACGTTAATCAGCAAGAATTATTTGGAAGTTTAAAAAGAAAAAGCTTTATTTCTTTTTAGCTAACATCAGACATAATATTAATTATATCAGACAGAGAAAATATCTTTATTTTACGGGCTGCTAACAAAATGAATGATTTTTGAGCCCCAAATTATATCAGACATTTAAATTTATTTATTTCATCTCAATTTGCAGGTGTTACATTCGAGCACAGCTCGTGAGTCACCTTGTCCAGATTATTTACACATGGCGAGTTGTAATGCTGGAGTGGCCCCCGGAACCTTACAGGAGGGCAGTTGTTGGGTGTTTGGCTGTCAGCTAGCCATTGGGTCCAGGTCGTCGGATTCGGTGGCTGAGGTCACCTTGATTTTGAACAATTTCTTGTATAGTTGGATTTGATGATTTTTGAAATTGCGAGAATAGTCTTGTCGCAGAGTCTTGATAAATCTCTTCTAGATTAGGCTGGTTGAGATCTTCTTTGAGAATTTTGTTTGAAAGATTGAATGGGGCTCCTATAGTGGTTCGTAAGCAAATCCTCATGAAGGCATCTATTCTTTTTTATCCGTAGGTGTGATATATTTGCCCCAGACTGGTAGTGCGTACGTGATGATGGGTAGAATACAAGTTTTGTACAACGTGAATTTATGCTTTGTTGTTAAATTACTTTTAAAATTGAGCAGGCTTGATAGAGATATTTTGGCTATCTTTGCCTTTCTTATGGTGTTTTGGACATGTAGGTTAAATTTTAATTTCGAATCCAAAGTGACACCAAGATACTTGGCATGGTCGGCCCAACTAATAGTGCTTGAGTTTACTGTCAAGTTGGTTTGTGGCTTGAATTTTTTGTTATCTCTTGGGGGAAAAAGTATTGCTTGAGTCTTAGTTGGGTTAATGTCTAGTTTCCACTCATCGCACCATTTGATTATGTCATTTAGGTAATCCTGAAGCTGAGTAACCAATAGGTTGACTGATTTAGAGTTAAATAAAATTGCTGTGTCATCTGCGAAAAGCTTAAGTTTACATTTAGAGTGCAGTGGGATGTCATTAATGTAAATATTGAAAAGGTAGGGTCCGAGGATAGAGCCTTGAGGTACTCCAGTCTGGATTGGCTTTGGTTCAGTTATAAAATTTCCTTGCTTGACTGAAAAAGTCCTGCCCTGTAGATAATTCTGCATAAAATTGATAATGTCACTTGGAAACTGGTGTTTTGTGAGTTTCTTTATAAGGCCATTATGCCAAACTTTATCAAATGCTTTCGCAAAATCTAGAAAGACAGCACCTACCACTTCCTTGTGGGATCTTCTTATCTGGATGTAGTCCAGAACTGCAATGAGTTGGTGAATTGTTGAATGCCCCCTTCTAAATCCGAATTGCTGCGGGATGATGAAGTTAGAGTTGTCCAAGTACATCTGAAGTCTACGTAAAATAATTCTTTCGTAAATTTTGCCGATGGTGGGGAGGAGGCTGATAGGTCTTAGATCTTCAGGGGATTTAGCGGATTTTTTTGGAATTGGAATTATGATAGCATGTTTCCAGACTTTGGGGTAGTAACACAAGTGCAGTGCGGCGTTGAATACTCCAGCTAGAAATACAATCCATTTGATGGGAAGATTCTTGGCCATTTGCGGAGTGATATTGTCATGGCCAGGAGCTTTGTGGTTAGCTAAGTATTTAATCACTTCTTTGACTTCATTTGGTGTCGTCATTGTGAGCATTTTTTCTTGTTGGTGATTATAAGTTATATTTGGTTGGTCTTCTTTTTCCTTGGAGAACTGGTTGGAGAAGTGTTCTGCAAGTTCATTTCCGATTTCTTTGTCGGTCAATAAGGTTTTGCCGTTCGTTACTAAGCTTGAGATCCTTTCCGTTTTTTTCCTGATGGTTTTTTTTTCTCCAGAAGTCCTTTGGGCTTGATTTAATCTTGTGTATGAATTGATTCCAGTTCTCGGTGGAGTCGGATTTGAGGGCTTTGTTAACTTTTCCCTGTAGGTTTAAATAAATGGCTCTATGGGCTGGATCCCAGGTTGCTTGCCACCTCTTACGAGCTTTATTCTTTTCTTTTATCAAGGCCTTGGTCGAGGGGTTCTGTTTTGATGAAGAGGATGATATAACTGTGTTTTTCGAGTAGCTGTTGTAGATTTTATCATTTAGTATGGTCACTGCTGAGTCAATATTGGCTTCCGTTTTCAAGGGTACTCTAGGGGGCGTACTGGAAATTAAGTCTTGTTGGAAGTGTACCCAGTTAGTGAGTCGGCAAGCCCTAGTCGTGAATTCATCCTTCGGGCAGGTCAGCTCTAGGATTACTGGGAGGTGATCTGAAGATAAGGCATCCAGGGTCTTAATCCTCGAAGTCCAGGGGATGTTTCTAAGAATTGCGATGTCTAGAAAGTCTGGATTACCCAAAGAACTGTAGTGCGTGGGTGAAGAAGGTGCGACAATGTCCAGGTTTTCTTTTTCGGAAAAATTATGAAGCACGGTTCCACTATTATTGGAGGTTCTTGAGCCCCAAAGAGGGTGCTTGGAGTTCCAGTCTCCTGCAGCGATTACTGATTGATTATTCTCTAACAAGAGATTCAGATCTTCCTCCAGGAGTGGTAGATCGGGTTTCTTATAGATTGACGATATCTGCACTACTGCCCTTCCATCTGGTTTCATTAGAATTGTGGTGTTTTCCATGTTAGATGTTTGAATCAGCACTTTTTTATATTTAAGATAGTTTTTTAGAATTATTGCCGTTCCACCGCCCCTTCCAACGATTCTATCGTCTCTTATTGTCTGATAGTTTCTGAGTTTGAGGTCGACAGATGGTTTTAAGTGTGTTTCACTGAGCAGTGCCATGTCTATTGAGTTTTCTTCTAAAAAATGTAGAAATTCTTCTTTTTTGAGTTTGATTCCGTTGCAATTCCAGAAAACGATTTTTAAAGGTAATTTGCCTTTCATTGTAAGTAAGTTTTGATAATTTTAAATAACCTTTCGCACAGTTCCCTGGTGTCAGAACGAGTAGTTTTATTTTTTGCAGTTTCAGCGTAACTTGCCTTTTGTTTTTCAACAGTTGCTTCTTCTGTTTTAGTGGAGCTTGCTTTATAGGTTTTATAGGTATGTAGGTTTTAACAGGATCCTACACAATATATATAAAATGTATCATGTGTTAGAGCGTCATTTTGATATTAACAAAAAAAAAAAATGGCACAAAGACAAGAAGATCACAGAGTAAGCTGACTTGGAAGCATTCTCTATAGCATTCCAGTTGCCAGAACTGTGTTGGCTCAAAAGAAATTAAAATAAAAAAATATTTTAATATCAGTTCTCAAGATGGTACAAGAGAGACCATCTTAAGGAAGAGATTAGGGTAGTCTTTATCAGAAGAAGTTTCTTTATCGTTAAAAAAAAATTCTTGATTAAAATATATCATTAAAAAACTAGATTGTGTATCAAACCAGGAGATACTTTTTTTTTGTCCACATTTCATTATTTCCATATTTGTTGAAAAGAAAGTCTTGTTGATTTATTGAAGCATTTTCATTGGTACCTGAACTTCCATCATAAATCATATTGTAGCAAAGTATGTATTATTTTATTAACAGAGTATCATTTTATGTTTATATTTTGTTATTCTCTGTAAACTTCCCTCATTGATTATCTTTAATTTTATCATTCATAGTCCGGGTATTTGGAATTCTGCGCTCTTTGCCATAAATGAATTTCTATGTCATCCTGAAGTTTGTCTTTCCTAATTTTTCCACCTGACAATATATATATGTGGAAATATTGAATTATATAAAAAAATATAATATTGAAAGACTTAGAAATTGGGTTTACAGTTTCCAATTCCATGGTTTGAGAGAATATTTTGGTAGGAATTTTGGATATTTCTTCCATTTCTTTTTTTTTTATTCTATGAAAAAAATCGAGAATTTGTATTATTATTAAATAACTTCAGATTTTTTTCAATTTCGTGAATATTATGAAGAATCAAAGTTTTTGTTGTTGTTACTTAATCCTCAAGTCGTTTTAAACGATCTTCATTAGGTTCCATTGTCTCAGCTTTGATCTTTTTCCGAAAGTCTGCAAAGGCAGAGTGTCATTTCTATGGCACATAGAACGGCCAGGGCCACTACGAGGACGTCGTCCCAGTTTCTGCCTGAAATCCAGGCGTCCTGGGTCGGTGGCTTGGGCGCTGAGGGCGAAGAGAAGGAGTAAAATCGCTTTGAAGAGCATTTTGATTCGCATTTCTTTTTTATCGCTTTGGGCTTTTTTTTTATCTTGTGAGCTTGGTTACCAATTGTTGTGAATTTTGTCGCCATTTTAAAGAATCTAATAAATTATAGTCCTGGAGAAGGAAAGAGGGGTGCTGTTGGTCAGAAGATCTGGAAGTACCACTCAGTGTGACTTTGCTTCTTTTGGTCTCCTGACATGGAGCCGCTCCTATGGAGAACAGAATAGAATAGAAATTTGGCTCAATCAAAGACTGAGCCAGGGACGATATAGGCGTAAAAGCCCTTGCATCCCCTGTCGATCACACAGCCAGAAAGGGAATGATGCATTCTCCATGCACCGAGCGGCCATTGTTTGGCCCCTCGCGCCCGCCATTATGGTCTGTCTACATGGAGTTGACCAATCACCCACAGGCGTCTCCGAGAGTTCATGACAAGGTTGCTGACCGAGCCCTCTCGTTCGGACTTAGTTAAACCCGTCCTAAAGTTCCAATAGGACTCCCCCCCCCCCCTTTGGCCCTCGAACCCTTTGGTCACAGTACTCCCTGAATCTGCCATCGAATCAAGGACCTCTGAGGTTCTGCCTATGGAGAACAGACAATTGATACATTAGCCGGGTACAGGGTGGTCCTACCAGGAGTTAAACTCCCGACGTCTTGTACTACCTGTTTACACCCTCCTGCCACTTTGAGGCTGTAGGATATGATTTTGGGAGGGATGAAGATTCATAGTAGATTGCAAATATAAACTGTATGTTAGTATGAATTGTATTCAAATATTTGTTGTATTCATTTAATTAACCATTATTCCTGTATGTACTCTACATTTCTTTGCTTGGAGAATCTGTATAAGAATAGAAATTCTTAATACATCTTTTTGTTGTTGTTGTATTCATTTGATTTTGTCATAAGAACAAGTAAGTTTTAGAAAGTAGCGATACAACTTGCTTAGAAGTTATTTGAATTCTAATCGCTCATTTTGATAACATTGAAAATTCATTATCAATGAAATTCCAAACATAAATTTTTCAGCTCTGATATATTACAGAATTCTGTTGCACATCTAGAGCTTTGATAGGATTTTTTTTATCTTCTTATTTTGAAAAATGAACAGAGAGAGATATTTATAACCCAGGGAGCGCCAACTACCCGGGGAGTCCAGCTCACCTGTATGGACTAGTGTTGAGCGTTTTTACTCGCGTCCTCTTTTGATTGCTGGGTTTAAACCAGTTGACCAGAAAGTTCCATGCTGAGGTTGAGTCTGGGAGGCTGGCCATAGATTGAGGTAGGTCAGTCCAAGCAGCTGTTTGTATCCTATGTCTCAGAAATGCTGGACAGCTGAAGAGACGATGATCAACTGTCTGTGGCTCTTCTGAACAGTGAAGACAGGTAAGATCTAAAAACGAACATTTTAAGTGATATTTGATAACAAACCAGTTTGATTAATAATTTCCAATATAAAAAAAAAAATGAATTCAAAATATCAGCATCTTGGAATTTATGAATAATACCATCCTATTTTAAGATTAGAGATAAAAAGATAATTGTTGAAACTAGGTTACTAATCTAAATTATTATAATCATTGTTTCTATTATTTTAAAAGGCAAAAAAAAATACATTAAGGGTTTTATTAATTCATTTGTACTGCAGATAAAAGCCTTTTCTCTCTGAAATTGGTGTAAGAGATTTGAAATATAATGAAATGTCAATAAAATGTTTTTTTTTTTTCACAGAATAACATAAGTACAATGTAACATATAACAATTTTACATAATCACAAAATAATTATAAAATATAAATATAAAAATAAAAAGGGGGCATACCTGGAACGCCTCTCCAGTCTGGTCATAGTGGTTTTATATATTCCGCTTTACGCGGCCATTGGGGCTCAAAAATCATTTTATTTTGGTTAGCAGCCCCATAAATAAAGATATTTCCTGTACCTAAACTGTGAAATTTAAAAAAAAAAACTTTTTTTTTCTCAAAATATTTCGAAGGATTGCTCTCTCTTTATCAATTAATTGCAAAATAAACTTGTTGCTGTGCAAAAAAAAAAAAAGATAATGAGGGATCAATTACTTTAACATTAAGCACGGAATTTTTTTTTTCTAAATATTTCAAAATAATATTATTAATAGCAATTTATGAGATGATAAACAGTTCATTATATTTGTATAAGTTCGTTTTTATAAAAATAAGGGAAAAATGGACTTTAGGGACATAAGTGAGGACTATAAGGGGACTTAAGTAAGTACATAAGTAGGGATTTTAAGGACATAAGTAGGGACTTAAAGCGTAGGAATTTTAGAGACTCAAAGTAGGGCCTTTAAGGACATTAGTAGGGATTGTAGGGAATTAAGGCGTAAGGACATAAGTAGGGACTTAAGCGTAGGAATTTTAGAGACTTAAGTAGGGCCTTTAAGTACATTAGTAGGGATTGTAGGGAATTAAGGCGTAAGGACATAAGTAGGGACTTAAGGCGTAGGAATTTTAGAGACTTAAGTAGGACCTTTAAGGACATTAGTAGGGATTGTAGGGAATTAAGGGGTAAGGACTTAAGTAGGGACTTAAGGCGTAGGAATTTTAGAGACTTAAGTAGGACCTTCAAGGACATAAGTAGGGATTGTAGGGAATTAAGGCGTAAGGACATAAGTAGGGACTTAAGGCATAGGAATTTTAGAGACTTGAGTAGGACCTTTAAGGACATAAGTAGGGATTGTAGGGAATTAAGGCGTAAGGACATAAGTAGGGACTTAAGGCGTAGGAATTTTAGAGACTTAAGTAGGACCTTTAAGGACATAAGTAGGGATTGTAGGGAATTAAGGCGTAAGGACATAAGTAGGGACTTAAGGCGTAGGAATTTTAGAGACTTAAGTAGGACCTTTAAGGACATAAGTAGGGATTGTAGGGACTTAAGGCGTAGCGACTTTAGAGACTTAAGTAGGACCTTTAAGGACATAAGTAGGGATTGTAGGGAATTAAGGCGTAAGGACTTAAGTAGGGACTTAAGGCGTAGGAATTTTAGAGACTTAAGTAGGACCTTCAAGGACATAAGTAGGGATTGTAGGGAATTAAGGCGTAAGGACATAAGTAGGGACTTAAGGCATAGGAATTTTAGAGACTTGAGTAGGACCTTTAAGGACATTAGTAGGGATTGTAGGGAATTAAGGCGTAAGGACTTAAGTATGGACTTAAGGCGTAGGAATTTTAGAGACTTAAGTAGGACCTTTAAGGACATAAGTAGGGATTGTAGGGAATTAAGGCGTAAGGACATAAGTAGGGACTTAAGGCGTAGGAATTTTAGAGACTTAAGTAGGACCTTTAAGGACATAAGTAGGGATTGTAGGGACTTAAGGCGTAGGGACTTTAGAGACTTAAGTAGGACCTTTAAGGACATAAGTAGGGATTGTAGGGAATTAAGGCGTAAGGACTTAGGTAGGGACTTAAGGCGTAGGAATTTTAGAGACTTAAGTAGGACCTTCAAGGACATAAGTAGGGATTGTAGGGAATTAAGGCGTAAGGACATAAGTAGGGACTTAAGGCATAGGAATTTTAGAGACTTGAGTAGGACCTTTAAGGACATAAGTAGGGATTGTAGGGAATTAAGGCGTAAGGACATAAGTAGGGACTTAAGGCGTAGGAATTTTAGAGACTTAAGTAGGACCTTTAAGGACATAAGTAGGGATTGTAGGGACTTAAGGCGTAGGGACTTTAGAGACTTAAGTAGGACCTTTAAGGACATAAGTAGGGATTGTAGGGAATTAAGGCGTAAGGACTTAAGTAGGGACTTAAGGCGTAGGAATTTTAGAGACTTAAGTAGGACCTTCAAGGACATAAGTAGGGATTGTAGGGAATTAAGGCGTAAGGACATAAGTAGGGACTTAAGGCATAGGAATTTTAGAGACTTGAGTAGGACCTTTAAGGACATTAGTAGGGATTGTAGGGAATTAAGGCGTAAGGACTTAAGTAGGGACTTAAGGCGTAGGAATTTTAGAGACTTAAGTAGGACCTTCAAGGACATAAGTAGGGATTGTAGGGAATTAAGGCGTAAGGACATAAGTAGGGACTTAAGGCGTAGGAATTTTAGAGACTTGAGTAGGACCTTTAAGGACATAAGTAGGGATTGTAGGGAATTAAGGCGTAAGGACATAAGTAGGGACTTAAGGCGTAGGAATTTTAGAGACTTAAGTAGGACCTTTAAGGACATAAGTAGGGATTGTAGGGACTTAAGGCGTAGGGACTTTAGAGACTTAAGTAGGACCTTTAAGGACATAAGTAGGGATTGTAGGGAATTAAGGCGTAAGGACTTAAGTAGGGACTTAAGGCGTAGGAATTTTAGAGACTTAAGTAGGACCTTCAAGGACATAAGTAGGGATTGTAGGGAATTAAGGCGTAAGGACATAAGTAGGGACTTAAGGCATAGGAATTTTAGAGACTTGAGTAGGACCTTTAAGGACATAAGTAGGGATTGTAGGGAATTAAGGCGTAAGGACATAAGTAGGGACTTAAGGCGTAGGAATTTTAGAGACTTAAGTAGGACCTTTAAGGACATAAGTAGGGATTGTAGGGACTTAAGGCGTAGGGACTTTAGAGACTTAAGTAGGACCTTTAAGGACATAAGTAGGGATTGTAGGGAATTAAGGCGTAAGGACTTAAGTAGGGACTTAAGGCGTAGGAATTTTAGAGACTTAAGTAGGACCTTCAAGGACATAAGTAGGGATTGTAGGGAATTAAGGCGTAAGGACATAAGTAGGGACTTAAGGCATAGGAATTTTAGAGACTTGAGTAGGACCTTTAAGGACATTAGTAGGGATTGTAGGGAATTAAGGCGTAAGGACTTAAGTAGGGACTTAAGGCGTAGGAATTTTAGAGACTTAAGTAGGACCTTCAAGGACATAAGTAGGGATTGTAGGGAATTAAGGCGTAAGGACATAAGTAGGGACTTAAGGCGTAGGAATTTTAGAGACTTAAGTAGGACCTTTAAGGACATAAGTAGGGATTGTAGGGAATGAAGGCGTAAGGACATAAGTAGGGACTTAAGGCGTAGGAATTTTAGAGACTTAAGTAGGACCTTTAAGGACATAAGTAGGGATTGTAGGGAATTAAGGCGTAAGGACATAAGTAGGGACTTAAGGCGTAGGAATTTTAGAGACTTAAGTAGGACCTTTAAGGACATAAGTAGGGATTGTAGGGACTTAAGGCGTAGGGACTTTAGAGACTTAAGTAGGACCTTTAAGGACATAAGTAGGGATTGTAGGGAATTAAGGCGTAAGGACATAAGTAGGGACTTAAGGCGTAGGAATTTTAGAGACTTAAGTAGGACCTTTAAGGACATAAGTAGGGATTGTAGGGAATTAAGGCGTAAGGACATAAGTAGGGACTTAAGGCGTAGGGACTTTAGGACTTAAGTAGGGCCTTTAAGGACATAAGTAGGGATTGTAGGGAATTAAGGCGTAGGGACTTTGAGGACATAAGTAGGGACTTAAGTGGTAGGAATTTTATAGACTTAAGTAGGGATTGTAGGGAATTAAGGCGTAGGGACTTAAGTAGGGCCTTTAAGAAGATAAGTAGGGATTGTAGGGTATTAAAGCGTAGGGACTTTAAGGACATAAATAGGGACTGTAGGGACTTAAGGCGTAGACACTTTAGATACTTAAGGCGTAGGGACCTTAAGGACATTAGTAGGGATTGTAAGAACATAATTAGGAACTGTAGGGACTAATGGCGTATAGGGACTTAAGTAGGGACTGTAAGGACTTTAGGGACATAAGTCGGGACTGTAGGGACGTAAGGTGTAGGGACTGTTTATAGATTTAAATAATAACGAAAACACATAAAAGGATCTCATTGCTGTTTATTTTCGCTTTCTTATGGTTTTCATGAACATCTGGAATATATACTATTTCAAAAAATTAATGTATATAAATGCACTCATCGGCAAAACTTAAAGAAGTGGGAAGTATTTGATGTCGCCAGTTATCTCTATATATGTTATTTTTTTTAGACAGAAAATTTTGTTTACACTTGGTTATCTCGTGTGTCTTCAATTAAGGTCACTGTAATATCGTTCAGAGTTATTGTCTGAATCCCGATATACATGCTAAAAGTTACAACTTCCTTAAGTTTTGTCGATGAGTGTATTGTCTGAATCCCGATATACATGCTGAAAAGTTACAACTTTCTTAAGTTTTGTCCATGAGTGTATTGTCTGAATCCCGATATACATGCTAAAAGGTACAACTTTCTTAAGTTTTGTCCATGAGTGTATTGTCTGAATCCCGATATACATGCTAAAAGGTACAACTTCCTTAAGTTTTGTCCATGAGTGTATTGTCTGAATCCCGATATACATGTTGAAAGGTACAACTTCCTTAAGTTTTGTCCATGAGTGCATTGTCTGATTCCCGATATACATGCTAAAAGGTACAACTTCCTTAAGTTTTGTCCATGAGTGTATTGTCTGAATCCCGATATACATGCTAAAAGGTACAACTTCCTTAAGTTTTGTCCATGAGTGTATTGTCTGAATCCCGATATATACATGCTAAAATGTACAACTTCCTTAAGTTTTGTCTCCATGAGTGTATTGTCTGATTCCCGATATACATGCTGAAAGGTAAAACTTCCTTAAGTTTTGTCCATGAATGTATTGTCTGAATCCCGATATACATGCTAAAAGGTACAACTTCCTTAAGTTGTGTCCATGAGTGTATTGTCTGAATCCCGATATATACATGCTAAAATGTACAACTTCCTTAAGTTTTGTCCATGAGTGTATTGTCTGAATCCCGATATATACATGCTAAAATGTACAACTTCCTTAAGTTTTGTCCATGAGTGTATTGTCTGAATCCCGATATACATGGTAAAAGGTACAACTTCCTTAAGTTTTATCCATGAGTGTATTTGTAGAGAAAAACTTCATTGCACGTTTCTAAGTCAATGCGACCTATTGGTTGAGACAAAGAAGAGAAGATAATTGATTTATAAGATAAAAAAGATTCTTGCTGAGCTAATCTCCAGGTTGCTCCTGATAAAGTCCTCTCAGATATCTAGGATTAAGGAACCTTGATCTTAGAGGACCTCCCAGGGCTTCATTGTTGTTCTGTTGGATTGTTGATGGCGTGTGATGAGTGAAGAAACTCCATTGTTTCCATGGTCCTCCGGGTGAACTGGCTTCTGTGCTTAACAATAATTGCCTTCACTAAAATAAATCCACGCGATATACATACTCATGGACAAAACTTATGGAAGTTGTACCCTTTAGCATGTATATCGGGATTCAGACAATACACTCATGGACAAAACTTATGGAAGTTGTACCCTTTAGCATGTATATCGGGATTCAGATAAATACACTCATGGACAAAACTTAAGGAAGTTGTACCCTTTAGCATGTATATCGGGATTCAGACAATACACTCATGGACAAAATTTATGGAAGTTGTACCCTTTAGCATGTATATCGGGATTCAGACAATACACTCATGGATAAAACTTAAGGAAGTTGTACCTTTTAGCATGTATATCGGGATTCAGACAATACACTCATGGATAAAACTTAAGGAAGTTGTACCTTTTAGCATGTATATCGGGATTCAGACAATACACTCATGGATAAAACTTAAGGAAGTTGTACCTTTTAGCATGTATATCGGGATTCAGACAATACACTCAGGTACAAAACTTAAGGAAGTTGTACCCTTTAGCATGTATATCGGGATTCAGACAATACACTCATGGACAAAACTTATGGAAGTTGTACCCTTTAGCATGTATATCGGGATTCAGACAATACACTCATGGATAAAACTTAAGGAAGTTGTACCTTTTAGCATGTATATCGGGATTCAGACAATACACTCTTCGATAAAACTTAAGGAAGTTGTACCTTTTAGCATGTTTATCGGGATTCAGACAATACACTCATGGACAAAACTTAAGGAAGTTGTACCTTTTAGCATGTATATCGGGATTCAGACAATACACTCTTCGATAAAACTTAAGGAAGTTGTACCTTTTAGCATGTTTATCGGGATTCAGACAATACACTCATGGACAAAACTTAAGGAAGTTGTACCTTTTAGCATGTATATCGGGATTCAGACAATAACTCTGAAAGATATTACAGTGACCTTTATTGAAGGCACACGAGATAACCAAGTGTGAATAAAATTGCCCCCGTTTCCTTAAAAAAAAAGACGACTTACGACATCAAAGACTTTCCACTTCTTAAATTTTGTCTCAACGAGTGTAATTTAAGCGAAATATATATATTTTTAAAAGAAAACAAATTCTTACTCTCGATTACTTTTCGATGAAAAAAAAAAACGAGCTAAATAGTTCCAAATTCCACCTAGAGATGACGCCCTACGCATATCCTACTATATATTGCCTACCACAGAAATGGAATTATATCTGGACAGAAGTAAAACCAAGTTAATTCCATCAGGAAGGAAGGAAGTTCATCCACGGAGCTCTCTCTAATCTCATCAGACGATAAAAAACAATAGACGCCACCACCGTGAAATTAAAGGGGAAAAAACTAATATTCTTACAAAACAAAATTAATTTACATATGGCCGCCGTCCTATAGTACCACTAGGTCTGAGATGTATTACCTCATGTGGAATTGCGTTGTATTTAAGAAATGAAACACCATTAAACACGATTTATTATTATTTTTTTCCCCCCAAATAAAGCAGCACAAGTAAGGGACTGCCCTGTAGTACGGTGTCGTGAGCCGCTACGGTAACTGTGAACAGGGAACTGTGGCTGACTAACGGGGCAATGGCACCTCCCTTTCCATGGAGCAGCACAAGTAAGGGACTGTCCTGTAGTATGGTGTCGTGAGCCGCTACGGTAACCGTGAACAGGGAACTGTGGCTGACTAACGGGGCAATGGCACCTCCCTTTCCATGGAGCAGCACAAGTAAGGGACTGCCCTGTAGTACGGTGTCGTGAGCCGCTACGGTAACCGTGAACAGGGAACTGTGGCTGACTAACGGGGCAATGGCACCTCCCTTTCCATGGAGCAGCACAAGTAAGGGACTGCCCTGTAGTACGGTGTCGTGAGCCGCTACGGTAACCGTGAACAGGGAACTGTGGCTGACTAACGGGGCAATGGCACCTCCCTTTCCATGGAGCAGCACAAGTAAGGGACTACCCTGTAGTACGGTGTCGTGAGCCGCTACGGTAACCGTGAACAGGGAACTGTGGCTGACTAACGGGGCAATGGCACCCCCCTTTCCATGGAGCAGCACAAGTAAGGGACTGCCCTGTAGTACGGTGTCGTGAGCCGCTACGGTAACCGTGAACAGGGAACTGTGGCTGACTAACGGGGCAATGGCACCCCCCTTTCCATGGAGCAGCACAAGTAAGGGACTGCCCTGTAGTACGGTGTCGTGAGCCGCTACGGTAACCGTGAACAGGGAACTGTGGCTGACTAACGGGGCAATGGCACCTCCCTTTCCATGGAGCAGCACAAGTAAGGGACTGCCCTGTAGTACGGTGTCGTGAGCCGCTACGGTAACCGTGAACAGGGAACTGTGGCTGACTAACGGGGCAATGGCACCTCCCTTTCCATGGAGCAGCACAAGTAAGGGACTGCCCTGTAGTACGGTGTCGTGAGCCGCTACGGTAACTGTGAACAGGGAACAGTGGCTGACTAACGGGGCAATGGCACCTCACTTTCCATGGAGCAGCACAAGTAAGGGACTGCCCTGTAGTACGGTGTCGTGAGCCGCTACGGTAACTGTGAACAGTGGCTGACTAACGGGGCAATGGCACCTTCTTTTCTATGGAGCAGCACAAGTAAGGGACTGCCCTGTAGTATGGTGTCGTGAGCCGCTACGGTAACCGTGAACAGGGAACTGTAGCTAACTAACGGGGCAATGGCACCTTCCTTTCCATGGTGTATGAAAAAGTGAAAGTCGTATAAGCTTATGATTTTGCTTTGTTTTAAAAATGAATCGATGTTATTTCCATATGTTTGAATTGAATATTACACCTTAGTTCTACATATATTTTATTGCTTAAAAAGGATCATAACAATACAAAAAAGATACTACAATTGCAAATGATTTTATAACTAACTAAGAAAAAAAAAACAATATTAAAAATGTAAAACGACATTTTAAAACTATGCCGCATGTGTTTCTTTTCAACGAAAAATCCAAATTTATTCCAAGGAGAAATAACGATTATTTCTAACCTAGGTATGAAAGGATGAATTGTGAAGAGTAATGATAAACGGAAAAATAAAAGTGTCCAGGGATGGGATTCGAACCCACAGTGTTCTGCTTACCGGGCAGATGCCATGTCCACTAGGCTACCCTGGACATATTTTTCTGTTCGTAAATAATACATAAAGTAATTTATAATACAATACAATATAATTTGGCTTGTGATTGTAAAACGACATTTCAAAACCATACCGCATGTGCTTCTTTTCAACGAAAAATCCAAATTTATTCCAAGGAAATTCCTTAGGGATGAGGTATGAAAGGATGAATTACTCTTCACAATTTATCCTTTCATACCTCATCTCTAAGGATAGAAATAATCATTATTTCTCCTTGGAATAAATTTGGATTTTTCGTTGAAAAGAAACACATGCAGTATAGTTTTAAAATGTTGTTTTACAATCAAAAGCCGCATTATATTATAATATTAAAAATTATTATGATAAAAAATTGAATATGTCTGCCAGAAAAATGTTTCTATGAATTAAAAAAAAAAAAAGAATAATTACAAACTTAACATATAAACTTCAAACACAATGGAGTTGGATAAAACACCATCACCCACAAACTATGAATGATATAAAAAAAAAGATAAACAATGAGGGAAGTTTACAGAGTATAGCAAAATATCAACATCAAAAATGATACTCTGTTGATAAAATAATAAATACCTTGCTACAATATTATCCAAAAGATTTTCAGGATGTTAGCCCTCATTAGCTATCTCAAAGACCATCAAAAGTTGCAGTAGAAGCTTTCTAGATTAATCCGTGAATAATGAGTAAAGTTAAAACACTCATAGAGTCGAAAAATGCAAAGATTATATATATCTATCTATATATATATAAAATGAATGTTTGTATGTTTGTTTGTTTGTATGTATGTCCGGTATACAAATTCGCAGTAGTTCACTAATTCAAACCAAAATTTCCATACATAGGTAAAAAAAAAATACGGGGAAGACGATAGGCTATTTTAAAAAATATATAAATCAATTATTAAAACTATATATTCAAATTATTCTACTTAGCTCACGAACACAGCGCCCTCTATCAAAGATTAGATTAAATTATGCTGATGCAAACAAATAGATAATGCTAATAACAAACAATTATAAAAAAAAACGTATCTAAATATATATCACTCGGGTAGATATGCACACGGGTCAATCCCGGGGCGAAGCCCGGGTCACCCGTCTAGTATGTTATATAAAAAATAAAAAAGAATTTTCTGTTGTATTTTGATTGTTATTTATATAGAAAATATTAGCTGTTGTTTGATTTTGCTATGCAGTCGTGGAAAAGATTATAATAAAATTAGTTATCAAAAATAGCTCTAATTGAGCTCAAGGAATATATATATATAAACATAATTTGATAAAGGTACTGCTTGGCTTAAGGCGTGAGAATAAAAAATGAAAAACTTATTTACATAATGTACAAAAGGTTTGAGCCGGCCATCGAGAAACAACAACAATGAGTCTTATATAGGGGAAGCGTGATCTCTGGCGGTCGATTTAGCAGAGTATTTGAATCTATGAAATATAATTTTAAATAAACTATTTTTATATAACATATGTATATATATATTTATATTGCTTATCCCTAGTACACGTAGTACAGTCCATGATAATCATGGTGGGTAGAAGTAGGCGACTGCTTTTACTGTAAGTGCATCACATGTCTAAACATGTGAAAAGCAGTTCGACTTTGCACTTACAAATATGCCAGAGCCCAGTTTTGGTTACTTTTGCAATCGCTGGTGGTGTTTGACTTTTGCAAAGATCGCGGGCCATTGGAGCATTTTTTTTTAACAGAAAAAAAGTGCCCAATACGGAAATCGAACCCGGGTCATAGCGGTCGAAAACCAACGGTTTAAACCATCCTTCTACCGACCCCTAAGATAATAAAATAAGAGCATACTAAATAAAAGACCATATAGCCCTCTCGAACTAAAATATTATGGGAGTATTCGATGACTCAATGATTTTATTTACACTGAAAAAATTGAATTTGACCATCGACCAATAAGATGGGAAACTAAATATAAGGGTTCCTCCTCTCTCAAGTGTATTTAATCTTCTTGAGTTCTGAAAGAGAGAGAAGAAAGGAGAATGTTGACTCTTGTCGATTATTGACTTCTTGAGAAAGGTAACTGACAGAGAAAGTCAAACAAAGCCGACCATCCCAATTTGGAAATTTCCAATGTTGATAATTGTGGACGTGTTGAAATGTTAGCGAAAGATACACCACTGGTTCCAATTGTACCTAAGCTTTTGATTCTTTAGCTTTATCAACGCAATATTTTGAGCGATTTTTCGTCGATAAGGTGATGTTCATTGATTCCACAATGTCCTTTTCTTTTTAACCTTTTTTTTTTTTACATTTAATGAATCTGGTGGATTTTAATGAATAATTATAGATGAATAAACAAATTAATTAAACCACAAGGAGGAGGTGCCCCGTTAGTCATCCACAGTTCCCTGTTCACAGTTACCGTAGCGGCTCACGACACCGTACTACAGGACAGTCCCTTACTTGTGCTGTTTCTCCCGCCCGCCACGTAGAGGAGAGATTGGACTTCTGGACAAGGATAAATCTGGTAACTTTCTATTAATGCTGTGAAGTTTGTTGGATACTGTTGATTCTGTGGTGTATTTAGGTTGATTAAAAAGTAGAAATATATTTTAGGTCTTATTTATTTAAATGGATTTTATTATATTACACCGGAGTAGATGCCAAAATTACAAGTCAACAACAGAATGATGATGATAAGTTATATATTACGATATATCACAGAATAATAATCTGTGGATTTAAAATTATTAGAATATAAATATACGACAGATTCCAACACCAATCTTTGGTGTAGGATTGGATCATAATGGGTTTTAGGATTGTTAAAATTGAAAGAGTGTTCAGTTGTAGAATTATACTTAAATATTAATGACCGAGAATATATGTTTCTAACATTTCTTGAAGTATATATAAACCATTGATACTCGTTTCATTTTATGATGCACTAGCGCGCCATCTGTCATCAAAATTTGAAACTATTTTAAACGCTTACGATTCTTTTTGAAATTAAACAATTTCTACTGCTCTTACTGCAATAGAAAAATTAAAGGGAGGGCATTTGCGGAAGAGCGATTGCTCGAAGCATTTTATATATTTATATTTGTATGTAATTCTACTGTCCTCAAAGCTTATGTCCATAGTTCATCTAAAATACCCATTCCAAGAGTCTAACAACAGTATCACTATTAAAGGAAGTGTGGTAGATGTTTTGAAGAAATAGCCTTAGCCTTTTTTTTATCAAATTAATTATTTTTTATTTAAATACAAACTGACAAATTAAAATGGTGGCTAATATTTACATCTACCAAACGAACTAATTATATATATATATATATCTAGAACTTCTATATTTTCAGGTCACAGAGTTATAAAAAAAATACAAATTATTATTCATTTTAAAATAAAACATTGTGAAGTATTATTATTTTGCATATTCATTATTTAATAAAAAATATAGTTTTTAAACACTTTTAAAATATTACAAGTAAAAAAAAAAAAAAAAAAAAAAATGAAGAGCACGACTACAGAGGTTCCAAAAATGCAATATAACAGCGGTATGGTAGATTAAACTGGCGAAACCACTGGGAGGGTTCACCACTGATGAGCCAGGACCTTCCTTTAATTTTTCTATTGCAGTAAGGGCAGTAGAAATTGTTTAATTTCAAAAAGAATCTTACGCGTTTGAAATATTTTCGAATCGTTTCATTTTGTAACCGTAGAAAGGCGTCTTACTCGAAAACTTGTACAATTGTCCCCTTATATAAAAGAACCTCTTCTCTCCAACTTGTGTTCCTTCATCTATAGTATATAGGGAGATTATAGCTGTCTTAATAGGTTACTGTATTGGTTGATATCGGAATTATTTGAAATTACTTCTACCTACGGGTGGAACTGAGCCGTAGCAAAAAAATGAGGTATGTCATTTCATTCGATGTTAATGGAACGTAACACCCATGATTGCTATTCTAACAATGTACTATTACATTTCTAACAATCTGCTATAACGTAGTGGTTTACACCAGTTTTTTTCTATCGTACATTTCTATAAGTTTTTTTTCTTATTATTCTATTGTAAAGAAATGTGAAATTATTAATGCACGAATGTTTCTTTTACACAAAAAACAAACTTCTACTGTCCTTACTGTGATGAAAAATATATATATTGAGAGGGTTTGTAACTCATTAGGGTTAAATCCTCCCAGCGGTTTCACCAATTTAATCTACCAGAATGCTTCTATAGAGCTCTAATACTGTATTGGATCATTCTGCTTTTATATGTTACACTGAAGGGTGGAATCTTAGAAATGGTATTTAAGTTGTTGTTGTCGTGTCCAAAGAAGAGTCTCAGATGTCTCCATGCATCTCCATCACAGCAGCAGCAATATCCACTATCTTGCTCTTCATTGGAAAATGGGTGCCGTTGCCACGTTAGTCACCTTGGAAACGAACCAGAATTTGGTCGAATATTCCAAGGGTCCAGGGGGGACCGCAGGGAGGTGTGGTCGGACTTCTCCCCCCCCCCCCAAGGTATTTAAGTAAACTATGGATATAAGGTTTTAAGACAGTAGAACTACATTTAATATTTATATCGAGATATTTATAACCCAGTGAGCACAGAACACCAACTACCCGGGGAGTCCAGCTCAACAGTATGGACTAGTGCTAAGTACTTTTAATCATGTCCTGAGTTGATTGCTGAGTTGAACCAGTTGACCAGGAAGTTCCATTCTGACCATAGATGAAAAATATATTGGGAGGGCTTGGTTCATAAGTGGTGAACCCTACCAGAGGTTTCGCCAATTTAATCTACCAGACTGATTCTATAGAGCTCTAATACTGTATTGGATCATTCTGTTTATATATGCTACACTGAAGGGTGGAATCTTAGTAAAATGGTATTCAAGTAAACTATAGTTCTTCAAATTAAACACACTTCGGCCAGTAAATCTTTTTAATAAAGATTTTTAAAAAGAGATTTATACTAATCGAAGTACACCAATACCTCGCTTTGCGTCGTTTCGTTTTGCGTTTTTTTCGAAGTTGCGTCGCTGCTTAATTTTTACTGATTTTCACTGTGCGTCGTTATATTTTCGAAGTTGCGTTGTTTTGGGCTCGAGTCATTTTTTTTTTATTTTTTTTCCTAAAATATGGCAAGACCTTTGTTTTTGATTGCGCCTTCACATATTTTCACTTTGCGTCGTTTCAATTTGCCTCGTGTTTTTTTTGGAACGTAACCCCGACGCAAAGCGAAGTATGGGTGATCTTTAATTTGAAGAACTATGAATGCCGGCCAGGCAGCTTCTATCTTTACGACAAGTACACTATGGATATAAGATTTTAGGTCAGTAGAATTACATCACAGTAAGGACAGTAGAAGCTTGTTTTATGTAAAAGTAAACATTCGTAATTTGATGTTTACATTTTATATACACATTTATTCACATTTAGCCATTTTGCTACTTCAACTTGTGATTGCCCTGCCTCCATTCTTCCAACAGCTCTCCATTTTAAATCATCTGCTAAAATATTTCGTAAACTCATAATTAACAAAGGATTAAATAAAATTATAATTGGACAATTCTTAGATGGGGTAAACGACACGCCAAATAGCACACTTATAAAGACAAGCAAAAATTTGCATATTTTCAATTTTACCGAATCGAATGGTTGCGATAAATAAATTCTACGACTTAAAATACCTAATTAAATTACTTTTTAGCTTTTAGCGTTGTATATTTTAAAACATATCATTAAAAAACAAAAGTTTCTTATTTTTTGGACACCAGTGTATATAGATGGAGTGTTATTGCCTTATTGCATCATATTCTATTCTATAGTTATAGAGGGTCATGGAAATCCTGAATTTATAAATCAAATTTACAATAATGGTAAGGTGTTTCTTTTCAATAATATCATCAAATATTATCTATGCAGACCTTACTGCAATGATAAAAGTTGTTGATTGAGAGGGCTTGGCTCATCAGTTATGAACACTCTCAACGGTTTCGTCAAATTAATCTACCAGACCGTTTCTTTAGAGTTCTAATACTGTATTGGATCAATCTGCCCTCTCATTCAATAACTTATATCATTACAGTAAGGTCTGTAGAGATAATATTTGATGGTGTTATTGAAAACAAACACATTGCCAGTAAATTTATTTGTTACGAATTATATCGATAGATGGCAGTTAAATTCACAATCTTGGTAGAGTTGAAATATAGGTCCTGTCTTGAGGCTTCCATACATTCCAAGAGGTGGTCTGGTGAGGTCTCTTTGGTCCTGTAGATGGTACATTGTGGTAAGGTCTTTACACCATCCTGGAAGAGGAGCGGTCTTGTATAGGATCGGAGCTGTAGCTTTAAATTTACAATCTTGTTCAGAATATAGATCCTGTCTTGAGGCTCCCATACATTCCAAGAGGTGGTCTGGTGAGGTCTCTTTGGTCCTGTAGATGGTACATTATGTCTTTACACCATCCTGGAAGAGGAGCGGTCTTGTATAGGATCGGAGCTGTAGCTTTAAATTTACAATCTTGTTCAGAATATAGATCCTGTCTTGAGGCTCCCATACATTCCAAGAGGTGGTCTGGTGAGGTCTCTTTGGTCCTGTAGATGGTACATTATGTCTTTACACCATCCTGGAAGAGGAGCGGTCTTGTATAGGATCGGAGCTGTAGCTTTAAATTTACAATCTTGTTCAGAATATAGATCCTGTCTTGAGGCTCCCATACATTCCAAGAGGTGGTCTGGTGAGGTCTCTTTGGTCCTGTAGATGGTACATTATGTCTTTACACCATCCTGGAAGAGGAGCGGTCTTGTATAGGATCGGAGCTGTAGCTTTAAATTTACAATCTTGGTCAGAATATAGATCCTGTCTTGAGGCTTCCATACATTCCAAGAGGTGGTCTGGTGAGGTCTCTTTGGTCCTGTAGATGGAACATTATGTCTTTACACCATCCTGGAAGAGGAGCGGTCTTGTATAAGATCGGAGCTGTAGCTTTAAATTTACAATCTTGGTCAGAATATAGATCCTGTCTTGAGGCTTCCATACATTCCAAGAGGTGGTCTGGTGAGGCCTCTTTGGTCCTGTAGATGGAACATTGTGTCTTGACACCATCCTGGAAGAGGAGCGGTCCTGTATAGGATCAGAGCTGTAGCTTTAAATTCACAATCTTGGTTGGGTCAGAATACAGGTCCTGTCTTGAGGCTCCCTTACATTCCAAGAGGTGGTCTAATGAGGTCTCTTTGGTCCTGTAGATGGTACATTGTGTCTTGGCACCATCAGATGACCGGCAACATAAAAGAATTCCCACTTCCTTTTGTCTACGAGTGTGTAAAACTGTAGATAGTACGTTCTAATGAAGATTTACTCTGTTATCTACACATCTCCTCTTCAATCTAACGTATGGTCATTTCCTTTAGGGGCGGAATTTCCTTCAGGGCACATGTCCTAGCACTAATTGGATTTACCGTGCTAATTGTTCGGTACATCCTCTGTACAGGGTCGTCCCGACAGGATATTTTGAACCAACTGTGTTAAGAAAAATGGAGTGTTTTTTTATATCTGTCCATCAACCCCCCTCTTTAATTAAATTGATTAGGTGTCATCACCGGAAGGAGCCTTTGCCGGTTCCAAGCCCGGATGAAAAAAGAGGAGGGGAGCAGTAACAAGCTCACTAAAAAACCTGAGCTCAGCTGGCCCTGCTGATAGTACCTTGTAAGGGCTCCTAATCCAGGTATACAGGATGAGCAGTGTTTGTACTCCATGTTAGGAGCAGCTGCACATGGCGTCTGTTCCTCATTTCAGAGGCGGCTATTTCTTTTGGAGCTAAGTCGGCCTGCCACTGAGTAGTGCTTTCAGTCTTAATGACAAAGGCATTCTACTCCACCCAGTCATGATGGTTGTCAACAGACACCATCAACAAGCTTTACAAGCTTGATACCCTAATATGATTGAGTGGAGATAAGAAAGAAGAAGACCGGAAGGATCAACCTAAATTCTTAATTTTTTTTTCGCAACATAAATATATTTTGGAAAAATATCAATTTAAACATATACTTGATATAAGCAAATTTAAAAAATTGCAAAAAAAGTTTTTAATATATATTTATGAATAGGCTTTTTAACACTTGTAAAAAAACCTTAAGGAATTGGAAAGTCTTTGATATCTATGTGTGCCTAACTGATCCCCTCATAGCTTATGTCCATAGTTTCTTTAACTACTTCAACCAAAACACACTTTCTCTAAAGAGTCAAATACACCCATGGACAAAACTTAAGGAATTGCAAAGTCATTTTTTGAAGAAGAATAAGAAGACAGAGGTTGTTCACACTTGGTTATCTCGTGTGTCTTCAATAAATTCACTGTTTCATCTGTCAGAGTTATTGTCTGAATCCCAATATACATGCTAAAAGGTACAACTTCCTTAAGTTTTGTCCATGAGTGTATTGTCTGAATCCTGATATACATGCTAAAAGGTACAACTTCCTTAAGTTTTGTCCATGAGTGTATTGTCTGAATCCCGATATACATGCTAAAAGGTACAACTTCCTTAAGTTTTGTCCATGAGTGTATTGTCTGAATCCCGATATACATGGTAAAAGGTACAACTTCCTTAAGTTTTGTCATGAGTGTATTATCTGAATCCCGATATACATGCTAAAAGGTACAACTTCCTTAAGTTTTTTCCATGAGTGTATCTTTAATATAAAGAGACAGAGGCTGTTCACACTTGGTTATCTCGTGTGTCTTCAATAAAGGTCACTGTAATATCTTTCAGATGAATTTTGCCGATAAGTGTATTTAAATTTTTTTTTTATCATTTTATAATCGTTTTCCATAATACATATATAAATTGTAAATATAAAATAGGCGTTACTGTTAATATACAAAATATTCACACCCTTATTTTACAAAATTTATTTTGTCCATAATATAAATTTATATATATATATATTTTTTCTCCCCATTGAATATAAGCAAAATATTTTAAAACTTAATTTTATTGACGTTATGTGGCGCCGAGTTTGTTGTTGACACACTTTAAAATGTTATAATAGCTTGATAAAGGTTTGCCTAGAACAGCAGATTTACACACCCAAGATAGAGGACATTGCTGTGATAGAGATGTACGGAGATATCTGAGGCTCTTCATTGGACACGACAACGACAGAAAATTGACCCAGAACAGCAGCTTTACACACCCAAGATAGAGAACATTGCTGTGATAGAGATGTATGGAAACATCTGAGGTTCTTCATTCGACACAACAACAACAGAAAATTGACCCAGAACAGCAGCTTTACACACCTAAGATAGAGGACATTCTGTGATAGAGATGTACGGAGACATCTGAGGCTCTTCATTGGACACAACAACAGAAAATTGACCCAGAACAGCAGCTTTACACACCCAAGATAGAGAACATTGTTGTGATAGAGATATACGGAGACATCTGAGGCTCTTCATTGGACACAACAACAACAGAAAATTGACCTAGAACAGCAGCTTTACACACCCAAGATAGAGAACATTGCTGTGATAGAGATGTACGGAGACATCTGAGGCTCTTCATTGGACACAACAACAACAGAAAATTGACCCAGAACAGCAGCTTTACACACCCAAGATAGAGGACATTGCTGTGATAGAGATGTATGGGGACATCTGAGGTTCTTCGTTGGACACGACAACAACAGAAAATTGACCCAGAACAGCAGCTTTACACACCCAAGATAGAGGACATTGCTGGGACATCTGAGGCTCTTCATTGGACACAACAACAACATAAAGGTTGGCGTTCAACCAACTGAAATATTAGTAAAATAAATGATATTGTGATCCAATATATGTCTTTTTATTTAAAAATATACATAAACATTATAAGAAAATGTGAACTTCAAACGCCTACTTAAAAATAAGAGCATGTAAAAAAAAAGGAAGCAGCACAAATTTTACAATCCTCTTTCTAAATTGCACCATATTCAATTGACTCGCACGCAATGTATAAAAATTGCGTTACCATTTCAATTTTAGTTGACCTTTCCTTAGAAACACTTCAGCTACACTTAATTCCTATATTAATTTTAACAGAGTTTCAATTAAATGGATTTTGTAAAAAACGAAAAATTTGATGGAGAGAAGCTGTGGTGATTAAGAAATGAAGCAGACGCCCTTGACAAGTTTATCGTCTGACAAGATTAACGCAGACGCCATTATCTGGCGGGAGATTGCACTTTATCGTATGCGTCCATTAACTCAGCAATTTTTTTTTTTAAATTCAGATTGCCATTTATACTACACTGTTTGAATACCAAATAAAAAATATATAACAAAATTTCATAATATATAAATAAGATAGTAAGAAAATTAGATTCGAAACTTATTATAGACGCTTATGATTTTTTTAAAAATTAAAACAACTTACAATATAATATAATGCGGTTTGTGATTGTAAAACGACATTTGAAAATTATTCCGCATGTGTTTCTTTTCAACGAAAAATCAAAATTTATTTCAAGGAGAAATAACGATCATTTCTAACCTTAGGGATGAGGTATGAAAGGATGAATTGTGAAGAGTAATGATATGCGGAAAAATAAAAGTGTCCAGGGATGGGAACAATTTCTACTGCCCTTACTGTAATGGAAAAATTAAACTCGCCAGTTTGGTTACTTTCACTCGCTGGTGCGGTTGGACTTTTGCAAGAATCGGGGGTTATCGGAACGTTTTTTTTCTTTTAATTATAAAAAAAAGTGCTCAATGAGGAATTCAATCTCGGGTCGTAGAAATCGAAAACCAACGGTTTAGACCACCCTTCCACCGACCCCTTCAAATGTCATGTTTGACACGCGTCAATGTATTGAATAATATTTGAGGTTGGGTAGTATGCTAATATATGGCGCCCAACGTGGGGTTGGTTATGTAACACGGGGACACAATGCATCGTCAGGAGGATCAGCCGATCTGGAACACGTGCGCGTTAGAAGATCGGGGGCATCACCATCGTTAGTGAGTGAGTGAGTGTCATTGCCGAAATCAATCATTCGATCACCTGTTCGGTTACCTCCGTGGTCCCCTCTCTCATTCAACAAGGAGAGCCTACATCATACTCATGAAGACCAACAACACGAAACGCGTACCTTATCACGCTTTTTTTTAAAACGATTTATCAGGAATAAATTCTAACCGATATGTTTCAATTAGGAATTCTAAAAAATCAACGTTTAACTAATATGCTTATTCTTTTTGAGGGCAGGGGTCATCTAGTGACGCGTTATGTCTTTGTAAACATTTTGTTCCTATTTTCATTCCTTGCTTTTTATAACATTTTTTTAAACATTGGTAACTCTTTTAGACGCGTAATATTCTTTATAAAATAAAACAATTTCTACTGCCCTTACTGCAATGGAAAAATTAAAGGGAGGGCCTGGCTCATCAGTGGTGAACCCTCCTAGCGGTTTCGCCAGTTTAATCTACCATACCGCTGTTATATTTCGCATTTTTGGAACTTCCTTTTATAGTGATACTGATGCTTGACTCTTCGAATGGGTATTTTAGATGAACTATGGACATAAGCTTTTAGGACAGCAGAATTACATATAATTATAAATATATAATATGCTTCGAGCAATCGCTCTTCCGCAAATATCGATTTGTGTATTTTATTCGAACAATTGATAACAGATGGCGCGCTAGTGCATCGTAATATAATTGGTAACTCTATTATTAATAATAAATATGTGAAATATATATGTTATATAAAAATATTATTTTATTTAAAATTATATTTCATAGATTCAAATACTCTGTTAAATCGACCGCCAGAGGTCACGCTTACCCTATAAAAACTCATTGTTGTTGTATCCCGTTGGCCGGCTCAAAACTTTTGTACATTATGTAAATAATATTTTGTTTTCCTTATTCTACTCGCCTTAAGCTAGGCAGTACTTTTGTCAAATTATGTCCTTTTATATATTCCTTAGCTCAAATAAATTACTGATCAAAATTATTTTTATTATCATGCTTTCAAGATTTAACCACGACTGCATTACATTACCATAATCCTCAACATGATCAAAAATCAAGCAGAAAATCAAATCTCATTTGTTTTTATAACATAGATATATATATAGATAACCAATATAAATTCCTTTATTCAAAATATACAGTAAAAGTACATCATTTAAAACCTCATCTTAGATAGCAGAGATAAAAAAAAAAAAAAAAAAGAATAACCAGATATAATTCTATATACAGTTACGAGCGTCATGCGTTCTTCATCTCTGTCACCGTTTGCTTTTTTTTTTTTTTTGGAATGGCGCTCTCCTATTGGTCCGCTACGATGGCGCCGCCACTGCGCGAGACACTTTGTTTTTGACTTTGCCCCCCCCCCCCACTCGCTTTTTGGTGTTTGTAACTATTGTGTTGAAGCGGGTCGCTCCTTAAATAAATGCATATATTAGTTAATAACTAAATGGAATCCTCTCTTTCTTTTTCCCAGTAAGAGACGCCTACGGAAGCCAACAGTACATAGACAGATAAAGCACATAGGCTATAGTTATTAACTAATATATGCATTTATTTAAGGCGCCAATTTATAATTGTAACAAATAGTATTTGAATAAAAACATTCAATCGGGTAAAACACGGGCGTTAATGATCCAACAGGTCCACGTGTCTAAATTAAAACACGGGCGTTGCCCGGGTCATTCGGCTAGTTAATATATACAGTTATCAGCGTCATGCGTTCTTACTTCTGTCACCGTTTGCTTTTGGTTCAGTGGTAGAATGCTCGCCTGCCACGCGGGCGCCCCGGGTTCGATTCCCGGCCGATGCATTTTTTTTTACAATTTTTAAAACTTATTTATATATTATACAAGAATGACATCCACGGCGCCAATTTATAATTGTAACGAATAGTATTTGAATAAAAGCATTTAATCGGGTAAACCCCGGGCGTTTCCCGGGTCATTCGGCTAGTTGTAATATAATAACCATGAATTTCATCATCAAATCTGTGTATATGCAACTGGGGACATCAGAAAAAGAGCATATGCAAATATTATAATTCATATTTATTTCGCTGTATATTATAGATAAATTTGCAGCCCTTTGGAAGGGGTATTTTCACGTAAATAGGTATTTAAAATATTTTAATTGCTTAACTGGTGTTTAAAAGTTAAAGAGCGAACAATAAAATTACGATTTTTTGGAAATTAGATAAAATATTTTCAATGGCAATAATCCATTGACTGTTACATGGAGAATGATAGGATTCCCATTTACCAGCACAAACAACACTAAATGAGCAGCAATATATTATAAATCTAATACTGCAAAGATTGAAATTATTAAAATGATAAAGAATCAAAGGATCAATTCACTAAATATCGCATTCAAATTATTTGATGCGGTAATTAAATCAATATTAATGTATGCTGCGCCGATTTGGGACAATGCAAATATTATAGACCAATTACAATATTTTTATTAAAAGTATTCTCAATTTACCAAGATATACTCCTGGCTATATTGTTAGATTGGAAACGGGTAGAATATCACTTACACTAAACGCCACTAAATTAACCATGAAATCAGTGGCCCAAAAATTCCTAATTATACCAAACCTAACTTCTATAATGTGCAATTCTTCACTGGACATGGCGACTTCAACTCATACCTGTTTAAAATTGGCAAAGCTGAATCACCTGGATGCTCGTGTGGAGGCGAAGAACAGAACCCCAGACACTTATTAACTGACTGCCCGCTGACCTTAGGGAACTAAATCAACTTCCCATAACAAATATGCAACATCTGGTCTACACTATGGACATACACCAAAGATTCAACAAATCCTGCAGAATGTATTTAGCTAAATAAGTGACTACTAATGTAATCAATTTGCATACTGATATGTAAATATGTATATATATCTCTTTGAACTACTTTTTCTTTCATTTGAATGTATATTTTTCACACGCAGATATCCGATTTGTGGATATAGCGTGTACTATGCAATTGTTAAATAAATAAATAAAAATTAACCATGAAATACCTTTTAAGATTACAATGAATAAGTAACCATAGGTTTCCCAAGATATGCCGGAATAGGTTAAGAGAAATATCCATAAATATAGGAAAACCTATTGGACTCTACAAGACTATTTTAGCAATTTACCACCAATGCGGCCTTGCCTGGACAAACAATGCTATCGACTATGAGACCATTCAAAACGAATTACCAGGGATTTTTCGTACAAAAACTGAACAATTAATTCAGCAGGACTTAGCAAAAATGGATCATACAAGATTATATTCTGATTATAAATTATTATATAAGTATTTAATACCTGACAATTTTTATCCTGGAACCTATCATTAGACATAAAAAAAGGTTACATTACCCAAACAAGAATCACTTCGACTTTACTAAGAGAAAGTCACATTCAAATAATTAAAAATAAAGATGTAATTTGTAAATTCTGCAAAACTGAAAGCATTGAAGAAATGACCCACTACATCTCTGAATGCACTATTGTTAACGAGGAACGGAATAAGATCTCAAAGAACATTATCCAAGTCTACGTGAACCAAGTTCAGTTAATCAGAATAATGTCCGAGAAAAAATATATAGCGATAGAATTGTTTAACTTTCATAAAGCGTTAGAGAACAAGGTAATCTCTAAGAACTAAAATTACAGAACAATTTCCTTCCATAGTTAATTTATATAGTTATGTTGAATACTTTGATTTCATTTTCCCTTATCTCCTTTGTTTATGTTTCTTTTTTCCTTTTCTCCATGAAAATGATGTATGGCGAGTCCTTACAGGACGGAAATGTCCTAGTAAAGCTGTTGTTGTTGATGTTTTCTAATTCTGCTGAAATATTTTTTAAAAAAGTATAAGAACCTGAAATATCCACATAATAAATCAACCATTTTTTACTACAGGCTTAGTAAAATCTAATTGAAAACTGTTTGCGTAATTTGACACAAATGATGAATGTAAGATAAGTGTGATATATATACAGACAATACACAAGGGAAAATTACTCGAAAGACAAACAAACAAACGAACAATTGGGAAACCAGACGAACAAACAGATGAAACAGAAGATACTCTACACACGACTGATCATTGTTGCAGAACGCCATCCTGAATTGCCGAGAAAATATCCAATTAGAAGCCAAACAATAGAAATTAGGCTAAGCTATATTTTCTATACTACTTCAAAATTAACATTCCTTACAATATAATTTATATTGTAAGCACTATTGAATAATTTTAATATATACATTATATGAAATAATAGTACAAATGTAATATTGTACTGGGCTAAGGAGCATAAATTATGAAAAAGGCTTCTCCTTATCATGCAACTGAAAGTTGCTGATGGCTTGCGCCATTTATCGGAATAAATATCAACTATTCTCGTTAATTTTAATTATTCCAGAATTGGCCGAAATACTGGCTGACGAGGACCAACAGCCCGAAACGCGTCCGTGGTTAGCTTTTCTTGATTAATCAAGAATGGGTATTTTGGCCAATTCTGGAATAATTAAAAATCAACGAGAATAGTTGATATTTATTCCGATAGATGGCGCAAGCCATCAGCAACTTTCAGTTGCACGATAAGGAGATGCCTTTTTCATAATATACCTTATATATAATCATGTTGAGTTAAAACTCGTTTAAAAGAACGTTTTTTTCCGTGAGTAAAAACATTGAATTTGGATTATATATTGTTTTTCTAAATATAATTTGCGTGTCAAACATGTACACCTTTCTATTTTATAATAGCCAAATAATAAGAATAATGAAATATCTTTGAAATATTCTTAGACAATATGTAAATATACCACAACAACAAAAGCCTTTATTGAGGACCTCTCGTCCTATATAGGATTCGCCAGTTTACAGAGTAATTGAAGAGAAGAGAACTAAGAATACAGAGATATATGTAGTAGGTATAGTATAGTATTTTCTACACTGTGACTATATACAACAGCAGCAACAAGCCTTTTACTGGAATCAAAGTCCCATACAGGATTCGTCATTCTAATCCTGACTAAGATTATTTGCATATAATTATTTACATCAATTAGATTATGTATATAGCTTCCCCTTCTCTTCAGCCGTCTTCCAAAATTTGAACAACGCAAATGCTCCAGCTCTGTTTCTCACTATCTCATTCAACAGGAGCTCCAAAGAAAGTCCCTCAAGGCCTATCTCACTGAGGAGCACTTCTCGTTCGTCTTTCAGCCCCAATATGTAAATATATACTTTTAGTTGCACAATCAGGATATGCCTTTTTCTTTATATGTTATGATTATTTTGTTTTGGTGTTGAAAAAGATAAGAGAATTGGAGGTGCAGTCGTGAAAAATAGGAAAGATAATTATTTACCCATCAAGTAGATTTTATTTTGAATTACTTGAAGCAAATTACACATAAAATTATTTATCACAGTAATATAGAATTTATAAAATGATTTCTATATTTGGATTCCACAGGATTATATCCCGGAACACAGTGTTCTCCCCATCCCTTGTGAACTGGCGAATCCTGTATAGGGCGAGAGGCCCTAAATAAAGGCTTTGTTGTTGTAAAAAAAAATGAATTCTATATTCGTGAATTAAAAAAATAGGTAGGTCAACTATACATATTACACTAATATTCAAAGTATTATGTTCTAAATTTATGGTAAAAAAATGTAGAACAGTCAATGAATGAAAATAAAATATATGTTTTATAAAAAATAAAATATATGTGTGCATTTTAGATTATATAAGATATACAATGATAATGGGTGTATTCAAAGCAGGTTTGATTATATAAATTTGTCCCAAAAGTTCGTGTTTTTCTTAAAAAGTTGTTTATCATATTACTTGGCGAAAAATATTATTACGGTGAATACATAATAATACAATTACTTTATATATAATACAAAGACATTATACATAACGGCGAATAATAGTATTACGGCGAATACATAATAATACAATTACTTTATACATAATACAAAGACATTATACATAACGGTGAATAATATTGGTATTTCAATTTTTTTGTAAGTGTTTACGAACTTTTGGGATAGCTTTGTAATATATATTAAGATTTTTTATTAACATGAAAAAGAAAATGGAAGGATAGTCTAAACCGTTGGTTTCTGACAGCTACGACCCGGGTTCGATTCCCGCATTACACTTTTTTCTGATTTAAAAAAAAAAAAAAAAAAAAATTGCTCCAATGTCCCCCGATTATTGCAAAAATCCAACCTCACCAGCGAGTGCAAATAACCAAACTAGGCTCTGGCATATTTGTAAGTGCAAAGTCGAACTGCTTTTCACATGTGTAGACATGTGGTGCACTTACAGTAAAAGCAGTCGCCTACATCTACACATCATGTTTATCATGGCCTGTACCATGTGTAGACATGTGGTGTACTTACAGTAAAAGCAGTCGCTAACTACCCACCAGGATTATCATGACCTGTACCATGTATATACATGTGGTGTACTTACAGTAAAAGCAGTTGATAACTACCCACCAGGATTATTATGGCCTGTACCATGTGTAGACATGTGACAATTTGACAATTAAACAATATTTATTGTCATCTTAGACAATCGATAAACTCCTAAGAGTTAAGTAGGAAGAGTTATTTACAGTTCAAAGGCGGTGTCCTCACCGAGGGTCGTCTGGACTCAAGCAGGCAATAACTTCCTGAGTTCGGACATACTCTCAAACATAGAGGGATCGGAGTCCCGAAAGCGCCAGATGGCGGTGCTGATGAATCCACCGAGGATGTACCTATCCCGAGTGGGTAGGCGCTTGATGAAGGGCTCCCTATCCCCGGGGTACAGGACTGCTCTCACGATGTCATCCACGTCGACTTGCGATTGGAACGTGTGCTCCAAGTCGATTTCACGACTCAATTCGTGAATTAAGTCTCCTGCCATCTTCCAGCGCCTGTCCATAGACAGTGGAGGCGGAGGTGTCGTCATGGCCGGTGTCGTCGTGTCCCCATGGGGGACGGGTGGTATTGGCCCAGCGAGCCGAGGCGCAGACGGTGGGGGTGCACAGCGCTCCTCCTCCGTTATTGGATCGTCCTCCTCCATGTCCGTCGGGGCGGGCGGCGGAGGTGTCATCAAAGGAGGTGTCAGTTCATCCCTGTGGGTAGTGGGCAGCATAGGCTCAGCGGGCCGAGGCGCAAGCAGTGGGGGAGTTGGAGGCACTGCAGCTGGTGTTGTCCTCAGCTCAGCTTTAACTTGCCCGAGGACTTTGTAGAGGTTGCTGGCTGCTCCGGGCCTCAGATCCAATATTTGCCCGATCAGGCCGGCGAGGGCGTCGCACTGCGGAGGCGACAGGAGGGGTCCTTTCCTCTGCGCCTTGGTCCTCGAGGAGAGGAGGTCCAGGACCTCCTCCCGCCCAAGACCAAGGGCGTCCTTCCCAGCAAAGGAAACGCTGGGGTGCCTCTCGATGAACGCATCGAGGTCGATTCTCGTTGCGTTCCTTGCTGCTGACGTGGAGGACGCAGAGGTCTCCTCCACGATGGACATCTCCACGTCCGGTGTTGGGGTCGCAGGCCCGAGGGTCTTCTGGGCGGGCAGAGTGTCACACGGGGCAACGAGGTCCGGCCGAGCGGGAGGCGGCTCTGGGTGTTGTGGATTGGCCGGGCGAGGGCCCACGGGACCCTCAGGCGCCTGCAGGGACGGAGCAGGGGTCACAGGTGGAGGGGCAGAAGGCGTCTCCTCCATAGGAAAGGCTGGGGCCGCTGGTGGAGATGGCCGAGGTGCGGATGAGTGGAGCACAGCTCGGGCCACGGGAGGAGCGCTGCAAACCTCCATGGCTGGATTGGAGGGTATCGGCGCAGGAGGCTGGGCTGCTGACCGCTGAGGCGGTGCAGGGGTGGTCGGTGGTTGGACGCCAGCAGGAGTGGTCGGTGGGGCCATTCTGGTGTTGTTGGCCAGCCCTGCAAGCAGGGGGCAGATGGCCCTCCGATGCCCTTGTCCGTGGCACCTGGAACACCTGATGCCCGAGGACAGGTACGCAGGCCAGGCTTCGCCTTTGATGTTGATGTCGAGGCGGGTTGGAAGCCTCTTGATGGTGATCCCCTCATGTAGGGTGATGAAGACGTCACGCCGGCCATCGACGTTGACGTAGGGGCCCGCCTTCATCTGCTTAGGGGCGATGGACGTAACCCGCCCATATGGAGAGAGGGCGTTGATGACAGCGGAGTCTCCTATAAAGAAGGGGAGGTTACCCACTGTAATCCTTTCCGCTCTTTTGCGGAAAAGGAATGCCCTGAGGAGTGTTCCCTCAACCTCGAGGCCCTCACTTATGAGGCGCTCGGCCAGGCCTCTGTTGGTCAGTCCCAGGAGCTGGTGGCCGTTCACCTTGGTGATCTGGATACTCCGGCGGTTCCTCCGAGCATCCTATCCAGTGCCCTAAGGTAGTGGAAGGGCTCCAGTTCGGGGCTGTGTTCGATGTACACAGAGTGTTCCTCGGAGGAGTACGCCTGCCGCGCCCTGGCTTCCGCGATGTGTGCTCTGGTGACCCTGATCTCCTGGGCCCGCGGCACCGAACCCGCCGATGGTTGAGGTCGGCGAATGGTCCTAGAGCCTCCGGGATTGGAGGATGGTGCAGCCGCCGTAGGCGAATTTGCCGAGCCACGGCGCCTCTTCCTACCCTGGACGAGGGTAAATCCTTCCTCAGCTCCGGGATTCACCTCTTCTGTGATGTCAGCCCAGTTTCTCCGGACTTGAGCAGCGGCGTTAGAAGTTGGAATAGCCGCAAGAGGTCGACCGGCGCGGCAGAATTTGCATCCTGACTGCCGGCGGAGGGATTTACATAGTTTTGATTTTTTCTCAAAACAACAATTGGAATTTCGCTTTGCAAATCTTGATTTGCGGATAATTCTGCACATGGTTATGCTAGTGAGCCGTGCCTTACAGGCTTCTGCTCGGCTTTTAACGGGCTTTCAGCCCATACTACATTTGTCGCCATCCGCGACACTTTTCGCCCGCCAGAGGCGAAAAACTCAGGAGCTCGCGCGACGCGTGGCCGCACGGCCGAGTGTAGACATGTGGTGTACTTACAGTAAAAGAAGTTGATAACTACCCACCAGGATTATCATGACCTGTACCATGTGTAGGCATGTGGTGTACTTACAGTAAAAGCAGTTGATAACTACCCACCAGGATTATCATGACCTGTACCAGTGTAGATGTGGTATTATGCTATGCTGGGAAACCTTACTCTTGGGGTTGAAGATTGTTGAAGTGATGGCGCAGTCGTGGTGTCTGAATGGTAAAGGTTTTCACACAAGGGAAATAAGCCAGAACACTTGATGTGTTGAAATAAAAGGCAACTGGTTTGGAGGAAAGAAAAGCTTAGAAAGAAGGCGGAGCGGGTTTTGACTTATTAATTATCTGATCACATGGTGGTGATTGACTTAGCTATGGGATGAGCGGGGAGGTCTCGAGAGCAGATGTTACCTCGTTGGGAGCGAAGGAGCAACTCTATAGGTGTTGTCCCGATGGAAGCGAGTCGAAGACTAACTATCCTAGGTTCTCGATTTAACACCAAGACCTTTCTTCTTTCCCATTGGTAGGAAGATGTCACGTGGCCGTTTTTCTATTGGCTGACCTACTTAGGTGTTGTTTCCTAATTGGTAGGAAGATGTCACGTGGCCGTTTTCTATTGGCTGACCTACTTAGGTGTTATCCTCTAATTGGTGCTTGCTGATTTCTTTGTCGGAAGACATTTCCGGCCTTGCCCAGGAAATACTGGTCGTTAAACTCAACTTTTATGATTTCCGCGATCATAAAATTGGTTGTAATTTTATTAATAGTTGTTCTAACTTTAAGCCTCTTTGCTAGGCCTTACTTCTACGCTTTCTGTCCTCCAAACCTTATTCTTTATTAAATCTTTGAAACATACATTGTACATTCATATTGGGTCTGGGTTGTATACAGCTCTGTACAAATTATGACAGATGCGCCCCCTACATGTGAAGAATTCAAGAAGGGGTTAGCCTGAGAGAATTCTGTAAAGGGAAAAATAATTTTGTGGGAAAATTAGTTGTGGTTATTGAGAGGCTATATACAAGCATTGGTGGTGATATAAGAGGTAAAATAGAATGGTGTGGATGATATAGGTTGAGTATAATTAATAGAAATCAAAAAATTTAATTGTAAGAAATCAAAATGAATGCTATGGTACATAGTGGGATAAAAGAAAAGAAAATGCGCCTAAACGAGATTCTACTCGAGATTGGGAATGAAATCGAGGGAGTTCTATTAGGGCTTTTGAGAAATCAAAAAATAAAAATAAAAAGTTGGAAGAAATCAAAGTGAATGCTTGATGCATGGTGAGAAAAAAAAGGAAAATGCCTAACCATATTCTACTCGAGATTGGGAATGAAATCGAGGGAGTTCTATTAGGTCTTTTGAGAAATCAATATAAAATAAAAGTTGGAAGAAATCAAAGTAAATGCTTGGTGGCATGGTGAAAAAAAAATGCTTTGTTGCATGGTGAGAAAAAAAAGAAAAGTGCTTGTTGCATGGTAAAAAAGAAATGCCTAACTATATTCTACTCGAAATTGGGAAGGAAATCGAGGGATTTCTATTAGGTCTTTTGAGAAATCAATATAAAATAAAAGTTGGAAGAAATCAAAGTAAATGCTTGGTTGCATGGTGAAAAAAAAAATGCTTTGTTGCATGGTGAGAAAAAAAAAAGAAAAGTGCTTGTTGCATGGTAAAAAAGAAATGCCTAACTATATTCTACTCGAAATTGGGAATGGAAATCGAGGGATTTTTATTAGGGCTTTTGAGAAATCAAAAAATAAAAATAAAAAGTTGGAAGAAATCAAAGTGAATGCTTGATGCATGGTAAAAAAAAAAAGAAAAGAAAAAAGTTTTTGTAAATATCAAAATAAAATATAATATCTAATTTTAAAAGAAAACCAGTGAGTTTTCGTTGATTTGAAACTACGATAATATAAACTAAGTGGTAAATAAAATGATAATTAATGATTAAAAGTGATAATAAATTGAATAAATTGCTAAATTGATTAAATCTTTTAATTTTAATTTGAAAAAAAAAATAGTGAAAATGGTTTATATCAACAATAAGGTGTATTGGTTTGAACCCGTTGTGTATCTACATGCCCTGATCTAAATGTTTTAATTGCTCAATTATGCCCTATAAATTTTTTGTCTCATCTGTAGCGACACTTAGGTGGAAACGTGATCCTAGCCCTCAAGTGCGCGTTTATGCTATGTGTACAGGAGACATGGAAATCTATATAACCTTTATGTGTATTTTTGTCTTTGTGTGTATTGTGAAAAATGTTAGAAGTTTTTTGTGTAAGAAATGTGTGAGCGAATTCTATGTGTTGTCGAGATCCTAAGGTCTGTGATATCTACGTGTAGGTGGAATATGTAATGTTTTTTGGGAGTCTGTAAAGTAATTATGATTAGTTATAATAGGGATGGGAACTCATTTAGAATGTTTGTGTGTGTACCTTGTTTAATTTTCTTGTGATAAGGCGATTGGACTACATTTTGCAAAAGTCGGTATGTAGTTCGAATTGGGACCCAAGCTGAACGACATATAGAGAAATCTGTGGATGTGGAAACTCGATGACCTATTTTTATGTGTTGGCCAGAAGAGGGGTCCGAAGTAATTCGAGATCCGGAAACGGGAGCTCACCCTCTATTTGCATACGGCCGCTCGACTCTTATTTCCTCGCGGAACTACGTTTCCTGTCCGCCTAATTGTTTTTGGGTGCGACTCGGATCTGGTTACTGGTGTGGGATTTCTTTCTTTCTCGACATTGGTTTGTTATTTTCAGTTACTTCTATTTTCTCGGAATTTATTTAAATTTTCTGCAACAATTATTCCTAATATTACAATAAGCTTTACGAATGCTTGTCCAAAATGAAAAACTGCTTCTTGTAGTTCGAAAACTCTAGGGGAGGGCATGGTATAGATAAAAAAATAACTAAGAAATAAAACTGGGATATATTTGTAGGGTAGGACTAGCAGACAAAGGATGAAAATCTTACTCTTGACGACGGTGAAGTTGTCGTCCTCTCCAGGGCCTTGGTCTTCGGTGTAGTCCGCCCAGTTTCCCAGGACACGGGCAGCGCCATTGGATGACGTAGCAGCTGCCAAGCCGGTCGTGACGTCCCCGCGCGCGGCGGCCATATTTGCATCTTTAACGCCTGTCGGCGGATTTGCATAGTTTTGCTTTGCGCTAAGATTATTTGAAATCTTCCTCTGCAGATCTTCTTTCGCAGGTAATTCAGCGCATGTTTGGGCCTGTACGCCGCGCCCTACAGGCCCCTGTACAGCCCTCGAAGGGCCCTCAGCCCGTATAAAACTTGCCGCCATCCGCGACAACTTTCGCCCGCCAGAGGCGAAGAACTCAGGAGCCCGCGCGACGCGTGGCCGCACGGCCGAGTGTAGACATGTGGTGTACTTACAGAAAAAGCAGTTGATAACTACCCACCATGATTATCATGGTCTGTACCATATGTAGACATGTGACAATTGACAATTAAATAACTTTATTGACCGCTGGTCAACAATCACTCACGAGGAGTCAAGAGGATAAACTATGTACATTGGGCGGAGCCCTCACCGAGGGGACGTCTGGCCTCATCAGGAGGACAAGTCCACCCTGAGCCCGTAAATTTCCTTGTGAACAGTGGGATGGTTGTTCCGAGTATACTCGAGAACAACATCAAGGAAGCCCGCGAGAATACTCTTATTTTCAGGCGAAAGTTGCTCGAGGAGTTCCTCTCTGTCTTCGCTGTATAAGACCGCAGGCATGATGTCATCTAGTTGAATCCCTGATTCTAAGAAGGGCCCAGCGCCTGGATCAAAGATCATTTTTCTAAATATTATACCAACCTCCGGCATCAGATCCTTCTCCTCCATCGGGTCAGGCAGTGGAAGCGGAGTTGTCCTGGCTGGAGTTGACTTCTTTTTATGGGGAGCGGGCGGCACCGGCTTAGCAGGCTGAGGCGCAGGCAGTGGGGGTGTTGGAGGGACTGCTGGTGTTGTCCTGAGCTCAGCCTTGACTTGTCCGAGGACTTTGTAAAGGTTGCTGGCTGCTCCGGGCCTCAGATCCAAGATTTGCCCGATCAGGCCGACGAGGGCGTCGCACTGCGGAGGCGACAGGAGGGGTCCTTTCCTCTGCGCCTTGGTCCTCGAGGAGAGGAGGTCCAGGACTTCCTCCCGCCCAAGACCAAGGGCGTCCGTCTCAGCGAAGGACACGCTGGGGTGCTCCTCGATGAACGCATCGAGGTCGACTCTCGTTGCGTTCTTTGCCGATGACGTGGAGGACGCAAGGGTCTCCTCCACGATGGACATCTCCACGTCCGGTGTTGGGGCCGCAGGTCCGAGGGTCTTCTGGGCGGGTAGAGGGCCACGCGGGGCAACGAGGTCCGGCCGAGCGGGAGGCGGCTCAGGATGTTGTGAACCGGCCGGGCGAGGGCGCACGGGACCCTCAGGCGCCTGTAGGGGCGGAGCAGGGGTCACAGGTGGAGGGGCAGAAGGCGTCTCCTCCATAGGCAAGGCCGGGGCCGCTGGTGTTGGACGGCTCTGCTGCCGGGACTCGGTGGACGAAGCACCAGGTGGAAGGGGTGCCGGTTGTGGCTGGCCGTTGTTGGAGGCTCTCCCAGGATTGATAGGGCAGTTGGCCCTACGGTGACCCTGCCGGCCGCATCTGGAGCACTTGACTCCATATGATATGAAGGCCGAGAGGACGTTTCCTTTGTTTCTGATGACGACGCGGGTCGGGATCTTTTCCAGGGTAAAGCCCTCCTTTAGGAGGATGAATACCTCGCGTCAGCCATCCGTGAAGGTATACCTTCCGGCTCTCAGCCGGATAGGGACAATGGAAGTCGCGTCACCGTAGGGCCTGAGGGCCTCGATGACGACGGCGTCGTCTACGAAAAAGGGCAGGTTTGCGACGGTGATCCTCTCCGCCCTTTTCTTAAAGGGGAAGGCCCTGAGGTGGGTATGCCCGATTTCAAGGCCGTCCCTTAGAAGTCGCTCCGCCAGGGCCTTGGTGGACAGGCCCACCAGCATGTGGCCGTCCATTTTCATCACTTGGAGCACATTCCCGGCTCCTCCGACCAGCTCTTCTACCGCCTGTAGGTAATGGGTGTACCCGAAATCTGGGCAGTGTTCCACGAAGACGCAGTTATCCTCAGTTGAAGAGCGCTGTTGTACTCTGGCATCGGCGATGCTGGAGGCCGCGACACGGCTGGAACGTTGTTCGACAGGGCGGTTCGGCGACTCCCTGCGTCTTCGCTTGTGTTTAACTACGGTGAAGCTATCTTCACCTGATTCCGCAGCCTCCATTTGCTCGGCCCAGTTCGTCGCAGCGGCCAAGGCGCCGCTTGTTGATGGCGTGACGTCAGCGATACACGCCGTGGCAAAAATTTGCATGGCTTCTGTCGATTGGCAGATTTGCATAGTTGGCGCTTGCGTCAGCCATTCTCGAATCTTCACCTTGAAAATGGTTTTCCGCGGATAAATCCGCAACGGCTTCACTTTCGGAGCCGAGCCTTGCAGGCTCATGTTCAGCTCGGTGAGGGCTTCCAGCCCATACCAAATTCGTCGCTTCCAGCGACATTCTTCCGCTCGCCAGAGGCGAAAAACTCAGGAGCTCGCGCGACGCGTGGCCGCACGGCCGAGTGTAGACATGTGGTGTACTTACAGTAAAAACAGTCGCTAACTACCCACCATGATTATCATGGTCTGTACCATATGTAGACATGTGGTGTACTTACAGTAAAAGCAGTCGCCTACTTCTACCCACCATGATTATCATGGCCTGTACCATATGTAGACATGTGGTGTACTTACAGTAAAAGCAGTCGCTAACTACCCACCATGATTATCATGGCCACGTGTACTAGATACAAGCAAATAAAACTGTACTTGGGAATCGTAAAGATAAAGGCTGCCTGGCTTGCATTCATATTTCTATGAAAAATAGAAACTTCGGCCAGTTAGTGCTTATACCTCCAGATTAAAATTTGTCTTGATTATCTTAAAGATAAAGGCTGTCTGGCCCGCATTCACTTCGGCCAGTTAGTGTCTATTTTCCATAGAAATATAAACCTTCTGTAGGTTCCCAGTAAATAAATTAACACAAAGTAATAACGCACCATCTATACATATAAAATGAAAGAATTTAAAAGCACGGATGTTTCTTTTATACATAATATAAACCATTGATGAGCCAAGAGCCCTCCCAAATAATATTTTTTCATCGCAGTAAGGACAGTAGAAGTCAGTATTATGTATAAAAGAAACATTCGTGCTTTTAAATCCTTTCATTTTATATCTATATATATATAAAATGAATGTTTGTATGTTTGTTTGTATGTCCGGTATACAAATTCGCAGTAGTTCACTAATTCAAACCAAAATTTCCATACATAGGTAAAAGAAAATACGGGGAAGACGATTGGCTATTTTAAAAAATATATAAATCAATTATTAAAACTATATATTCAAATTATTCTACTTAGCTCACGAACAGCGCCCTCTATCAAAGATTAGATTAAATTATGCTGATGCAAACAAATAGATAATGCTAATAACAAACAATTATTAAAAAAAATTATCTAAATATATATCACTCGGGTAGATATGCACACGGGTCAATCCCGGGGCGAAGCCCGGGTCACCCGTCTAGTACTAAATAAATGTCACCAGTATAAAAAAAATGAAGATATCAATATGTACCACAGAATAATAAATTCGGTGATTATTCCCAACTTAAAAAAAATCCTTGTTACATATAAAAAAAGTGTAGGTAGGTGGGGTTATCTATTGCACCAGTCAGGCTACAGGGGACTTACAATTTATGGTCCCTTGTCTCCCTAATATATCAGATCTTGTCAGTGGAAGAGAAACTCACGTCTACAACAGACACTGCTGTAAGATAAGATGCTATTGTTTTTTTATTGCATTCATAGAGAGATGATAACAATCTGATGATGATAATATATATCCAGAAGTTAGATTGTTCTCTCTGCTCATTTTTTTCTAAGAGAAATTCTATGAATAAAATTATTTTTATAAACGTATTTTTTTTCAGCGTTGAAAAAAATGTGGGTGTACGAGTATACTTTTTTTTAAGAAAGAAATTTTGATGTGTCGTGTTTCAAATTTTTTTAAACTTACGTTTTTTTTTTTTGGTAAAAGAATTTTGGAATATGACAAAATTTAGTAGAATTGGGTTGGGTACAAAGCTATGGACATGTTCTCCAGGTGTACGTTCTGAAATTTCTGAAATTGGTGTTGTGATTTTTGTTTCCAATCCGAGCCTGAAAGATTGTAGATACTGTCAATACACGTAGTTTTTGCGTCTATTTTGAAGGGAGAGGTAGAATTTCTCTTTCTTTTGAAAAGAGAAAATAATAATAAGATATACACTCATGGAGACAAAACTTAAGGAAGTTGTACCTTTTAGCATGTATATCGGGATTCAGACAATATACTCATGGACAAAACTTAAGGAAGTTGTGTTTTTTAGCATGTATATCGGGATTCAGACAATACACTCATGGACAAAACTTAAGGAAGTTGTACCTTTTAGCATATATATCGGGATTGAGACAATACACTCATGGACAAAACTTAAGGAACTTGTACCTTTTAGCATGTATATCGGGATTCAGACAATACACTTATGGATAAAACTTAAGGAACTTGTACCTTTAAACATGTATATCGGGATTCAGACAATACACTCATGGACAAAACTTAAGGAACTTGTACCTTTTAGCATGTATATCGGGATTCAGACAATACACTCATGGACAAAACTTAAGGAAGTTGTACCTTTTAGCATATATATCGGGATTCAGACAATAACTCTGAAATATATTACAGTGACCTTTATTGATGACACATAAAATAACAAAGTGTGAACATAAATGCCTCTGTCTCCTTAAAAAAAAAATATATATAGACGACCGACGATATCAGAGACTTTCCATTTCCCTAAGTTGTATTCATAATTATAGATAATGGTATTTTTAGGACGTTCAGACTTCAAGTCCAAGATAGCATTAGGATATGATCAAGATGGCTGAAAACTTGCCTGCATAATTTAATGAAAAGTGGACGACCGACGACATCAAAGACTTTCCACTTTCTTAAAGTTTTGTCCATGAGTGAAGCTATATGATGTGCAAACAAATGGGTTATAATATTCTCCCACAAAAGAAGGGAACCTTTTTTCACACAGAGGTCAACATTGTGGGTGAGAGATTTAGCTAGAATTGAAGAGTCTATAAAACAACGCCCCAATTGCAAACATTTTAAAGGAACCCCCTTCTCTCTTTCATCGCCTTTTTAACTTTTTTACTTTTTATTTATCTTTTTTTTATACTCACATTTCAGACGTGAATCCCAATATTTATTGACATTTCCATTTAAAGACATATCGAAGGTTTTATTGTGAAAGTGTTGACAATGAAATCAATTATTTAAACTCTTGAAAGTGCCATTTCTATTTTGAAATTATTATTAAAAAAATGTGTATGAATTGAAATTTTGAGTGGATATATTTACACTCATCTACAAAACTTAAGGAAGTTGTACCTTCTAGTATGTATATCGGGATTCAGACAATACGCTCATGGACAAAACTTAAGGAAGTTGTACCTTCTAGCATGTATATCGGGATTCAGACAATACGCTCATGGACAAAACTTAAGGAAGTTGTACCTTTTTCCATGTATATCGGGATTCAGACAATACACTCATGGACAAAACTTAAGGAAGTTGTACCTTTTACCATGTATATCGGGATTCAGACAATACACTCATGGACAAAACTTAAGGAAGTTGTACCTTTTACCATGTATATCGGGATTCAGACAATAACTCTGAAAGATATTACAGTTACTTTTATTGAAAACATACGAAATAACCAAGTGTGAACTTCCTTTGTCTCCGTCAAAAAAAAAAAAAAAAAAAAAACAGACGACTGGCGACTAAATTTGTTTCTTGTATGACCGAGCTATTGTGATCCAGTTTTGGCAGGTATAGGTCAGAATTTGCAGAATCAAAATTTTTGTAATATACATACACTAATGGACAAAACTTAAGGAAGGGAAAGTCTTTGAATGTCGCCGGTCACCTGTTGTTTTGAAGGAGACATAGGTAATTTTGTTCACACTTGGTTATCTCGTGTGTCTTCAATAAAGGTCACAATAATATCTTTCAGAGTTATTGTCTGAATCCCGAATACATGCTAAAAGGTACAAGTTCCTTAAGTTATATCCATGAGTGTATTGTCTGAATCCCGATATACATGCTAAAAGGTACAACTTCCTTAAGTTTTGTCCATGAGTGTATTGTCTGAATCCCGATATACATGCTAAAAGGTACAACTTCCTTAAGTTTTGTCCATGAGTGTATTGTCTGAATTCCGATATACATGCTAAAAGGTACAACTTCCTTAAGTTTTGTCCATGAGTGTATTGTCTGAATCCCGATATACATGCTAAAAGGTACAACTTCCTTAAGTTTTGTCCATGAGTGTATTGTCAGAATCCCGATATACATGCTAAAAGGTACAACTTCCTTAAGTTTTGTCCATGAGTGTATTGTCTGAATCCCGATATACATGGTAAAAGGTACAACTTCCTTAAGTTTTGTCCATGAGTGTATTGTCTGAATCCCGATATACATGCTAAAAGGTACAACTTCCTTAAGTTATATCCATGAGTGTATTGTCTGAATCCCGATATACATGCTAAAAGGTACAACTTCCTTAAGTTATATCCATGAGTGTATTGTCTGAATCCCGATATACATGCTAAAAGGTACAACTTCCTTAAGTTATATCCATGAGTGTATTGTCTGAATCCCGATATACATGCTAAAAGGTACAACTTCCTTAAGTTATATCCATGAGTGTATTGTCTGAATCCCGATATACATGCTAAAAGGTACAACTTCCTTAAGTTATATCCATGAGTGTATTGTCAGAATCCCGATATACATGCTAAAAGGTACAACTTCCTTAAGTTTTGTCCATGAGTGTATTGTCTGAATCCCGATATACATGGTAAAAGGTACAACTTCCTTAAGTTATATCCATGAGTGTATTGTCTGAATCCCGATATACATGCTAAAAGGTACAACTTCCTTAAGTTATATCCATGAGTGTATTGTCAGAATCCCGATATACATGCTAAAAGGTACAACTTCCTTAAGTTTTGTCCATGAGTGTATTGTCTGAATCCCGATATACATGTTAAAAGGTACAAGTTCCTTAAGTTTTGTCCATGAGTGTATTGTCTGAATCCCGATATACATGCTAAAAGGTACAACTTCCTTAAGTTATATCCATGAGTGTATTGTCTGAATCCCGATATACATGCTAAAAGGTACAACTTCCTTAAGTTATATCCATGAGTGTATTGTCTGAATCCCGATATACATGCTAAAAGGTACAACTTCCTTAAGTTATATCCATGAGTGTATTGTCTGAATCCCGATATACATGCTAAAAGGTACAACTTCCTTAAGTTATATCCATGAGTGTATTGTCTGAATCCCGATATACATGCTAAAAGGTACAACTTCCTTAAGTTATATCCATGAGTGTATTGTCTGAATCCCGATATACATGCTAAAAGGTACAACTTCCTTAAGTTATATCCATGAGTGTATTGTCTGAATCCCGATATACATGCTAAAAGGTACAACTTCCTTAAGTTATATCCATGAGTGTATTGTCTGAATCCCGATATACATGCTAAAAGGTACAACTTCCTTAAGTTATATCCATGAGTGTATTGTCTGAATCCCGATATACATGCTAAAAGGTACAACTTCCTTAAGTTATATCCATGAGTGTATTGTCTGAATACCGATATACATGCTAAAAGGTACAACTTCCTTAAGTTATATCCATGAGTGTATATTGTCTCAGTACTTCTTGTGTAGACATGTAGTGTATTATTACAAAATAAACGATCATTATTTTCTATTTATTATAACTATCATGACTTATAGTACTACAATAATACTCTAGCTTGAAATCTAAAAATAAATCTAAAAGGAATACACAAATTTAAAATCAGAGAATACCTGAACTTTTTAATAGAAAAACAAAATGCATTCAGGTCACCAACAAAACATTTTTTTTTTTAAACAAAGAAGTTAAACTTAACACAAGTCTTTTTTTATTCATCAATATTTTACATTTTTATGCTATTAACAAACCACAATCAACGTTTTCTATTGAGAAGTCAATGAAAATTTCAATTTTTCACTCAATGAAAATGAGGTAGGAAGAAAAAAAAATCAATAAAAACCATTCAAGAGTTTCGATTATAAAAAAGAATTGGGAAGATAAAATGTGGTTTTTTTCTTCTTAATCTGAGCTAGAAGGTGTTTTCTATTTTGGTCTTGACATTGTCTTGCACTGAACTTAATGCAGTATTGTTCGCTGAACGCTTTTTTACCTTTCTCATACGTAAAAAGCAGCTTTTGTGTCCGACATCGTATGTATATGATATTCATTTGCTATTATCGTATTTAGGGCGTTAGATGGGGTTTGGAGAAAAAAAGAAAGACATTCTTCTGTATTTGAAGAATGCATTAACCGAATTTCCAACCTTGAATTGTCTTCTTAGAGTTGACATTGTGACACATTTTTTCTAATAGTGACCTTGATATTATGGATTCTTGTGAAGATGACATTTGGGCTTTTAAATAAATGGCTTAAAAATAGTTAGAGTTAAACCTGTCTATATTTATACATCATTATATACACGTGGTATTGCAAGCACTATGCAGTCATGGGTCCAAGTGTTTTCAGGGTTCAATGGATAACACAAAGGATGAAGTAGATTGGATGTCACCTAAGAGAGAGGTCTTTTGGCTATAGAATAGGCATAGCAACTATACCAGCTAAACACCTCTTTGGAATATTGTGAAGATTCCATTATATCTCTTGTGAATCCCATAAAATAAAGTTCGCCCTGGGCTGAAAAAGGCCATTAGCCCGAAACCATGGTCTTCAGGTGAACGCTTCTCAAATTACCAAAGCTGGTGTAGTGGCTTTGTTACCGACCTGATTCCGCTAGTTGGCAGAGATAAATAGATGGCACTTAGTTTTAACATCTATTTTGACTAGAGAGATGACTTTATTTTTAAATATTAATTTTCGTCTACAAAATTTTCATCTATATACAGTTAAACCTGTCTAAAGTGCCCCCTCTAAATAGTGCCTTCCTCTCTATAGCGCCCGATTTTAAATACGTAGTACGATGCAATTTACATTAAAAGTGACCTGTCTATAGCACCCCCTCTCTATAGCATCCTATTTTGGTGAGTCCCAAAGAGGGGGCGCTATAGACAGGTTTAACTGTATATTTTTGTAGATGACTTTATAAAAAAAGATTTTGTTGATAATATTAAAGAATTAATAGATATATATGATATTGACGAATTTGTAGATGTAGTCATGTAAAGAGATTTTATAGATGGTTTTAATGATTTTTTAGATGGACTTGAAGATAATTTTAGGTAGTTTTGAAAGATTTTAGGAGCGTAGGAACTTATATAGAAAAAAAAATGGCATCGACATCGTAGAAAAGTAGGGTTGTACCATCCAATATATTGCCACGTGGAAAATTAGGGAAGACCAACTTCTGAAATATCTTTATTTACGGGGCTCTGCTAACCAAAATGAAAGACCAACTTCGGGATGAGACAACAATTTATTTCAGGCAAGAACAAACTATGAGTGATAAACAAAAGATAAGCAAAAGAGGCAAGTTTGCAGAGTATAGCAAAATATAAACATAAAAAATAATACTCTGATAATGAAATAATACTTTGTCACAGTATTGTAGCAAAGTATTTATTAATTTTATTAACAGAGTATCATTTTTTTATGTTTATATTTTGCTACTTTGTAAACTTTCATCATTGTTTATCTTTTGTTTATCATTCATAGTTTGTTCTTGCTTTAAATTAATTTCCTGTGTTATCTTGAAGTTTGTCTTAAATCCAAACATACAAGATATTCTACAAAATAAAGGAGATATCAATCCCCGATTCCGACGACCCGGCCCTGACACTTAGTCAAGAGCTCATCGCCCAACAGCTGCCCTCCTGCAAGGTCCGGGGGGACCACCTCTACTCCACGCCATGTGTAAATAGCCAGGACAAGGTGACTCGCGAGCTGTGCTCGAATGTAACACCTGTAAATTGAGACGAAATAAATAAATAAATAAGTTTGTCTTTCCTAAATTTCCACATAACAATATGTTTATAAAGTTGGGATTATCAGGATTTTGGTTGAACTTTGGCTATATCTCTTTGTTTTTTTTTTTTTTTTTTGTTCATCATCAATTCACAATTTCAATCGACGACTTAATAAAAGAGAAACATAGGGAATCTCATAAAGAACGATAGAAAGGGGAAAAAATGGATGAAATTTCAAGAAATTGGGAGAGAAAAAACGTTTAAATTTGCGTTTAGCCCTTAGGGTAGGTAAATGTACCGGAAGTAAACAAATCAGAGTGAATTGTGGGTAATCCGGAAGTGCAGTTTAACAAGGTCCCTCATTAGAGAAGACCACAGAACCCTAATGAGGCCTCCCGGGGGTCGGGACGTCAGTCACACCAACTGTCTACCATTCTGTGACATATTGGACATCTTGACTCACCAGCAAATCTCATCAAGACAACTACAGAAGACAACAACAACAACAACAACAAAAAGACTTTTAATAGAGCCCATTGCCCTGTATGGATTCGCCATACAACAACAAAATAATGCAGTAATTTTTTCTCCTTTTCTCCATGTGCACGTGAGCCTTTGTTTGAAATGGGATTTATTTACACATCTGTTCTAAAACTTTCCTCACTACCTCTTTTGTGTATGAATCTATTTACAATTGATCTGTAGAGAGTTCTATTGCTATATTTTTCTTTTCTGAAATAGTTCTCAGCGTCTTCAGTGGATTGCTAAATCTTCAGAAGGTGTTTTTAAGAGTAACTACTGAACTAGAGTATTCGATCCTGGGTCGTAGCGGTCGAAAACCAATGGTTTAGATCATTTTTCCACCGACCCCTATCTCAAATCTTGTAGAAAATGAAAATGAGGTTGTGTGACCTTGGATCAGGTTGTTCACTAAGAGAGAACGGGGGTCGATCTAACACCTGATAACGACACGGCTAAACTTCAGGGAATTCAGTTTAGATTAATCTGAAAGTGAAGGAATATAAGAAAAGGGAGAGATTTCATCTATTTAGGTCTTGGTCAGTTGATAACTTAAATCTTCTTTTTAGCGTGAAGAAATTCAAGGTCAGTGATTGGAATGTCTTTTAACAACTCCTAATTAGGTTTATCTAAATTCTCTAAAGAAGCTTTACTGCTCAACTTCGTTTTTTGATTTCTCTATCGATAATCTTGGTATGTGGCTGTACAGTACATGTTTGATGGGATTTAATCAAATTATTTTAAAATCGTCTCTTTGATCATTTTGATCTCAGAAAAAAAGGCTGAGAAGCTTTTGTATTTTGTATTAATAAACTTGGTATGGAGTTTAAACAGTTATATTATGATGCACTAGCGCGTCATCTGTTATGAAAATTCGAAACTATTTTAGACGCGTAGGATTCTTTTTGAAATTAAACAATTTCTACTGTCCTTACTGCAATGGAAATATTAATGTGAGGGCCTGGCAAATCAGTGGTGAACTCTCCCAGCGGTTTCGCCAGTACCTGTTTGTTTGAATTCCATCGAATTCTTTTACAATATTCTGTATTTTGTACTGAGAATCTTGGTATGGAGTTAAACAGTACCTGTTTGTTGCAATTTCATCGAATTCTTTTACAATATTCTGTATTTTGTATTGAGAATCTTGGTTACAGTTAAACAGTACCTGTTTGATCCAATTTCATCGAATTCTTTTACAATATTCTGTATTTTGTATTGAGAATCTTGGTATGGAGTTAAACAGTACCTGTTTGTTGCAATTTCATCGAATTCTTTTACAATATTCTGTATTTTGTATTGAGAATCTTGGTTACAGTTAAACAGTACCTGTTTGACGGAATTTCATCGAATTCTTTTACAATATTCTGTAATTTGTATTGAGAATCTTGGTTACAGTTAAACAGTACCTGTTTGTTGGAATTCCATCGAATTCTTTTACAATATTCTGTATTTTGTACTGAGAATCTTGGTATGGAGTTAAACAGTACCTGTTTGTTGCAATTTCATCGAATTCTTTTACAATATTCTGTATTTTGTATTGAGAATCTTGGTTACAGTTAAACAGTACCTGTTTGACGGAATTTCATCGAATTCTTTTACAATATTCTGTAATTTGTATTGAGAATCTTGGTTACAGTTAAACAGTACCTGTTTGACGGAATTTCATCGAATTCTTTCACAATATTCTGTATTTTGTATTGAGAATCTTGGTTACAGTTAAACAGTACCTGTTTGACGGAATTTCATTGAATTCGTTCACAATATTCTGTATTTTGTATTGAGAATCTTGGTTACAGTTAAACAGTACCTGTTTGACGGAATTTCATTGAATTTGTTCACAATATTCTGTATTTTGTATTGAGAATCTTGGTTACAGTTAAACAGTACCTGTTTGTTGCAATTTCATCGAATTATTTTACAATATTCTGTATTTTGTATTGAGAATCTTGGTATGGAGTTAAACAGTACCTGTTTGTTGCAATATCATCGAATTATTTTACAATATTCTGTATTTTGTATTGAGAATCTTGGTTACGTTTAAACAGTACCTGTTTGTTGGAATTCCATCGAATTCTTTTACAATATTCTGTATTTTGTATTGAGAATCTTGGTATGGAGTTAAACAGTACCTGTTTGTTGCAATATCATCGAATTATTTTACAATATTCTGTATTTTGTATTGAGAATCTTGGTTACGGTTAAACAGTACCTGTTTGTTGGAATTCCATCGAATTCTTTTACAATATTCTGTATTGAGAATCTTGGTATGGAGTTAAACAGTACCTGTTTGTTGCAATATCATCGAATTATTTTACAATATTCTGTATTTTGTATTGAGAATCTTGGTTTCGGTTAAACAGTACCTGTTTGTTGGAATTCCATCGAATTCTTTTACAATATTCTGTATTTTGTATTGAGAATCTTGGTATGGAGTTAAACAGTACCTGTTTGTTGCAATTTCATCGAATTCTTTTACAATATTCTGTATTTTGTATTGAGAATCTTGGTATGGAGTTAAACAGTACCTGTTTGTTGGAATTTCATCGAATTCTTTTACAATATTCTGTATTTTGTATTGAGAATCTTGGTTACAGTTAAACAGTACCTGTTTGTTGCAATTTCGTCGAATTATTTTACAATATTCTGTATTTTGTATTGAGAATCTTGGTTACAGTTAAACAGTACCTGTTTGTTGGAATTCCATCGAATTCTTTTACAATATTCTGTATTTTGTACTGAGAATCTTGGTATGGAGTTAAACAGTACCTGTTTGTTGCAATTTCATCGAATTCTTTTACAATATTCTGTATTTTGTATTGAGAATCTTGGTTACAGTTAAACAGTACCTGTTTGACGGAATTTCATCGAATTCTTTTACAATATTCTGTAATTTGTATTGAGAATCTTGGTTACAGTTAAACAGTACCTGTTTGACGGAATTTCATCGAATTCTTTTACAATATTCTGTATTTTGTATTGAGAATCTTGGTTACAGTTAAACAGTACCTGTTTGACGGAATTTCATTGAATTCGTTCACAATATTCTGTATTTTGTATTGAGAATCTTGGTTACAGTTAAACAGTACCTGTTTGTTGCAATTTCATCGAATTATTTTACAATATTCTGTATTTTGTATTGAGAATCTTGGTATGGAGTTAAACAGTACCTGTTTGTTGCAATATCATCGAATTATTTTACAATATTCTGTATTTTGTATTGAGAATCTTGGTTACGGTTAAACAGTACCTGTTTGTTGGAATTCCATCGAATTCTTTTACAATATTCTGTATTTTGTATTGAGAATCTTGGTATGGAGTTAAACAGTACCTGTTTGTTGCAATATCATCGAATTATTTTACAATATTCTGTATTTTGTATTGAGAATCTTGGTTACGGTTAAACAGTACCTGTTTGTTGGAATTCCATCGAATTCTTTTACAATATTCTGTATTTTGTACTGAGAATCTTGGTATGGAGTTAAACAGTACCTGTTTGTTGCAATTTCATCGAATTCTTTTACAATATTCTGTATTTTGTATTGAGAATCTTGGTTACAGTTAAACAGTACCTGTTTGACGGAATTTCATCGAATTCTTTTACAATATTCTGTAATTTGTATTGAGAATCTTGGTTACAGTTAAACAGTACCTGTTTGACGGAATTTCATCGAATTCTTTTACAATATTCTGTATTTTGTATTGAGAATCTTGGTTACAGTTAAACAGTACCTGTTTGATCCAATTTCATCGAATTCTTTTACAATATTCTGTATTTTGTATTGAGAATCTTGGTATGGAGTTAAACAGTACCTGTTTGTTGGAATTTCATCGAATTCTTTTACAATATTCTGTATTTTGTATTGAGAATCTTGGTATGGAGTTAAACAGTACCTGTTTGTTGGAATTTCATCGAATTCTTTTACAATATTCTGTATTTTGTATTGAGAATCTTGGTTACAGTTAAACAGTACCTGTTTGTTGCAATTTCGTCGAATTATTTTACAATATTCTGTATTTTGTATTGAGAATCTTGGTTACAGTTAAACAGTACCTGTTTGATCCAATTTCATCGAATTCTTTTACAATATTCTGTATTTTGTATTGAGAATCTTGGTATGGAGTTAAACAGTACCTGTTTGTTGGAATTTCATCGAATTCTTTTACAATATCCTGTATTTTGTATTGAGAATCTTGGTTACAGTTAAACAGTACCTGTTTGTTGCAATTTCGTCGAATTATTTTACAATATTCTGTATTTTGTATTGAGATACTTGGTTACAGTTAAACAGTACCTGTTTGTTGCAATTTCGTCGAATTATTTTACAATATTCTGTATTTTGTATTGAGAATCTTGGTTACAGTTAAACAGTACCTGTTTGATCCAATTTCATCGAATTCTTTTACAATATTCTGTATTTTGTATTGAGAATCTTGGTTACAGTTAAACAGTACCTGTTTGATGCAATTTCATTGAATTCTTTTATAATATTCTGCATTTTGCACTGAGAATCTTGATTACAGCTAAACAGTACCAGTTTGATGCACTTTCATCGAATTCTTTTAAAATCGTCTTATCTTGTATTGAGAAACTTTGTTTCATTAAATGGCGTTTTGCCGCTGGGAGGGTTCCCCATTGATGAGCCAGGCCCTCCCATTAATTTTTTCCATTGCAGTAAGGGCAGTATAAATTGTTTATTTTTTTTAAAAAGAATCATACGCGTCTATAATGGTTTCGAATTTTCATAACAGATGGCGCGCTAACGCATCACGAAAAATTATACAGTCAAACCTGTCTATAGCGCCCCCTCTAAATAGCGCCTCCCTCTATATAGCGCCCGATTTTAAATACGTAGTACGATGCGATTTAAATTGAAAGTGACCTATCTATAGCACCCCCTCTCTATAGCACCCTATTTTGGTGAGTCCTAAGAGGGGGCGCTATAGACAGGTTTAACCGTATATATATATATGGAAATTTTGCCGGAACGATATTGATCTAAAGAGACAAAGGCCGCCTCTCCCGTCAAAATAGTCGTCAAAACTAGACGCCATCTATTGACCGTCGACGCAACTAGCGGCCTCGGCTCGGTGACAAAGCCACAACACCAGATGGCAAACTGAAAAGCGTCCACCTAGAGACCATGGTTTCGGGCTAATGGCCCTCGTCAGTCTAGGGCGGACTTTATTCCATGAGATCCACACGGGATCTAATGGAATCTTGAAAATCTGGTTTTGACGGGAGAGTCGACCCTTGTCTCTTTAGATCAATATCCTCCCGGCAAAATTTCCATATATTTATATATTATATAAAAAAAGAGATTTTCTGTTGTATCTTGATTGTTGAGGATTATGGTAATAGTGATGCAGTCGTGGTTAAAATCTTTAAACTATAATAATAAAATAGTTTTAATCAGATATTTCTTTATTTGAGCTAAGAAATATATATAAAACATAAATTTGCTAGAAGTAATGCCTGGTTTAAGGCGAGTAGAATAAGAAAAACAAAATATTATTCACATAATGTACAAAGGTTTTGAGCCGGCCAACGGGGAAAAACAACAACGAGTTTTTATATGCAAAGCGTGACCTCTGGCGATCGATTTAACAGAATATTTGTATCTATGAAATATAATTACAAATAAAATCATATTTTAATATAACATATATATATATATATAAATCAGATATCAGTATAAACTATTTGGCATCCAGTTAGCCAACTCGAAGATTCTTTGCCCAAATTGTGGTCATTGAGTTTACATCACCCCGATACACCCTGGATGATTTATAGGGCAAAGAGGACTAAAATGGTGGTTAGGTAGAGAATTCTGGTGTCTCAACTCTCTGACAATTGGTTTACCTATTTGATCAACCGAATGTAATACAGTTAGACGACAAAAAAAAAGTATTACAGATATTTTTATCATTCTATATACACTCATGGACAAAATTTAAGGAAGTTGTACCTTTTAGCATGTATATCGGGATTCAGACAATACACTCATGGACACAACTTAAGGAAGTTGTACCTTTTAGCATGTATATCGGGATTCAGACAATACACTCATGGACAAAACTTAAGGAAGTTGTACCTTTTAGCATGTATATCGGGATTGAGACAATACACTCATGGACAAAACTTAAGGAAGTTGTACCTTTTACCATGTATATCGGGATTGAGACAATACACTCATGGACAAAACTTAAGGAAGTTGTACCTTTTACCATGTATATCGGGATTCAGACAATACACTCATGGACAAAACTTAAGGAAGTTGTACCTTTTACCATGTATATCGGGATTCAGACAATACACTCATGGACAAAACTTAAGGAAGTTGTACCTTTTACCATGTATATCGGGATTGAGACAATACACTCATGGACAAAACTTAAGGAAGTTGTACCTTTTACCATGTATATCGGGATTCAGACAATACACTCATGGAAAAAACCTAAGGAAGTTGTACCTTTTAACATGTATATCGGGATTCAGACAATACACTCATGGAAAAAACCTAAGGAAGTTGTACCTTTTACCATGTATATCGGGATTCAGACAATACACTCATGGACAAAACTTAAGGAAGTTGTACCTTTTACCATGTATATCGGGATTGAGACAATACACTCATGGACAAAACTTAAGGAAGTTGTACCTTTTACCATGTATATCGGGATTCAGACAATACACTCATGGACAAAACTTAAGGAAGTTGTACCTTTTACCATGTATATCGGGATTCAGACAATACACTCATGGACAAAACTTAAGGAAGTTGTACCTTTTACCATGTATATCGGGATTCAGACAATACACTCATGGAAAAAACCTAAGGAAGTTGTACCTTTTAACATGTATATCGGGATTCAGACAATACACTCATGGAGACAAAACTTAAGAAAGTTGTACCTTTTAGCATGTATATCGGGATTCAGACAATACACTCATGGACAAAACTTAAGGAAGTTGTACCTTTTACCATGTATATCGGGATTCAGACAATACACTCATGGACAAAACTTAAGGAAGTTGTACCTTTTACCATGTATATCGGGTATCAGACAATACACTCATGGAAAAAACCTAGGGAAGTTGTACCTTTTAACATGTATATCGGGATTCAGACAATACACTCATGGAGACAAAACTTAAGAAAGTTGTACCTTTGAGCATGTATATCGGGATTCAGACAATACACTCATGGAAAAAACCTAAGGAAGTTGTACCTTTTAACAGGTATATCGGGATTCAGACAATACACTCATGGAGACAAAACTTAAGAAAGTTGTACCTTTTACCATGTATATCGGGATTCAGACAATACACTCATGGACACAACTTAAGGAAGTTGTACCTTTTACCATGTATATCGGGATTCAGACAATACACTCATGGACACAACTTAAGGAAGTTGTACCTTTTTCCATGTATATCGGGATTCAGACAATACACTCATGGACAAAACTAAAGGAAGTTGTACCTTTTACCATGTATATCGGGATTCAGACAATACACTCATGGACAAAATTTAAGGAAGTTGTACCTTTTACCATGTATATCGGGATTCAGACAATACACTCATGGACAAAACTAAAGGAAGTTGTACCTTTTAGCATGTATATCGGGATTCAGACAATACACTCATGGACGAAACTTAAGGAAGTTGTATCTTTTAGCATGTATATCGGGATTCAGACAATACACTCATGGACAAAACTTAAGGAAGTTGTACCTTTTACCATGTATATCGGGATTCAGACAATACACTCATGGAAAAAAACCTAAGGAAGTTGTACCTTTTAACATGTATATCGGGATTCAGACAATACACTCATGGAAAAAACCTAAGGAAGTTGTACCTTTTACCATGTATATCGGGATTCAGACAATACACTCATGGACAAAACTTAAGGAAGTTGTACCTTTTACCATGTATATCGGGATTGAGACAATACACTCATGGACAAAACTTAAGGAAGTTGTACCTTTTACCATGTATATCGGGATTCAGACAAAACACTCATGGACAAAACTTAAGGAAGTTGTACCTATTACCATGTATTTCGGGATTCAGACAATACACTCATGGACAAAACTTAAGGAAGTTGTACCTTTTGCCATGTATATCGATATTCAGACAATACACTAATGGAAAAAACCTAAGGAAGTTGTACCTTATAACATGTATATCGGGATTCAGACAATACACTCATGGAGACAAAACTTAAGAAAGTTGTACTTTTTACCATGTATATCGGGATTCAGACAATACACTCATGGACAAAACTTAAGGAAGTTGTACCTTTTACCATGTATATCGGGATTCAGACAATACACTCATGGACAAAACTTAAGGAAGTTGTACCTTTTACCATGTATATCGGGATTCAGACAATACACTCATGGACAAAACTAAAGGAAGTTGTACCTTTTACCATGTATATCGGGATTCAGACAATACACTCATGGACAAAATTTAAGGAAGTTGTACCTTTTAGCATGTATATCGGGATTCAGACAATACACTCATGGACAAAACTTAAGGAAGTTGTACCTTTTACCATGTATATCGGGATTCAGACAATACACTCATGGACAAAACTAAAGGAAGTTGTACCTTTTACCATGTATATCGGGATTCAGACAATACACTCATGGACAAAATTTAAGGAAGTTGTACCTTTTAGCATGTATATCGGGATTCAGACAATACACTCATGGACAAAACTTAAGGAAGTTGTACCTTTTAGCATGTATATCGGTATTGAGACAATACACTCATGGACAAAACTTAAGGAAGTTGTACCTTTTACCATGTATATCGGGATTGAGACAATACACTCATGGACAAAACTTAAGGAAGTTGTACCTTTTACCATGTATATCGGGATTGAGACAATACACTCATGGACAAAACTTAAGGAAGTTGTACCTTTTACCATGTATATCGGGATTGAGACAAAACACTCATGGACAAAACTTAAGGAAGTTGTACCTTTTACCATGTATATCGGGATTGAGACAATACACTCATGGACAAAACTTAAGGAAGTTGTACCTTTTACCATGTATATCGGGATTCAGACAATACACTCATGGACAAAACTTAAGGAAGTTGTACCTTTTACCATGTATATCGGGATTCAGACAATACACTCATGAACAAAACTTAAGGAAGTTTTACCTTTTAGCATGTATATCGGGATTCAGACAATACACTCATGGACAAAACTTAAGGAAGTTTTACCTTTTAGCATGTATATCGGGATTCAGACAATACACTCATGGACAAAACTTAAGGAAGTTGTACCTTTTACCATGTATATCGGGATTTAGACAATACACTCATGAACAAAACTTAAGGAAGTTTTACCTTTTAGCATGTATATCGGGATTCAGACAATACACTCATGGACAAAACTTAAGGAAGTTGTACCTTTTACCATGTATATCGGGATTCAGACAATACACTCATGGACAAAACTTAAGGAAGTTGTACCTTTTACCATGTATATCGGGATTGAGACAATACACTCATGGACAAAACTTAAGGAAGTTGTACCTTTTACCATGTATATCGGGATTCAGACAATACACTCATGGACAAAACTTAAGGAAGTTGTACCTTTTACCATGTATATCGGGATTCAGACAATACACTCATGGACAAAACTTAAGGAAGTTGTACCTTTTAACATGTATATCGGGATTCAGACAATACACTCATGGAAAAAACCTAAGGAAGTTGTACCTTTTAACATGTATATCGGGATTCAGACAATACACTCATGGAAAAAACCTAAGGAAGTTGTACCTTTTACCATGTATATCGGGATTGAGACAATACACTCATGGACAAAACTTAAGGAAGTTGTACCTTTTACCATGTATATCGGGATTCAGACAATATATTCATGGACAAAACTTAAGGAAGTTGTACCTTTTACCATGTATATCGGGATTCAGACAATACACTCATGGAGACAAAACTTAAGGAAGTTGTACCTTTTACCATGTATATCGGGATTCAGACAATACACTCATGGAGACAAAACTTAAGAAAGTTGTACCTTTTAGCATGTATATCGGGATTCAGACAATACACTCATGGACAAAACTTAAGGAAGTTGTACCTTTTACCATGTATATCGGGATTCAGACAATACACTCATGGACAAAACTTAAGGAAGTTGTACCTTTTACCATGTATATCGGGATTCAGACAATACACTCATGGAAAAAACCTAAGGAAGTTGTACCTTTTAGCATGTATATCGGGATTCAGACAATACACTCATGGAAAAAACCTAAGGAAGTTGTACCTTTTAACATGTATATCGGGATTCAGACAATACACTCATGGAGACAAAACTTAAGAAAGTTGTACCTTTTACCATGTATAGACAATACACTCATGGACAAAACTTAAGGAAGTTGTACCTTTTACCATGTATATCGGGATTCAGACAATACACTCATGGAAAAAACCTAAGGAAGTTGTACCTTTTAACATGTATATCGGGATTCAGACAATACACTCATGGAAAAAACCTAAGGAGTTGTACCTTTTACCATGTATATCGGGATTCAGACAATACACTCATGGACAAAACTTAAGGAAGTTGTACCTTTTACCATGTATATCGGGATTCAGACAATACACTCATGAAAAAAACTTAAGGAAGTTGTACCTTTTAACATGTATATCGGGATTCAGACAATACACTCATGGAAAAAACCTAAGGAAGTTGTACCTTTTACCATGTATATCGGGATTCAGACAATACACTCATGGACAAAACTTAAGGAAGTTGTACCTTTTACCATGTATATCGGGATTGAGACAATACAATCATGGACAAAGCTTAAGGAAGTTGTACCTTTTACCATGTATATCGGGATTCAGACAATACACCTTGGACAAAACTTAAGGAAGTTGTACCTTTTACCATGTATATCGGGATTCAGACAATACACTCATGGACAAAACTTAAGGAAGTTGTACCTTTTACCATGTATATCGGGATTCAGACAATACACTCATGGAAAAAACCTAAGGAAGTTGTACCTTTTAACATGTATATCGGGTTTCAGACAATACACTCATGGACAAAACTTAAGGAAGTTGTACCTTTTAGCATGTATATCGGGATTGAGACAATACACTCATGGACAAAACTTAAGGAAGTTGTACCTTTTAGCATGTATATCGGGATTGAGACAATACACTCGTGGACAAAACTTAAGGAAGTTGTACCTTTTACCATGTATATCAGGATTCAGACAATACACTCATGGACAAAACTTAAGGAAGTTGTACCTTTTACCATGTATATCGGGATTCAGACAATACACTCATGGACAAAACTTAAGGAAGTTGTACCTTTTACCATGTATATCGGGATTGAGACAATACACTCATGGACAAAACTTAAGGAAGTTGTACCTTTTACCATGTATATCGGGATTCAGACAATACACTCATGGACAAAACTTAAGGAAGTTGTACCTTTTACCATGTATATCGGGATTCAGATAATACACTCATGGACAAAACTTAAGGAAGTTGTACCTTTTACCATGTATATCGGGATTCAGACAATACACTCATGGAAAAAACCTAAGGAAGTTGTACCTTTTAACATGTATATCGGGATTCAGACAATACACTCATGGAAAAAAACTAAGGAAGTTGTACCTTTTACAATGTATATCGGGATTCAGACAATACACTCATGGACAAAACTTAAGGAAGTTGTACCTTTTACCATGTATATCGGGATTGAGACAATACACTCATGGACAAAACTTAAGAAAGTTGTACCTTTTACCATGTATATCGGGATTCAGACAATACACTCATGGACAAAACTTAAGGAAGTTGTACCTTTTACCATGTATATCGGGATTCAGACAATACACTCATGGACAAAACTTAAGGAAGTTGTACCTTTTACCATGTATATCGGGATTCAGACAATACACTCATGGAAAAAACCTAAGGAAGTTGTACCTTTTAACATGTATATCGGGATTCAGACAATACACTCATGGACAAAACTTAAGGAAGTTGTACCTTTTACCATGTATATCGGGATTCAGACAATACACTCATGGACAAAACTTAAGGAAGTTGTACCTTTTAACATGTATATCGGGATTCGAACAATACACTCATGGACAAAACTTAAGGAAGTTGTACCTTTTAGCATGTATATCGGGAGTCGGACAATACACTCATGGACAAAACTTAAGGAAGTTGTACCTTTTAGCATGTATATATCGGGATTCAGACAATACACTCATGGACAAAACTTAAGGAAGTTGTACCTTTTAGCATGTATATCGGGATTCAGACAATACACTCATGGAAAAAACCTAAGGAAGTTGTACCTTTTAACATGTATATCGGGATTCAGACAATACACTCATAGACAAAACTTAAGGAAGTTGTACCTTTTAACATGTATATTGGGATTCGGACAATACACTCATGGACAAAACTTAAGGAAGTTGTACCTTTTAGCATGTATATCGGGATTCGGACAATACACTCATGGACAAAACTTAAGGAAGTTGTACCTTTTAGCATGTATATATCGGGATTCAGACAATACACTCATGGAGACAAAACTTAAGAAAGTTGTACCTTTTAACATGTATATCGGGATTCAGACAATACACTCATGGAGACAAAACTTAAGAAAGTTGTACCTTTTAACATGTATATCGGGATTCGGACAATACACTCATGGACAAAACTTAAGGAAGTTGTACCTTTTAGCATGTATATATCGGGATTCAGACAATACACTCATGGACAAAACTTAAGGAAGTTGTACCTTTTAACATGTATATCGGGATTCAGACAATACACTTATGGAGACAAAACTTAAGAAAGTTGTACCTTTTAGCATGTATATCGGGATTCGGACAATACACTCATGGACAAAACTTGAGTAAGTTGTACCTTTTAGCATGTATATCGGGAGTCGGACAATACACTCATGGACTAAACTTGAGTAAGTTGTACCTTTTAGCATGTATATCGGGATTCAGACAATACACTCATGGACAAAACTTGAGGAAGTTGTACCTTTTAGCATGTATATCGGGATTCAGACAATACACTCAAGGAAAAACTTAAGGAAGTTGTATCTTTTAGCATGTATATCGGGATTCAGACAATACACTCATGGACTAAACTTGAGTAAGTTGTACCTTTTAGCATGTATATCGGGATTCAGACAATACACTCATGGACAAAACTTGAGGAAGTTGTACCTTTTAGCATGTATATCGGGATTGAGATAATACACTAATGGAAAAAACTTAAGTAAGTTGTACCTTTTAGCATGTATATCGGGATTCAGACAATACACTCATGGACAAAACTTAAGGAAGTTGTACCTTTTAGCATGTATATCGGGATTCAGACAATACACTCATGGACAAAACTTAAGGAAGTTGTACCTTTTAGCATATATATCGGGATTCAGACAATACACTCATGGACAAAACTTAAGGAAGTTGTACCTTTTAGCATGTATATCGGGATTCAGACAATACACTCATGGACTAAACTTGAGTAAGTTGTACCTTTTAGCATGTATATCGGGATTCAGACAATACACTCATGGACTAAACTTGAGTAAGTTGTACCTTTTAGCATGTATATCGGGATTCAGACAATACACTCATGGACTAAACTTGAGTAAGTTGTACCTTTTAGCATGTATATCGGGATTCAGACAATACACTCATGGACAAAACTTGAGGAAGTTGTACCTTTTAGCATGTATATCGGGATTGAGATAATACACTAATGGAAAAAACTTAAGTAAGTTGTACCTTTTAGCATGTATATCGGGATTCAGACAATACACTCATGGACAAAACTTAAGGAAGTTGTACCTTTTAGCATGTATATCGGGATTCAGACAATACACTCATGGACAAAACTTAAGGAAGTTGTACCTTTTAGCATATATATCGGGATTCAGACAATACACTCATGGACAAAACTTAAGGAAGTTGTACCTTTTAGCATGTATATCGGGATTCAGACAATACACTCATGGACAAAACATAAGAGAGTTGTACCTTTCAGCATGTATATCGGGATTCAGACAATACACTCATGGACAAAACTTAAGGAAGTTGTACCTTTTAGCATGTATATCTGGATTCAGACAATACACTCATGGACAAAAACCTGAGGAAGTTGTACCTTTTAGCATGTATATGGAGATTGAGACAATACACTCATGGACAAAACTTAAGGAGTTGTACTTTTTAGCATATATATCGGGATTCAGACAATACACTCATAGACAAAACTTGAGGAAGTTGTATCTTTTAGCGTGTATATTGGGATTGAGACAATACACTCTTGGACAAAACTTGAGGAAGTTGTACCTTTTAGCATGTATATCGGGATTGAGACAATACACTCATAGACAAAACTTCAAAAGAAGTTGTATCTTTTAGTATGTATATCGGTATTCAGACAATACACTCATGGATAAAACTTAAGGAAGTTGTACCTTTTAGCATGTATATCGGGATTCAGACAATACACTCATGGACAAAACTTAAAGAAGTTGTACCTTTTAGCATGTATATCGTGATTCAGACAATACACTCATGGAGACAAAACTTAAGGAAACTGTATCTTTTAGCATGTATATCGGGATTAAGACAATACACTCAAGGAAAATCTTAAGGAAGTTGTATCTTTTAGCATGTATATCTGGATTCAGACAATACACTCATGGACAAAACCTGAGGAAGTTGTACCTTTTAGCATGTATATGGAGATTGAGACAATACACTCATGGACAAAACTTAAGGAGTTGTACTTTTTAGCATATATATCGGGATTCAGACAATACACTCATAGACAAAACTTGAGGAAGTTGTATCTTTTAGCGTGTATATTGGGATTGAGACAATACACTCTTGGACAAAACTTGAGGAAGTTGTACCTTTTAGCATGTATATCGGGATTGAGACAATACACTCATAGACAAAACTTCAAAAGAAGTTGTATCTTTTAGTATGTATATCGGTATTCAGACAATACATTCATGGACAAAACTTAAGGAAGTTGTACCTTTTAGCATGTATATCGGGATTCAGACAATAACTCTGAAAGATATTACAGTAACCTTTATTGAAGACACACGAGATAACAAGTGTGAACAAAATTGCCTCTCTCTCCTAAAAAAAAAAAACAAAAAAAAAAAACAGACGACCGGTGATATCAAAGACTTTTCATTTATTAAAGTTTTGTTCATTAATATATATGCTTTGAACTTCATTATTCAACAAACTGATTGATATATTATACTGGATATGTCACTGATGAGCCAGGCCTTCTATTTTTCCCATATAGCAAGATATATTAGAAATCTATATTATATCAAAATAATTATCTCGCTTCATATTCACATATTTCTTATGCAACTTTGTAAATTCCAATTTCTTTCTCCTTCTATTCATCACATTTGCTTTATCTTTCAGGAGAGACGATGCATATATAAGACTAAAGGTTCTTAATAAAATACAGCTTGATCGATTAATAGTATGAAATTATTAATAAAAATAGCGTTAAAAACTTATCACCATTTGCATACATAGAGGATGAGCAAATAGGGTAAGTTTTAATTTAGACCGAGGGCCTCTCCCGCGTATTATGCAACTTTCCCCCATCAAACCTAATTCGGAGCAGAACACCCCAAGAAGGCGCCTCATTACGGATTCCTCGCGGCATCTCGTGATTGGTTGAGCCCTGATTGATGAGCAGACGAAAAGCAGGAAGTTCTAAGAGCCAGGTGGAACAGTATCAAGTCTAAACTGCCTCACTATAAAGACAATTTCATTATTTTCAGTCAACACAACAAAATCTTCTTTTATATAAATGCACTCATGTAAACACTTAAGGAAGTTGTACCTTTTACCATGTATATATCGGGATTCAGACAATACACTCATGGACAGAATTTAAGGAAGTTGTACCTTTTAGCATGTATATCGGGATTCAGACAATACACTCATGGACATAACTTAAGGAAGTTGTACCTTTTAGCATGTATATCGGGATTCAGACAATACACTCATGGACAAAACTTTAAGGAAGTTGTACCTTTTAGCATGTATATCGGGATTCAGACAATACACTCATGGAGACAAAACTTAAGGAAGTTGTACCTTTTAGCATGTATATCGGGATTCAGACAATACACTCATGGAGACAAAACTTAAGGAAGTTGTACCTTTTAGCATGTATATCGGGATTCAGACAATACACTCATGGAGACAAAACTTAAGGAAGTTGTACCTTTTAGCATGTATATCGGGATTCAGACAATACACTCATGGAGACAAAACTTAAGGAAGTTGTACCTTTTAGCATGTATATCGGGATTCAGACAATACACTCATGGAGACAAAACTTAAGGAAGTTGTACCTTTTAGCATGTATATCGGGATTCAGACAATACACTCATGGACAAAACTTAAGGAAGTTGTATCTTTTAGCATGTATATAGGGATGCATACAATAACTCTGAAAGATATAAAAGTAACCTTTATACACGAGATAACCAAGTGTAAACAACCTCCGTCTCCTAAAAAAAAAACACATATGACATCAAAAACTTTCCAATTCCTTAAGTTTTGTCCATGAGTGTACCTGCCACATTAATTTAAAAAAACGAAGCTAAATTAGTTAATTTGTCAATCAAAAAACTTAAATATTAATTAATACAAAATAATAGTTTAAAAAAATAATGAGATAATTGAAAAATACGTCAAACCGACATTTTATAAAACAGAACACAGAACAAAATGGGAGCAATTCCTGCCATAGAGAAATTAAGTTATTACAATAAAGAAGATGGACATTTCTTACATGGAGGGGATCTTACCAAATCCCGACAACAAATTATTCTATCAAAACACACACTCCAGCCTTGAGTTGAGTGAGTGACAAACTAAAATGATTTAATTGATTTTTCAGATTGAGAGATAATCGTCTGCTTGGTAATGTAACGTGGCCAGACGAACAAAGCTAATTGGTGGTTTCCCTTCAGGCAAAACTCGAGGCGTGAGTTGAAACGCACTCGTTTAAAGTCCGATCAAGATAAGTAGGGCCACGTTTCGGCCGTTCTCTCAGCTGCTACCGGTCATTGCTAAATTACCGCCTTGGGAAATAATGACTATACAGCTCCGTTATAGAACCTCTACAATTCCAGCATTGCAGTAAGGACAGTACAAGTTTTTATAATAATTCTACTGTTTTATTGTGAGCTTATATCCATAGTTTGCTGAATTACCATTTCTAAGATTCCACCCTATTTGTCGTGTCTAATGAAGAGCCTCAGATGTCTCCATACATCTCTATCACAGCAGTGTACTCTATCTTGGGTGTGTAAAGCTGCTGTTCTGGGTCAATTTTCTGTTGTTGTCGTGTCCAATGAAGAGCCTCAGATGTCTCCATACATCTCTATCACAGCAGTGTCCTCTATCTTGGGTGTGTAAAGCTGCTGTTCTGGGTCAATTTTCTGTTGTTGTCGTGTCAATTCAAGAGCCTCAGATGTCTCCATACATCTCTACCATAGCAATGTTCTCTGTCTTGGATGTGTAAAGCTGTTGTTATGGGTCAATTTTCTGTTGTTGTTGTGTTCAATGAAGAGCCTCAGATGTCTCCGTACATCTCTATCACAGCAATGTTCTCTATCTTGGGTGTGTAAAGCTGCTGTTCTGGGTCAATTTTCTGTTGTTGTGTCCAATGAAGAGCCTCAGATGTCTCCGTACATCTCTATCACAGCAATGTCCTCTATCTTGGGTGTGTAAAGCTGCTGTTCTGGGTCAATTTTCTGTTGTTGTCGTGTCCAATGAAGAGCCTCAGATGTCTCCGTACATCTCTATCACAGCAATGTCCTCTATCTTGGGTGTGTAAAGCTGCTGTTCTGGGTCAATTTTCTGTTGTTGTTGTGTCCAATGAAGATCCTCAGATGTCTCCATACATCTCTATCACAGCAATGTTCTCTTACTTGGGTGTGTAAAGCTGCTGTTCTGGGTCAATTTTCTGTTGTTGTCGTGTCCAATGAAGAGCCTCAGATGTCTCCGTACATCTCTATCACAGCAATGTCCTCTATCTTGGGTGTGTAAAGCTGCTGTTCTGGGTCAATTTTCTGTTGTTGTCGTGTCAATTGAAGAGCCTCAGATGTCTCCGTACATCTCTATCACAGCAATGTTCTCTATCTTGGGTGTGTAAAGCTGTTGTTCTGGGTCATTTTTCTGTTGTTGTCGTGTCCAATGAAGAGCCTCAGATGTCTCCGTATATCTCTATCACAGCAATGTTCTCTATCTTGGGTGTGTAAAGTAGTCATTACTATTTTTTTAAGAAGACAGAGGTTGTTCACACTTGGTTATCTCGTGTGTCTTCAATAAAGGTCACTGTAATATTCTTCAGAGTTATTGTCTAAATCCCGATATGCATGCTAAAAGGTACAACTTCCTCAAGTTTTGGCCATGAATGTATATTTCATTTATTATCTGAATCCCGATATATACTTGCTAAAGTGCCGGTCCCAAGCCCGGATAAAGAAAAGAAGGAGGGGGAGCAGTAACAAGCTCGCTAAAAAACCTGGGGCTCAGCTGGCCCGGCTGATAGTACCCTGTAAGGGCTCCTAATCCAGGGGTACAGGATGAGCAGCGTTTGTACTCCATGTTAGGAGCAGCTGCACATGGCATATGTTCCTCATATCAGCGGCGGCCATTTTTTTTTGGAGCTAAGTCGGCCTGCCACTGAGTAGAACTCCCAGTCATAATGAAAAAGGCAGACGCATTCTACTTCACCCAGTCATGATAGTTGTCAAACAGACACCATCAAGGGTCACAATTTGATATCCTAATATGATTGAGTGTAGATAAGAAAGAAGAAGAAGACATATTAAAAGGTAAAGCTTCCTTAAGTTTTTTTCATGAGTGTGAAAATATTTTGAAAAAAAAAAAAAAATCCATCTTACCATCATAAATAAATAAAAGCTTTTAATAAGGTTGGAATATGATTCTTATCATTTCGACGAGTTTCATTTTCAACTTTAGATTCACTATCAACACGTACGGAATAAATAAATGAAAAAGATAATTGTTTATATTAAAAAACAACAGCAACAACTTTTAAAATTGAGTATATGAGTAATATATGTTACCAATAAATCATGAAATATTGAATCATCATTTATTCAGAGGTGTGGCGATAAAAACACCTTTTTTTAATTCCAACATGACAAATAGCTACAATCTGTACAACACACACACACCCATGTAATTCGTCCAACTTTCGAAATTGGATTGCATCAAAACATTTGTTGTCTTATTTCAATTTAAAACGCTATGTCCCCCTAGGGACAATTGTACTGACATACATATACATTTTTAATTAAAAATACATATATTGGATCAAAATATCATTTATTTTACCAATATTTAAGTTGACTGAACGCCAAACTTTATCAATATATGCCTTTTTAATTAAATAAATGATATTTTGATCCAATATATGCCTTTTTAATTAAAATAAATGATATTTTGATCCAATATATGCCTTTTTAATTAAAATAAATGATATTTTGATTCAATATATGCCTTTTTAATTAAAGATTTATTTATGGATTGCTCTATTTTCAATACATATACATGTAATACAGAACGAAGTTTAACAATTATACCGCAAATGTTTCTTTTGAACGAAAAATCGAAATTTATTTTAAAGTAATATTGTACTGGGATAAGGTGCATCAATTAAGAAAAAGGCATCTCCTTATCGTGCAACTGAAATTTTCTGATGGCTTGCGCCATCTATCGGAATAAATATCAACTATTCTCGTTGATTTCTAATTATTACAGAATTGGCCAAAGACCCATCTTGATTAATCAAGAAAAGCTAACCACGGACGCGTTTCGGGCTGTTGGCCCTCATCAGCGTGGTGCAAGCTGTACCTCAACGACCAAAAATCTTGTTATTCAAGGCATCCTGAAAAATCATGAATACATATACATGTAATATAGAACCAAGTTTGACAATTTTACTTCAAATGTTTCTTTTGAACGCGAAAAATCGAAATTTATTTCAAGTAGAAATAACGATTATTTCTAACCTTAGGGATGAAGTATGATAGGATGAATTGTGAATAGTAATGATGAAGGGAAAAATATTTTTTTTTATAAATTATATATTGTATTATAAATTACTTTATATAATATTTACGAACGGAATGTCCAGGGTATCCTAGTGAACATACCAATATTACAGCGGTATTGTTGATTAAACTGGCGAAACTGCTGGGAGGGTTAATCATTGATGAGCCAGGCCTTCCTATTATTTTTATCATTGCAGTAAAGAGGCAGTAAAAATGATTCAATTTAAAAAGAATCATACGCGTCTATAATAGTTCAAAATTGCACATACATGTATGTATCTACAGTTATCTAATTACATATTTACAATCATTTTAGACCGTAAAGAATAGTCATAAGATATTAACAAGGAAAAAGAAAAAAAAAAGGAAACATTGTCATCAAAATATCTTTGTCTTCATCATTGTATATCTACTAGCCGAATGACCCGGGCAACGCCCGTGTTTTACCCGATTGAATGTTTTGATTCAAATACTATTTGTTACAATTATAAATTGGCGCCTTAAATAAATGCATATATTAGTTAATAACTATAGCCTATGTGCTTTATCTGTCTATGTACTGTTGGCTTCCGTAGGCGTCTCATACTGGGAAAAAGAAAGAGAGGATACCATTTAGTTATTAACTAATATATGCATTTATTTAAGGAGCGACCCGCTCCAACACAATAGTTACAATAATGGGGGGGGGGGGGGGGGGGGGGGCAAAGGTGGCGTGATCGTAGCCGACCAATAGGAGGGCGCCATTCCAAAAATAAAAAGCAAACCGTGACAGAGGCGATGACGCTCGTAACTGTACATAGAATAAGGTCCGTGTTTGGTTGGTTTATAGTTCAATTAGTTTTGTTGCAGTGTACATATACTCAATTTTATTTGTAAAATTCAAATTATGTGAGAAATTGTTTCCCAGAAATTATTTGAAAGAGGGAAAATAAAAACCAGGTAAAAAGTTTCTTTTAATTTTGAAATTGCAAGTTTTCGATCAAATATACTGTTCTTCAACAGGCTGATACCCTATGTATTCTATGTTTTTCAATTATCTATATATATAAAAATGAATGTATGTGTGTCTGTCCTTTATGCCTGACCAAACCACTCATTGGAACGCCATGAAACTTTTGGAAGTTATTTAGTATAGTACTGGGAAGGTTTCTAGCAAATAAAATTTTTGAAATAACTTTTCACCTAAAAATAATCAAGATAAATATTTTAATTTATCTGTTATAATTCAACAATCTGCTCTAAATATTATCATGATGATACGATGATTTTGTAATATAGAAAATTAGGAAAGACAAAAATTCAGGATGACACGGCAATTTATTTGAGACAAGAATAATGATACAGTTCCAAGGCAAGATACTATTCCTTTAACTTCCAATTACCGAGGGAACCAATTAATATTGATTTTATTCAACTTATCGAGTATTTTTCAAGGGACCGGGAAAAAATGTTCACTTTATCGAGAGATTCGTTAGACAAACCTTTACTCGGGTAAAACCCGGGCGAAGCCGGGTACATCCGCTAGTTTTGTATGAATATCATTCAGAGATTGTACACAGAGTATCAGCCCGTTGAAGAACAGTATATTTGCTTGAAAGCTTGCAAATTTAAAATTAAAAGAAACTTTTTACCTGATTTTTATTTTTTCCTCTTTCAAAAATTCAAATTGTCAATAACATAACGTTTTTATTTTAATAGTAATCTGTTATAAACTGAATTGTGGTTTGCAAAGTTAAAAAAATAAATAAATGAAATGAAGTAAGAGAAAGGCATATCTACTCTGGCTTCTTCAAAAAAAAAATAGACGATCGGCGACATCAAAGTCTTTCCACTTCCATAAATATTGTCCTTGAGTGTAGAGACAGTAATTTTTTATATAAATTTAAAATGCACCATTTCATATCTTTCTCTGTTCGTTTAAAGCAAAAATATCTTCTGACATTTAATTATTAAAATGATTTCAGGGTTTAAATAACCATAAAATGTGTAAATTCAAACTTACATATATGGATATTTTCAATTAAAAAGGTATATATTGGATCAAAATATAATTTATTTTACCAAATATTTATTTTGATCTAATATATGCCTTTTTAATTAAAGATCTATTTATGGATTGCTCTATTTTCAAAAAAAGAAATACAGTAAACTCTCCTATAACGCGATTAATGTATTCCGTGTTGTATGAAATCGCGTTATAGGAATTCGCGAAATAAAATTTGTATAACGCGAATGTTGTTAGGGTAAATTGTTAGTGACAAATATCATGTCTTTTATTTTATAACGCGTTTTTTATACGAAAATTCGCGTTGTTTAAATAAATTTAAAGTTACACCGCATAAGTTTCTTTTTTTATGAAAAATCAATATTTATTTCAAAGAGAAATATTTAATATTTCTAACTTTTTTGAATGAAGTATGAGAGGGTGAAAATATGAAGAGTAATGGCGAACGGAAAAATAAAAGTGTCCAGGGGCGGGAATCGAACCCACAACCTTCTGCTTACCGGGCACGTCCTCCGTAAGCAGAAGGTTGTGGGTTCGATTCCCGCCCCTGGACACTTTTATTTTTCCGATCGCCATTACTCTTCATATTTTCACCCTTTCATACTTCATTAAAAAAAGTTAGAAATAGTAAATATTTATCTTTGAAATAAATATTGATTTTTTCATAAAAAAAGAAACTTATGCGGTGTAACTTTAAGTATTGTTTATAATCACCCGCCGCAGTCCTTTATAAATGAATTTGTCGCCATTTTTTTTATCGCATTGTAAAAAACTCGCGTTATAGGAGAGTCTACTGTATGCATATATATGGAAAATGTACCTCTAACCCTATATAACTGGAAACTATTTTTATATTTGATTTTTGAAAATGTATTTCTGTGAATCTCCTTTGCAGAGCCAGTGGCCTGATGAAGCACGACCGCGTGAAAGCTTGCCTCCCAATATCTAAATAAAGAAACTATGCAAATATTTTAAAATTTATTTAATTTAATTATAATATTATTTGCATCTATATTTCTAGTTCAAATATGCATATATGTTATGAAAATAAATTAATTAACACACACGATCACTTAATTTATTACACAATATTTAATTTAAAACGTATAAAACAAAACCCTATCTGATTACTTAAACACACACAAAAATTTCCATATAATATTTAAAAGCAACCATTAATCATCCATAACTAAGTTTATTTAATATGTGGCAATTTTGTTAAATTAACTAAAGATATTTCACAGAAAATTTGACAAATTGGCGGTAGCAGAAGATTGATTAAGTTTGAGCTCCCCTATATTGAAGGATATTTCCCTTTCAGAGCCGATGATTACGTCACACTGGCAGGTGTTCTTCGTTATCATCATGGCGGCCATTAGTAAAGGGCGTCTGCTTCATTATATCTAGCTATATATTATGATGCACTAGCACGCCATCTGTTATCAAAATTCGAAACTATTATAGACGCTTATGATTCTTTTTTTTTTTTTTATAAACAATTTCTACTGCCCTTAGTGAAATAGAAAAATTAATGGGAGGGCCTGGATCATCAGTAGTGAATCCTCCCAGCGGTTTCGCCAGTTTAATCTACCTACCGCTGTAAACTGGCGAAACCGCTGGGAGGGCAGTAGAAATTGTTTATTAAAAAAAAAGAATCTTACGCGTCTATAATAGTTTCGAAATTTGATATCTAGCTTTGAATCTTCTAAAAATATATGTTATAAACATATATATTTGTTCGGTACCTTCATGGGCCACTTTTTCCTCCTCTACATCCCGGCTCTCCTGGCCTCACCTGGCGATGATCCCCTGGCCACCCATCCCCAGGCCCCTCCAACTGTGCTTTGTATATATTCCGCTTTATGCGTCCATCGGAGTTCAAAAATCATTCATTTTGGTTAGCAGCCCCGTAAATAAAGATATTTCCTGAAAACATATGTCTTCTTTTGGCATCTCACTTCGGATTGATTTTACTCCGATTTTTACACATATTGAAGTTTTTTTTAAAATAGAGCAATCCATAAATAAATCTTTAAGTAAAAAGGCATATATTGGATCAAAAAATCATTTATTTTACCAATATTTCAGTTGGCTGAACGCCAACCTTTATCAAGGTATTATAACATTTTAAAATTTTATAACAAGGATAAGTGTCGCGTTCAGCGGCGCAGCGCCCAGGCTCTATTTTGCCCAGACGCCCGAAGTCTCTTATTCTGGTCCCGGGGAGGAAAAATCCGTGGAATCTCAAGGGTAGAGAAGAGCGATTCCCAAGAAGTCAAATCCGCGGAAGTGTCTAAGGCAGGTATCAACCAAGGCGTAGACCTCTCGAGAGCGGGCCGAGAAACCACACGACTCTAACCAGTCAACTACTTTATTTTTTGTCACGAATATATATACATATAAATATTTACATATGGCAAATATGTTTCTTATAATGGATTAAATTTACATATATTTAAAAAAATATAAATCTATAAGAAAAATAACATTCTTTTCCCAACATACTCCCACCTTGAGTTTTTCTACAGAAACTCAACCAATAGTTGGGAAACGACCGTTCATTCCAGTTCTTTAGGATTGGGCTATCTTCGTAGGGTCTTTACTGGCTTCTCCTCAGGAGCCTCCCCGGCGTGGTTCCGATTGTATACTCCTCAAGGTACTCCCCAGATCGGCGGGTATCTCTAAATTGTAGAGCCGTTGAACCGGCCTAATCTGGACGCCCTTGCTGGTTCTCAACTTGGCGACCCTCACAGGTCCATCTCGGCCAGGGTAGACCTCCACAACTCTCGCCAAAGGCCAATTGACTCGCTTAGCATTATCTTGTCCAATCAACACCAGATCTCCCACCTTGATAGGTCTTGTCTTCGAGCGTCTTCTAGTCTCTTGCCTTAAGAATCCAAAATACTCCGTCCGGAATCTCTTCCGCAGATCTTCTCTTAACCTTTGTCTAAATCGGTATCTCTTCTGAAGACTAGCCCTTTCAATAGAGTCCAGATCTGGAACTCCTATTTCTTTGAGGTCGTGTAAGAACAAGGCAGGGGTTAATGGACTAAGATCTTCGACATCTTCAGACATGTAAGTCAATGGACGTGAGTTCATCAAAGACTCTGTGTCACAGATAATGGTGTAAAGTTCCTCAAATTCCAAACGAGCTTGACCAAGAATCTTCCTAAGGAGTTGTTTCAGCAAACCAATCAATCTTTCCCACCATCCACCCCACCATGGAGCCGACGGAGGGATAAACTTCCAATTAATATTTTGCTTGGTACTCTCTGATTGGACTGCCGCATTGTCTAGATTCCCTAGAGCTCTGCTCGCACCACGAAAATTGGTACCGTTGTCCGAGTACACTACATAGGGGCGTCCTCTCCTTGCTACAAAACGTCTGAAAGCTTGCAGAAAGTTCTCGGTTGAAAGAGAAGTCACCAGTTCCAAATGGACCGCCCGATATACGGCACAAGTAAATATAACAATCCACACCTTTCGCCTGTTCCTTAAAACAAGTGGTCCAGTAAGGTCTATCCCCACTACCTCAAATATTGAGGCATCCCTTACTCTATTTTCAGGTAATTCCACGGATTCAACAGAACCCGATTTAGCCGTGAACCGTCTACACTTAACACATTGATGTATGACCCTTCTTACAGTCCTCCTGAATTTCAAAATCCAATAATCCTCTCTTAATAAATTCATCAGAGTTTGAAGTCCCACATGCCCCCAAGTTTCATGCTTCCATCTAATGAGTAAATATACCAAGTCATGATCAGAAGGCAACAATAAAGGCATTCGAAAACTTTCCAGATCTTGTCTCCTACTTATTTTAGTTTTGACCCTCAACAATCCCAAAGAATCGCAGCATAACTTGAAATCCTTCAACCTCTTGTCCTCTGGTCCAGTGAAGGATTCCCGTTGGATAACTCTCACCAGCATCAGTTCCGCCCTTTTAATTTCATTCACAGTAAGATCACCTTTCACTCGCTGACCTATTGTTCCTCTCGCATTTGTTAAAAACCGGTTCATCCAGGCAGTTACTCTCAATATCTTGTAGTAGTTTGAAAAGCGATAGTAGTACTGATCTTTTTCCCTTTCAATACATGTTGATGTTAAAACAATCTTTCTCTTTTCCGAGTTCACAATATCTGGGTCAGGGTATATTTCCCTATGGGGCCAATCTCTTCTTGGTCTTCTCAACCAACTCGGGCCCTCCCACCACTTCGATCTCTCCAGAGAATCGGCTAAGCACCCCCGTGATGGTAAATCCGCTGGATTCAAACATCCTGGTACATGACACCAATCCTCTGTCTCACTGAGAGATCGGATCTCCATAACTCGATTCATTACAAAAGTCGCCCAGTTATCCTTTCCCTTGATCCAATGGAGTGCATTCATGGAGTCTGTCCAATAAAATCGCTCCATGTCTTCAAATTTTAGGTCCCTCACAACGTTGTTCACCAAGCGGGCCCCAACCAAGCATGCCAACAGCTCCAAACGAGGAATGGTAGTCCCCTTCAAAGGAGCCACTCTCGACCGAGCCTGTACTAGTTGACACGTTACTTCCTGTTCGCTCTCGATGCGTAAAAAAATACAAGTGGCGTAGGAGGCCTTAGACGCATCACAAAAGACATGAAGAGTAGTTCCAATCCGGTGTTCTTCTCTATAGCAAAGCCATCTCGGTATGGCAATGGATTTCAGAGACTCCAATTTGGCCAGCCACCTCAAAAACTCGCAAGACAAGTTTTCAGGCAGAGGCTCATCCCACGACAATTTTAACAGCCACGTTTCCTGTAGGATAAGTCTCGGAACGAGGGTCACTGGACAAGTGAAGCCCACCGGATCGAAAATACGGCTTGCCAAGGAGAGTACCTTTCTTTTGTTTATTGGCCCCTATATTTCCAAATTCTCCAAAGAACAAGCCAAAGTGTCTTTTTCTTGATTCCATGTCATGCCCAACAACCTTCCTCTATCAGACCTAGGACCATCACACATTATACTGGTAACATTGCTTGTCCAATCACGCAAGTTGAAATGAGCAGAAGCCAACAATCTCTGTGCTTCGTCCACAAATTTTTCCATATCTGTGACTTTTGAGAAACTAGCCACACAGTTATCGATGTATAAAAACTCCCTCAATAATTCAGCTGTTTCTTGCCAGTGTTCAGGAGCCTTGTTCAAGTGGTGAAACAGCGTGGCAAGCAGGAGATATGGACTCGTCGTGATTCCGAAGACAACTCTCGCATGACGTAAAATCATCACATTTCCCTCTTTGTCATACCAGAGGAATCTTAGATAATCTCTGTCTTCCTCCCTAATCCCAATTTGGAGGAAGGCCTTCTCTATGTCCGAGGAGACTCCTATCTCGCTCTTCCTAAATTTATTCAAAATTCTTGGGATCGTTTCTATCATATTCGGACCTCTTTCCAGACAATCATTCAGTGAAAGCCTTCCCTTCTTCTTCGCCGAAGCATCAAAAACTGGTCTTACTTTGGTGGTTGGACTATTCTCTTTAAAAACTGGTCGATGTGACAAATAGTGCACGCCTTCACGTTTATATATATATATTGTCTATAACCCTTTCTATTATTTTATTCCTTAGCCACTTTTCGAGAATATCTTCATATTCTGCCAAATTTCCGGTATTCACAAGATGTTTCCTCACGTTTGCTAATCGTTTTTCGGCAACATCTCTATTGTCCGTGAGTAGTTCTCTTTCGCGAATCCAAGGAAGGGCAACCTGGTAACGCCCCTCACAATCCTGTGAAATAGTACGTGCAAAATATTCTTCCGTTTCTTTTTGTATCGAGTCGTCTTGACGAGCATCTGAAATACCAATAGCCTCTAATCTCCATAAAGTCTCCAAATCGCTAGTCAACAGTGAAGTTGTGCAAAGTCCACTAACGCTAGTTTCTTCTTCTGTGGCCGGAATCTTGCCCATTAAAGTCCAGCCCAACCTCGTTTGCACCGCCACAAGCCCAGAAGGAAGTCTTCTATGCTCTCCGGTTAGTAATTTTCCAGCAATATCTGCTCCTATAAGAATCTCAAGAGGTCCCCTGTGTAGATCAGTTAATTCTATGTCATGAGCACTAAGATCTTGCATCCATTTACCCTGATGGACCCTGGGCACGCTGTCGCAGATAACATCTTGGCTCAGTGCTTCAAAATTACAGCCATAAGATCCGTCTAAATTGCTCAACCTGATATCATAAACTCCATGTTCGTACAACTCTGTGTTCGATCCACCAAACAAAGAGTGGCGAAGAGACTCTTTTTTGGAACATTCATATCCCATTTCTTCCGCCGTGTCCTGGAGTACATAGGACCTCTGAGATCCCGTATCAATCAAAATTCGTCCCATTCTTTCTTTACACTTTCCTCTGATAGTCACTCTCAGTGTGGGCAACAACACCACAGGCGTCGTCAGATTGGTCAAAGTCTCATCCCTCATCATCCCTCGGGCTGGAGTAGCATTCTGGTTCTTCCTGGGGCACATAATCCTTGAATGTCTCAATTCCCCACAGCTGGTGCAACTTGTCTTAACTTTGCAGAATTTGCTCAAATGACCATATTTCAGGCATCTGAAACAAGCCCCTTTCTTCTTTAATTTTCCCAATTTATCTTCCAATGTCAAATTTTCCGCGAATTCGCACTTTGTACTTTCATGATCTCTTTCACAAAAGGCGCAATTCTTCCTCTTATTCACTGCTTCAGAGGCATTAAAAAAACCAGCAGCCGTGGGCAGGGGATTCCTCTCATTTCTTCGATACTTCACGATAGAGCTTTGTGACTGAGGGTGCTCATTTGATGGTTGGCCGGCTGTTATTTCGTCCCGCGTACCGAACGTGCTTTCTAATGCAATCAATTGTCTCTCCAAAAATTCAATCAAATCTCCAAGAGAAAAAGCTCCTGTGAATTCCCGGTGTAATTCAAGCTTTAAGTCTGATGGCAATAGCTTGAGGAGTAAAGGGCACAATAAGTTACCGTAGCTTTCAACGACAACACCCAATGACTCCAAACTTCTAATCTGCACCAGGATTCTGCCGTACAATTCTCTGAAAGCCCTCACGTCCTTTGTCACTCTAAGTGGTTTCAAGGCCAAGAGGTTGTTCATATGCACGTCGATCAACCTTTCCCCTTTTCCGAAGCGTTTCTTCAACAATTCAACGGCCTTATCGTAATTTTCCTCAGATAGGCAAAATCCTTCCACAGTTTGGGCCGCCGTTCCACCCAAGTAGGCTTTAAGATAGTTAAATTTATCTATCTTGGTCAAGTGTTCATTCCTATTGATTGATGAATCGAAGGCATTCCAAAAATTTAACCACTGGCTAATTTCCCCGTAGAATCTTTCCATTGTAAATTTGGGTAACTTAACCATCCCAGTTAGAGACGGTCGACCGATTTCTCCTGGATATTCCTTCTTCGTGGCGGTTGCAGTTTCCCTCTGCATTCCTTCCGCTACCACCAGACTTCTTTTCTTTAACAAATATTTCCACGCCACGGCCTTTTCCCGGTATTCCTCTACCATCTTTAGATCTTTCTCTAGATCTTTGATGTCAATCAGCTTACCGATTTCTTCGTCTACCCGCCTCAGTTCTTCGTAGACATCCGAAAGCTGCCCCAGCAGTTCCTCGTGGTCACACTCCTTGTGCACGTCATATTCCTCTATTCTTTTCCCGTACTTGGATAAAGACGTGCGGAGTATGGTTCTCTTCTTCTTGAGTCTCTCTAGCGCTTCTTCTCTCTCCATCTTCTGATCCAAAAGGGTTCCAAATATAGGCACGGCTTTCTCCTCGCGTCCCGGCTGGGATGCCAAATGTCGCGTTCAGCGGCGCAGCGCCCAGGCTCTATTTTGCCCAGACGCCCGAAGTCTCTTATTCTGGTCCCGGGGAGGAAAAATCCGTGGAATCTCAAGGGTAGAGAAGAGCGATTCCCAAGAAGTCAAATCCGCGGAAGTGTCTAAGGCAGGTATCAACCAAGGCGTAGACCTCTCGAGAGCGGGCCGAGAAACCACACGACTCTAACCAGTCAACTACTTTATTTTTTGTCACGAATATATATACATATAAATATTTACATATGGCAAATATGTTTCTTATAATGGATTAAATTTACATATATTTAAAAATATATAAATCTATAAGAAAAATAACATTCTTTTCCCAACAATAAGTAAAATTTAAAAAAAAAATTATAATACCTTGATAAAGGTTGAGTTTCAGCCAACTGAAATATTGGTAAAATAAATTATATTTTGAACCAATATATGCCTTTTTACTTAAAGATCGAAGTTTTTGTTGGTGATGAGTTTGGGATGATTGTAACTATCCCAAGTATTTTGAAGATCATGTGTTGGTTTTAAATTTGTTTAGGAAAGTATAGCTACATCAACTATTTATTTATTCACAAGTTTATCACAAAAGTTCGTAAACACTTGCAAAAAAAAAAAAAATTGAAATACCAATATTTTTCGCCGTTATGTATATTGTCTTTGTATTATGTATAAAGTAATTAGGATCTGACATAGTATAGCCACGCTTAATAGATTAAAACAGGAAGTAGGTGAATAGCGTGGTAAGGTTCTTTATTTCGCACAACAAGCTTTCGGGCATCAGCTGCCCTTCATCAGGTATAATGCATGACTAGAAAGAGTGAACCGATATTTATAGGCAGTGAATTAGCATAAGAGAAAACCAACTAAGATCTATTTAAAAATTAAGAAATTTACATAAGAAACTAAAGAGAAAAGTACGAAATTTGTGAAAAAATAAACTAAGAAATCTGTATAAGGCGAATTAACACAATTCAGTACATAGAAGGTAAACAACCTACGTTATCTATCACTAATTATTATTATTTATTTAAGTAACCCAGGTTCCTGGAGCGTACAGAAGTCGCCAACTACCCGGGATGTCCTTCTGACCTAAGTCTTCTTGGATTTATATACAACTAGACGAATGGCCCGGGGAACGCCCGGGTTTTACCCGAGTGCGAATATATTTTAAAAACGTTTTAATCTTCATCTCGATCTTCATCTTGTCTACACCTTGTATACATCTTGCTTCCTAGGGTTGCCTAGAGTGGCCGCTATAGACAGGGTGGTCTGTATAGACAGGTGGATGTATCACACAGCTGATAATAGGGTTGCCTAGAGTGGCCGCTATAGACAGGGTGGTCTGTATAGACAGGTGGATGTATCACACAGCTGTAGAGTGGTCGCTATAGACAGGGTGGTCTGTATAGACAGGTGTATGTATCACACTGCTGATAACAGGGTTGCCTAAAGTGACCGCTATAGACAGGGTGGTCTGTATAGACAGGTGGATGTATCACATTGCTGATAACAGGGTTGTCTAGGGTGGTCGCTATAGACAGGGTGGTCTGTATAGACAGGTGAATGTAACACACTGATGATAGCAGGGTTGCCTAAAGTGACCGCTATAGACAGGGTGGTCTGTATAGACATGTGGATGTATCACACAGCTGATAACAGGGTTGTCTAGAGTGGCCGCTATAAACAGGTGTATGTATCACACAGCTGATAACAGGGTTTTCTAGAATGGCCGCTATATACAGGTGGACTGTATAGACAGGTGGATGTATCACACAGCTGATAACAGGGTTGTCTAGAGTGGTCGCTATATACAGGGTGGTCTGTATAGACAGGTGGATGTATCACACAGCTGATAACAGGGTTGTCTAGAGTGGTCGCTATAGACAGGGTGGTCTGTATAGACAGGTGTATGTATCACACTGCTGATAACAGGGTTGCCTAAAGTGACCGCTATAGACAGGGTGGTCTGTATAGACAGGTGGATGTAACACACTGCTGATAACAGGGTTGTCTAGAATGGCCGCTATAGGCAGGTGTATGTATCACACAGCTGATAACAGGGTTGTCTAGAGAGGGGCGGGCAGGGAGGTCACGTGTTGGCTGGCAGCCAATGGGCGCGCATTCTATCCGTGAGCTTCAGACAAACAAACAGACAGAATAAGGCAAATATATAAGTAGATGCCAGTGGAAGTCCAATTAATGAGGTGTCGCCAGGCAGATTTCTTTCTTGGGAGATTTTCTAGGGATGCTGGACATATGTTGGTGATACCTAGGAAAGTGGTTGTCTGGAATCTTTGGTATTGGAAGGTTGGGCAAGTGAAGAGGAGGTGGTCTACGGTTTGGTCTTCATCTTGGCAGTGGGGGCAAGTTGGGTCTTCTTTCGATACCGTTGCAAGGTCTGCCTGAATGTAACCATGGCCGGTCAAGATTGTTGTGGAGGTAGATCCATGCTTGATGTTTCGAAGCATTTGGAGGATCTATCACTAACAACAACAATCTGTAAGTAAATAAATCATTTAATACCTGAACAAATATATTGCCACGTGGAAAATTAGGGATGACAAAAACTTCGGAAATATCTTTATTTACGGCGCTGCTAACCAAAATGAATGATTTTTGAGCCCCGATGGACGCATAAAGCGGAATATATATATAAGCACTGTTGGAGGGGCCTGGGGATGGGTGGCCAGGGGATCATCGCCAATGAGGCCAGGAGAACCGGGATATATCAGTGGGGCAAGGTGGTGATCCGCGGAGATCAGGGGGTGGCAGAGACGGGTCCAATAGTGTTGAGCCCAGGGGTGACCGTGGAGAGCAGACAGACCGCAATGCTTAAAGTGTATGATTTTAAGCCCAAAATGATGTAGTAAGCAGACAATACACTATATCAAAGTACCAAGGTTCTGCAAGCAACCAAGGTTGTTCAAAAAGGTTAGATTCCTCAGGCCAGGGTGACAAAAACTTCAGGAGGAGACAACAATTTATTTCAGGCAAGGACAAACAATGAATGGTAAACAAAAGATAAGCCACGAGGGGAATTTACAGAGTAGCAAAATATAAACATAAAAATGACTATTCTGTTAATAAATATAATAAAATTAATAAATACTTGTTACATTATCTCGTAATACGTTTGTTAATTTAATAACGTAAACAAAGAATCTACATAATCATACTTCATCCCTAAGGTTAGAAATAATCGTTATTTCTCCTTAAAATAAATTTCGATTTTTCGTTCGAAAGAAACACATGCGGGATAATTTTCAAATGTCGTTCTACAATCATAAGCCGCATTATATTGTATTATAAATTACTTTATATAATTTTATTATATATTCGCCGTAATAATATTATTACATATAAATATTTGCATCAAGCAATTCTCTTCCGCAAACAATAAAGACAAGGTCAGTTAGACATAAATTATTATAAAGCAATAACGCGCCATCTATACATATAAAATGAAACCATTAAAGCGCAAGATTTTTTTTTTTTTTCAAATAAAACAAACTTTATACAGTCCTTACTGCAATGCTGAATATTGGGAGGGCCTGGCTCATCAGTGGTTAACCCTCTTTTATTATAAATTAAACCATATTATCAATAATGTTAGAAAAAAACATTTAAAAATAGGTAGAAATATGTTTTATAAATATATGTTTTTTTTTAGTAAACTACAAAAGAAATGTCCCACTATCCGATTGCATTTATATGGAGTAGGAAAGAGGTTGTTCAAACTTGGTTATCTCGTGTGTCTTCAATAAAGATCACTGTGATATCTTTCAGAGTTATTGTCTGAATACCGATATATACATGCTAAAAGGTACAACTTCCTTAAGTTTTGTCCATGAGTGTAATGTCTGAATCCAGATATACATGCTAAAAGGTACAACTTCCTTAAGTTTTGTCCATGAGTGTATTGTCTGAATACCGATATACATGCTAAAAGGTACAACTTCCTTAAGTTTTGTCCATGAGTGTATTATCTGAATACCGATATACATGCTAAACCTTAAGTTTTGTCCATGAGTGTATTGTCTGAATACCGATGTACATGGTAAAAGGTACAACTTCCTCAAGTTTTGTCCATGAGTGTATTGTTTGAATCCCGATATACATGCTGAAAGGTACAACTTCCTTAAGTTTTGTCCATGAGTATATTGTCTGAATCCCGATATACATGCTAAAAGGTAACAACTTCTTTAAATTTTGTCTACCAATTTACATCTCAGCTTTTCTCGACTATGAAAATTAAGCAATTCTATAAGTTTAAGAAACCTATCTGGAAAGCCCCACTACAGTAGCTAATCCCCTCGACCTCTCTGATCAGCCTTGAACACTTCTTCCGTTAACATAGATCAACTTCCAGTAATTATCTGTAAGGGAAATGGAATACCCAACCACCTTTCCCCTGTAAATCCTCAGGGTAGCATCCCTCGGTAGTTGTCAAATCTACCTGAGTATAAATACTTGTAGTACTTTCTCCCCCTCCAATCTTACGTCACCTAGAGAGTACTTTTCCTCATTTCTTAAAGGATTAATGTAAATATGTACATAGAGGTGGCTGTAGTAAGCCTGCAGACGTCAAAAATGTGATAGTCTGTTAGAGAAACTCTTGTTTTGATTGGGTGTGTGTCGAAGGCCAAGGTGTCAAAGAAATTTATTACACCATCGTCTAATATGGAGTTATAACGAATTGATATTCCTTATTTTTGTGTGAGGTTTTTTAATTATTTTTTTTTTTCAAATTGAATTTTGAGAAATGTGAAATTGTTGATTACTTTGTAGTCTTTCGTTAAAAAGTTTTTCTCTATTACTTATACTCATAGACAAAACTTATAGAAATGGAATGTCTTTTATATATCGCTGGTCGTCTCTCTATATATTTTTTTTTGAAGGAGACAGAGGTTGTTCACACTTGGTTATCTAGTGTGTCTTTACAATAAAGGTCACTGTAATATCTTTCAGAGTTATTGTCTCAATCCCGATATACATGCTAAAAAATACAACTTCCTTAAGTTTTGTCTCCATGAGTGTATTGTCTGAATCCCGATATACATGCTAAAAGGTACAACTTCCTTAAGTTTTGTCTCCATGAGTGTATTGTCTGAATCCCGATATACACACACATTCTAAAAGGTACAACTTCCTTAAATTTTATCTCCATGAGTGTATTGTCTTCTATGTTTTAAATGCAGGTTTATACTCCTATTATTGACGTTAGGTTGTAATAAACGAATGGAAACATTAAGACGTGAATGTTTCTTTTCACAAACAAATCAAACTTCTACTGTCTTTGCTGCGATGAAAAAAAATCCACCCTTCAGTGTAACATATATAAACAGAATGATCCAATACAGTATTAGAGCTATAAAGAAGCAGTCTGGTAGATTGAATTTGCAAAACCGTTGGGAAGGGTTCACCACTGATGAACCAAGCCCTCCCACTATATTTTTTCATCGCAGTAAGAACAGTAGAAGTTTGATTTATTTATGAAAAGAAACATTCGCGTCTTAATGTCTTAATTCGTTATATACATCAACAAAGAACTTTATTAAGACACCATTGTCTTACAAGGTGATTCCCCTAAAAGGTTATATATGTACATGAGTGAGGAGGAAAAGCAATTTAGAGGGGAGAGGGGAGAAATCAGCCGTTGTCTATGGAGTTGAGCACTTCTTCCCTCATTTTATCAATCACCTTAGATTTTTTAAAAATATTTATAAACAAATGTTCTATCCAGCAGGAGAGTAGTAAATATTTTATATACATGTTGTTCATTATAGTGAGTTAGCCCCGAAATTTCGCGAATTTCCAGTCTCTTTTCCTGTAGGAATGGACAATGGAATAGATAATGAACCAAATTGTCTTGGATGACAGCATTGCAGAAGTAGAAATTAATTGATTCGTTATATATAGATGGCGCGTTATTGATTTGTGTTAAGTTATGATGTAGTGATACTGAGAGAGATGAAATGTACAAAGTTATCATCATCTAATCACAGAGTGTCCTTCGCCATACTGGATTAGAGGATTGTGAGGAACAAGGAAGCAAAGGAGTAAGTTGACACCTAGCGATGTCACCATATAATTATGCAAATTAAGATGTCTAGGACCTCTTATATAAGTCTCTTGAAATAACAGGTTGACACAAATACATGTGGGATATCCCCCGTGTAGTGAGATGTATCAACTTACAACATAATTTCGTACTACCAGTACCTATTTTCCAAATTTATTTTCTTTGTTATATATATATATTGTCATAAATTTCTATGTTGTTATTGTTGTTTCCAATGAAGAGACTCAGATGTCTCCGCACATCTCTATCACAGCAATGTTCTCTATCTTTGGTGTGTAAATCTGCTGTTCTGGGTCAATTTTCTGTTGTTGTCGTGTACAATGAAGAGCCTCAGATGTCTCCGTACATCTCTATCACAGCAATGTTCTCTATCTTGGGTGTGTAAATCTGCTGTTCTGGGTCAATTTTCTGTTGTTGTCGTGTACAATGAAGAGCCTCAGATGTCTCCGTACATCTCTATCACAGCAATGTTCTCTATCTTTGGTGTGTAAAGCTGCTGTTCTGGGTCAGTTTTCTGCAAGGCTGCGGCCATTGCTGGGCATGAGAATATGTGGGTAGCTGTTAGTTCCACATCAGGACAATTGTCCTGTAGGTTCTTGTGCCATCTGGGTGTATTGTCATTCCTTTATAATGTTTCGTTCTGAGTCTTGTGATTATTTTTGTAATTCTTTTCTCAAAGTTTATTTCGCATATTTGATCTTTCCTTATCTTTTGTTTAATTATAATTTTGTAATTTAATTTAATTTATAAATATATGTGTTGTCCATGAGTGTACTTAAGGAAGTTGTACCTTTTACCATGTATATCACGATTCAGACAATAACTCTGAAAGATATTACAAGGACCTTTATTGAAGACACACCAGATAACCAAGTGTGAACAGCCTCTGAATTCTCAAAAAAAAAAAATGAAAGATATATTTGATAATTCGACCTTTCTATCAGCTAAGGTTTGTCCATGAGTGTATTTAGCTGATAGAAAATGTACATATCAAAGATATCCTGACAGTTCTCACTGATTTTGCTAGCCTTAAACACGACCTTCTTCTTTCTTATCTCCACTCAATCATATTAGGATATCAAGTTGTGACCCTTGATGGTGTCTGTTTGACAACCATCATGACTGGGTGAAGTAGAATGTCTTTGTCATTAAGTCTGGGCGCACTACTTAGTGGCAGCCGACTTACCAGGTCTATTAGTATGAAACGCGAACAATTTCAGTGAATTCAAAAGTTCACCAATTCCATACAACAAAAGATTTTTTATTCAAAGTAATTGCCTTGATTAGTTATACATTCAGGCAATTTTCGAATTCCTTGTCTGAAAAATTCTATTCCTTTTGAGTCGAACCAGTCAACAAGCCATTTTCGGAGTATGTCTGAGTTCGAAAATTCCTGGTTTTTTAGGGCATGTCCTAAAGATGTGAAAAAGGGGTAGTCCGACGGCGCTATGTCTAGTGAGTACAGCAGGTGGGGTAAGAGTTCCCAGCCCAAGTGTTTTATGGTGCTTTGACCACCGTAGCGTTGTGAGCTGGAGCGTTATCATGCTGCAGTATCAGCTTGTTGTGCCTTTCACGCCATTCCGGTCTTTTTTCATTCAACGCCTCTCTCAAACTGTGCATTTGTTGTTTGTAGCGACTAGTATACCAGGTATTAACCGTTTCGCTAAGTTTCAGGAGCTCGAAATATACTACGCCGGTCTGGTCCCACCATATGCAAAGCATTGCCTTTTTTTACGAAGCGATTGGGCCTAGGCGTCTGTTTTGGAAATTGGCCGGGAGGCCCCACAACTTTTGGCGCGTAGGATTGCTGAAGTGGATCCATATCTCATCAGAAGTTATGATTCGGTGCATAAATGACTTCTTTTCATGCCTGGCGAGCAGCCCTTCGCAGGTTACCAGACGCCGTTCTTGCTGCCTTGCACTCAACTCATGAGGGACCCATCTGGAAAGCTTTTGGGTCATTCCGAGGCTGTTTAAACATAGGGAAACAGCACCTTGAGACACCTGGAGCTGTTTCGAGAGTTTGTCCTGCGTTTGGGTACTGTCCTCATCCAACAAAGCTTGCAGTTCAGCGTCCTCGAACTTTTGGGGCGGTTTTCCACGTGGTTCATTATCAAGTTCGAAATCGCCACTTTGGAATTTTTTAAACCACCTGAAACACTGCGATTTGCTCAGAGCGTAGTCGCCGTAAACTTCCTCGAGCATTCGGTGGGCTTCGGTGGCACTTTTCTTCCAGTTGAAGGCGAACAACAAAACTTCCCGCAAATGGGCACCTTTTGGCTCGGAAATCGCCATTTTCCACGGGCTCCAGAAATTTTCCACGATTTGAATTTTTTAAAAACTGCACGCGTGTTGATGCCACATGAGTCAAAAAACAAAACGCCTTCAATAGCGCCACCGTCGGCTCAAATAAAGTTGCACAGCGCCCTCTGGCGGCCATTTTCGCATTTCATACTAATAGACCTGGTAGCTCCAAAAGAAATGGCCACCTCTAACATGAGGAACAGACGCCATGTGCAGCTGCTCCTAACATGGAGTACAAACGCTGCTCATCCTGTATCCCTGGAGACCTTACAGGGTACTATCAGCCGGGCCAGCTGAACCCAGGTTTTATAGTGAGCTTGTTACTGCTCCCCCTCCTCGTTTTTTATCCGGGCTTGGGACCGGCAAAGGTGGAGTAAACAAGACCTAATTAGAAGAGGTTCAACTTTTAAAGTACTCCTACGACCATCATTCTGCATGATATTCCAACCTGGCCAATAAGACACGATAGAGTTGAACAATATGGCGAACAGAAAAATGTAAATCCGATCAATCAAAAAGGAAATAAAAAAGATATTAGGGAAATATAGTGGACCACCATGTAGTCCAATAGGTTTGATGACTTATGATGATCATAAAATTTTATGGCTTCCATATTGGTATGTCTAAGTGCTTGATGATGGACTTCCTTATTGTATATTCCATAGTCTTTGTACTTTCCTCTACCGATGGTGCTTCCTTCTATGCAACTTTTCCCAGACATAGTTGCATATTCATGCATTAGCGCGCTATCTATTATGAAAATTCGAAACTATTATAGACGCGTATGATTCTTTAAAAAAAAAAACAATTTCTAATTGTTCCAATTAGGATGGTCGATTAAACTTGAGAAACCGCTGAGAGGGCTTACCATTGATGAGCCAGGCATTCCCATTAATATTTCCATTGCAATAAGGGCAGTAGGAATTGTTGCTTTTTTTTTATTGAATCATACGCGTCTAAAATAGTTTCGAATTTTCATATTCATTATAACAGAATTGTTGTTTTCGACAAATTACAAAAAATCCATATAACAACGGAACTCGTTTTTTATTCACATGGTTAAAGGAAGCTTTCGATTAAGTCCTTCTTCAGATACCTAAGACAGATAAAAACGTTTTATACGTGATAGTTAGCTGAAGAAAAGCTTGTCCGAAAGTTTCCTTTGATCAGATGAATAAAAAAAAAAGAGTTGCTGTGTAAAATTACTTTTTGCAATACACCTATCCCCCGATTTACACGGTAGATACGTTCCTAAGAAAAACGTGTAAATCGAAAATTGTAAATTTTCGCGAAATATTTATGCGAAGAAATACAGACACAGTGTGCGTGTGCAGCAAGTCAGCACATAAACTCGGGATTCCTCGTGAGATTTGTACACAGCGCATGTGTTCAATCACAGTAGCATTTAGTATAGTGCGATAAAAACAAAACAAAAATTTGGAAAACCGTGTAAAAGCGAAAACGTGTAAAACAAGTAACGTGTAAATCGGGGGATAGGTGTATTTGCATATTTAGTTCAAAATATTTATTTTTCTCTACCAATACATAATATAAAAATGAGGTATACAGATATTTAGTTTTCTATTTATTGATAGTGTAGCGTAGAAATCAGTTCTTGGAATATCTTAAGATGTATTTATTGATGACGTCACCACGACCAGTCGACAACAACTCAACAACTCAACAAAACTATCTAGAGAATATTGAGCAAAAAAGCAAAGAAATATTTTTACCATGATTTTACAAATACAGAGTAATATATATATTTATAATCTGTTGAATATTTTCATTGAATAATTAAATTAAATAATTAATTATTTCTTCGCGCCACAATATTATCGTATGGTTTTTTTTAGCTTTTGAATAGTGTATATGTATATATGTTAAACTACATATATATTCATGTGGAATATTGAAATGTGATTCATGCAGTAGATTTTGCAAAGGAAGTCGAAAGAGGATCCTTCACCATTTATCCATATATGAATCAAAAGAGGCACCTCTCCCTTTAAAATAGTTTGAAAATGTATTTAGTGAATGAATACACACTTTACTCAATATTACATTATATATACATATGTGTATACATGCATATCACTCATGGACAAAACTTAAGGAAGTTGTACCTTTCAACATGTATATCGGGATTCAGACAATAACTCTGAAAGATATTACAGTGAACTTTATTAAAGACACACTAGATAACCAAGTGTGAACAAAATATTGTTTCTGTCTCCTTCAAAAAGAAAAAAAAAAGACGACCGACGAAATCAAAGACTTTCAACTTCCTTAATATTTGTCCTTGAGTATACATACTTAAAATAAATTTACATTAAAACCTTACCTCGATATTATGATTTAAAAAAAAATCTTCACAGAGTAGAACTCCATTGTAAATGGATTATTATCTTTTTTTTCCCCAGACGATGATGGATATATCGTCTGCTTTGCTACCTGTAAACCAGACGCGTATTAGCAGACGACAAAAAAAAAACCTAGTGTAAACGAATAATTAAAATAATGAGGCACTAATTAATTAATATTATCACGACATCACTAAGTTATTCAGTTAATTAGAAGTAATTATTCTCAACTCTTCCCTTAATTAATCCGTTTTGTAACTTTTTTTTTTAACGTTTCGCTACAGGAGAGAGAAGCTTTCATTAAAAAAAAAAGTTTTAATAATGGGAACATCATGTAAGGATGTTTTTTCTTGAATATTAACACGGGGGTATTCTTTAGAAATAATTGTTTATTCAAAATTAAAAAACAATAATTGGGTATTAATGATACATCATAGTTTTTTTTACTTATATCGGGTAAACTTGTCCATGATAATCAAGGTGGAAAATGAGGAGAGAGTGGTTTAGAATATTTATATTGTAATTATATAGAATTTCTATACATGACATGAAGAAATTGTTTTGATTTTACATATATAGGTAGCAGAGGCCTGTTTGGTTACTTGTACATACTGTGGGGTTGGACATGTACAAGAATAAGATACCTTTGAAGCAAATTTTAAAAACATGACATGAAGAAACTGTTCTGGTTTAACATATATAGGTGATAGAGGTCTGTTTAGTTACTTGTACATACTGGTAGGGTTGGACATGTACAAGAATAAGATACTTTTGAAGCTAATTTTAAAAACATGACATGAAGAAACTGTTCTGGTTTTACATATATAGGTAGCAGAGGCCTGTTTGGTTACTTGTACATACTGGTAGGGTTGGACATGTACAAGAATAATATATTTTGAAGCAAATTTTAAAAACATGACATGAAGAAACTGTTCTGGTTTTACATATATAGGTAGCAGAGGCCTGTTTGGTTACTTGTACATACTGGTAGGGTTGGACATGTACAAGAATAAGATGTCTTTGAAGCAATTTTTAAAAACATGACATGAAGAAACTGTTCTGGTTTTACATATATAGGTAGCAGAGGCCTGTTTGGTTACTTGTACATACTGGTAGGGTTGGACATGTACAAGAATAAGATGTCTTTGAAGCAAATTTTAAAAACATAACATGAAGAAACTGTTCTGGTTTTACATATATAGGTAGCCGAGGCCTGTTTGGTTACTTGTACATACTGGTAGGATTGGACATGTACAAGAATAAGATGTCTTTGAAGTAAATTTTAAAAACATGACATGAAGAAACTGTTCTGGTTTAACATATATATGTAGCAGAGGCCTGTTTGGTTACTTGTACATACTGGTAGGGTTGGACATGTACAAGAATAAGATACTTTTGAAGCAAATTTTATAAACTTGACATGAAGAAACTGTTCTGGTTTTACATATATAGGTGATAGAGGCCTGTTTGGTTACTTGTACATACTGGTAGGGTTGGACATGTACAAGAATAAGATACCTTTGAAGCATTTTTAAAAACATGACATGAAGAAACTGTTCTGGTTTTACATATATAGGTAGCAGAGGCCTGTTTGGTTACTTGTACATACTGGTAGGGTTGGACATGTACAAGAATAAGATGTCTTTGAAGCAAATTTTAAAAACATAACATGAAGAAACTGTTCTGGTTTTACATATATAGGTAGCAGAGGCCTGTTTGGTTACTTGTACATACTGGTAGGATTGGACATGTACAAGAATAAGATGTCTTTGAAGTAAATTTTAAAAACATGACATGAAGAAACTGTTCTGGTTTAACATATATATGTAGCAGAGGCCTGTTTGGTTACTTGTACATACTGGTAGGGTTGGACATGTACAAGAATAAGATACTTTTGAAGCAAATTTTAAAAATATGACATGAAGAAACTGTTCTGGTTTTACATATATAGGTGATAGAGGCCTGTTTGGTTACTTGTACATACTGGTAGGGTTGGACATGTACAAGAATAAGATGTCTTTGAAGCAAATTTTAAAAACATAACATGAAGAAACTGTTCTGGTTTTACATATATAGGTAGCAGAGGCCTGTTTGGTTACTTGTACATACTGGTAGGATTGGACATGTACAAGAATAAGATGTCTTTGAAGTAAATTTTAAAAACATGACATGAAGAAACTGTTCTGGTTTTACATATATAGGTATCAGAGGCCTGTTTGGTTACTTGTACATACTGGTAGGGTTGGACATGTACAAGAATAAGATACTTTTGAAGCAAATTTTAAAAATATGACATGAAGAAACTGTTCTGGTTTTACATATATAGGTGATAGAGGCCTGTTTGGTTACTTGTACATACTGGTAGGGTTGGACATGTACAAGAATAAGATGTCTTTGAAGTAAATTTTAAAAACATGACATGAAGAAACTGTTCTGGTTTTACATATATAGGTAGCAGAGGTCTGTTTGGTTACTTGTACATACTGGTAGGATTGGACATGTACAAGAATAAGATACTTTTGAAGCATTTTTAAAAACATGACATGAAGAAACTGTTCTGGTTTTACATATATAGGTAGCAGAGGCCTGTTTAGTTACTTGTACATACTGGTAGGGTTGGACATGTACAAGAATAAGATGTCTTTGAAGCAAATTTTAAAACATGACATGAAGAAACTGTTCTGGTTTTACATATATAGGTATCAGAGGCCTGTTTGGTTACTTGTAGATACTGGTAGGGTTGGACATGTACAAGAATAAGATACTTTTGAAGCAAATTTTAAAAACATCACATGAAGAAACTGTTCTGGTTTTACATATATAGGTAGCAGAGGCCTGTTTGGTTACTTGTACATACTGGTAGGGTTGGACATGTACAAGAATAAAATGTCTTTGAAGCAATTTTTAAAAACATGACATGAAGAAACTGTTCTGGTTTTACATATATAGGTATCAGAGACCTGTTTGGTTACTTGTACATACTGGTAGGTTCGGGCATGTACAAGAATAAGATGTCTTTGAAGTAAATTTTAAAAACATGACATGAAGAAACTGTTCTGGTTTTACATATATATGTAGCAGAGGCCTGTTTGGTTACTTGTACATACTGGTAGGGTTGGACATGTACAAGAATAAGATACCTTTGAAGCAAATTTTAAAAACATGACATGAAGAAACTGTTCTGGTTTTACATATATAGGTAGCAGAGGCCTGTTTGGTTACTTGTACATACTGGTAGGGTTCAACATGTACAAGAATAAGATACTTTTGAAGCAAATTTTAAAAACATGACATGAAGAAACTGTTCTGGTTTTACATATATAGGTAGCAGAGGCCTGTTTGGTTACTTGTACATACTGGTAGGGTTGGACATGTACAAGAATAAGATGTCTTTGAAGCAAATTTTAAAAACATGACATGAAGAAACTGTTCTGGTTTTACATATATAGGTAGCAGAGGCCTGTTTGGTTACTTGTACATACTGGTAGGGTTGGACATGTACAAGAATAAGATACTTTTGAAGCAAATTTTAAAAACATGACATGAAGAAACTGTTCTGGTTTTACATATATAGGTATCAGAGGCCTGTTTGGTTACTTGTACATACTGGTAGGGTTGGACATGTACAAGAATAAGATACTTTTGAAGCAAATTTTAAAAACATGACATGAAGAAACTGTTCTGGTTTTACATATATATGTAGCAGAGGCCTGTTTGGTTACTTGTACATACTGGTAGGATTGGACATGTACAAGAATTAGATGTCTTTGAAGCAAATTTTAAAAACATGACATGAAGAAACTGTTCTGATTTTACATATATAGGTAGCAGAGGTCTGTTTGGTTACTTGTACATACTGGTAGGGTTGGACATGTACAAGAATAAGATACTTTTGAAGCAATTTTTATAAACTTGACATGAAGACACTGTTCTGGTTTTACATATATAGGTAGCAGAGGCCTGTTTGGTTACTTGTACATACTTGAAGGGTTGAACATGTACAGAATAAGATGCCTTTGAAGCGATTATTTTATAAACACTGCTCTAATACCGTTATGAACTAAAGCTAGAGTGGAAATATGCAACAATGTTCAACAAAAATATGGTGGAATCTTTTGATAGAAAATGCCTGATAAGAGGTTCTGTTTATTATATACTAGACGGGTTACCCGGGCTTCGCCCCGGGATTGACCCGTGTGCATATCTACCCGAGTGATATATATTTAGATAAGATTTTTTTTATAATTGTTTGTTATTAGCATTGTCTATTTGTTTGCATCAGAATAATTTAATCTAATCTTTGATAGAGGGCGCTGTTCGTGAGCTAAGTAGAATAATTTGAATATATAGTTTTGATAATTGATTTATATATTTTTTGAAATAGCCTATCGTCTTCCCCGTATTTTCTACCTATGTATGGAAATTTTGGTTTGAATTAGTGAACTACTGCGAATTTGTATACCGGACATATAAACAAACAAACATACAAACATTGATTTTTATATATAGAGATATCCCCCAGAATTTTACTGATTACTTATATTTATATACTGCGTTTGCAATTAAAAAACATGGTATTGCTTTATCTTCTCTCTCAGATGTATGGAGACACATCTGAGGCTCTTCATTGGACACGACAACAACAGAAAATTGACCCAGAACAGCAGCTTTACACACCCAAGATAGAGAACATTGCTGTGATAGAGATGTATGGAGACATCTGAGGCTCTTCATTGGACACGACAACAACAGAAAATTGACCCAGAACAGCAGCTTTACACACCCAAGATAGAGAACATTGCTGTGATAGAGATGTATGGAGACATCTGAGGCTCTTCATTGGACACGACAACAACAGAAAATTGACCCAGAACAGCAGCTTTACACACCCAAGATAGAGGACATTGCTGTGATAGAGATGTATGGAGACATCTGAGGCTCTTCATTGGACACGACAACAACAGAAAATTGACCCAGAACAGCAGCTTTACACACCCAAGATAGAGAACATTGCTGTGATAGAGATGTATGGAGACATCTGAGGCTCTTCATTGGACACGACAACAACAGAAAATTGACCCAGAACAGCAGCTTTACACACCCAAGATAGAGAACATTGCTGTGATAGAGATGTATGGAGACATCTGAGGCTCTTCATTGGACACGACAACAACAGAAAATTGACCCAGAACAGCAGCTTTACACACCCAAGATAGAGAACATTGCTGTGATAGAGATGTATGGAGACATCTGAGGCTCTTCATTGGACACGACAACAACAGAAAATTGACCCAGAACAGCAGCTTTACACACCCAAGATAGAGGACATTGCTGTGATAGAGATGTATGGAGACATCTGAGGCTCTTCATTGGACACGACAACAACAGAAAATTGACCCAGAACAGCAGCTTTACACACCCAAGATAGAGAACATTGCTGTGATAGAGATGTATGGAGACATCTGAGGCTCTTCATTGGACACGACAACAACAGAAAATTGACCCAGAACAGCAGCTTTACACACCCAAGATAGAAAACATTGCTGTGATAGAGATGTATGGAGACATCTGAGGCTTTTCATTGGACACGACAACAACAGAAAATTGACCCAGAACATTAGCTTTACACTCCCAAGAAAGAGAACATTGCTGTGATAGAGATGTATGGAGACATCTGATGTTCTTCATTGGACACAACAACAACAGAAAATTGACCCAGGAGAGCAGCTTTACACACCCAAGATAGAGAACATTGCTGTGATAGAGATGTATGGAGACATCTGAGGTTCTTCATTGGACACGACAACAACAGAAAATTGTCCCAGAACAGCAGCTTTACACACCCAAGATAGAGAACATTGCTGTGATAGAGATGTATGGAGACATCTGAGGTTCTTCATTGGACACGACAACAACAGAAAATTGACCCAGAACAGCAGCTTTACACACCCAAGATAGAGAACATTGCTGTGATAGATATGTATGGAGACATCTGAGGTTCTTCATTGGACACGACAACAACAGAAAATTGACCCAGAACAGCAGCTTTACACACCCAAGATAGAGAACATTGCTGTGATAGAGAGGTATGGAGACATCTGAGGTTCTTCATTGGACACGACAACAACAGAAAATTGACCCAGAACAGCAGCTTTACACACCCAAGATAGAGAACATTGCTGTGATAGAGATGTATGGAGACATCTGAGGCTTTTCATTGGACACGACAACAACAGAAAATTGACCCAGAACATTAGCTTTACACTCCCAAGATAGAGAACATTGCTGTGATAAAGATGTATGGAGACATCTGAGGCTCTTCATTGGACACGACAACAACAGAAAATTGACCCAGAACAGCAGCTTTACACACCCAAGATAGAGAACATTGCTGTGATAGAGATGTATGGAGACATCTGAGGCTCTTCATTGGACACCACAACAACAGAAATTTGACCCAGGAGAGCAGCTTTACACACCCAAGATAGAGAACATTGCTGTGATAGAGATGTATGGAGACATCTGAGGTTCTTCATTGGACACGACAACAACAGAAAATTGACCCAGAACAGCAGCTTTACACACCCAAGATAGAGAACATTGCTGTGATAGATATGTATGGAGACATCTGAGGTACTTCATTGGACACGACAACAACAGAAAATTGACCCAGAACAGCAGCTTTACACACCCAAGATAGAGAACATTGCTGTGATAGATATGTATGGAGACATCTGAGGCTCTTCATTGGACACGACAACAAGAGAAAATTGACCCAGAACAGCAGCTTTACACACCCAAGATAGAGAACATTGCTGTGATAGATATGTATGGAGACATCTGAGGCTCTTCATTGGACACGACAACAAGAGAAAATTGACCCAGAACAGCAGCTTTACACACCCAAGATAGAGAACATTGCTGTGATAGAGATGTACGGGGACACCTGAGGCTCTTCATTGGACACGACAACAAGAGAAAATTGACCCAGAACAGCAGCTTTACACACCCAAGATAGAGAACATTGCTGTGATAGAGATGTACGGAGACATCTGAGGTTCTTCATTGGACACGACAACAACAACAGAAAATTGACCCAGAACAGCAGCTTTACACACCCAAGATAGAGAACATTGCTGTGATAGAGATGTACGGAGACATCTGAGGCTCTTCATTAGACACGACAACAACAGAAAATTGACCTAGAACAGCAGCTTTACACACCCAAGATAGAGAACATTGCTGTGATAGAGATGTATGGAGACATCTGAGGTTCTTCATTGGACACAACAACAACAGAAAATTGACCTAGAACAGCAGCTTTACACACCCAAGATAGAGAACATTGCTGTGATAGAGATGTACGGAGACATCTGAGGCTCTTCATTGGACACGACAACAACAGAAAATTGACCCAGAACAGCAGCTTTACACACCCAAGATAGAGAACATTGCTGTGATAGAGATGTACGGAGACATCTGAGGCTCTTCATTGGACACAACAACAACAGAAAATTGACCCAGAACAGCAGCTTTACACACCCAAGATAGAGGACATTGCTGTGATAGAGATGTACGGAGACATCTGAGGCTCTTCATTGGACACAACAACAACATTGTAGGACGCGGTGAGATAGAAAAGCTCTACTAGACTGCCAAGTACTCTAAACACCAGGAAGAGTACAGGAAAGTCGGCGTGCTAGTTAGAAATAGAAACACTTTAGTGTGATGATTCTCTATTTTTCAAATTTAACAACCTCCTACTCTCTTTACTGCAATAAGAAAAATATTGATATGCCCTGGCTCATCAGTGGTGAACACTCACAGCGGTTTCGCCAGTTTAATCTACCAGATTTCTCTAATCTTGTAATAGGATGTTCTGATTATACTCGTATATATATACATTCATATGGACAAAACTTAAGGAAGTTGTACCTTTTAGCATGTATATCGGGATTCAGACAATACATTCATGGACAAAACTTAAGGAAGTTGTATCTTTTAGCATGTATATCGGGATTCAGACAATACACTCATGGAGACAAAACTTAAGGAAGTTGTACCTTTTAGCATGTATATCGGGATTCAGACAATACACTCATGGACAAAACTTAAGGAAGTTGTACCTTTTAGCATGTATATCGGGATTCAGACAATACACTCATGGAGACAAAACTTAAGGAAGTTGTACCTTTTAGCATGTATATCGGGATTCGACAATACACTCATGGACAAAACTTAAGGAAGTTGTACCTTTTAGCATGTATATCGGGATTCAGACAATACACTCGTGGACAAAACTTAAGGAAGTTGTACCTTTTAGCATGTATATAGGGATTCAGACAATACACTCGTGGACAAAACTTAAGGAAGTTGTACCTTTTAGCATGTATATAGGGATTCAGACAATACACTCATGGACAAAACTTAAGGAAGTTGTACCTTTTAGCATGTATATCGGGATTCAGACAATACACTCGTGGACAAAACTTAAGGAAGTTGAACCTTTTAGCATGTATATCGGGATTCAGACAATAACTCTGAAAGATATTACAGTGACTTTTATTAAAAACATAGGTGATAACCAAGTTTGAATAAAAAGTTGTATCTTTTAACATGTATATCGGGATTCGGATAATAACTCTGAAAATTATTACAGTGACTTTTATTGAAAACACACTAAATAACCAAGTGTGAACAAAATACCTCTGTGTTGAAACGAAATACAAGAAATTTCTCCTTGATGGCTTATAAAAGATGCTAAAAAAGAAGAGAAAAAGTTTTCTTTAATAAAAATATACGATACAAGCTTTCGGGCTGTTAAGCCCTTCGACGGGTACTTTTTTTTTTTTTTAAATTCCACTAGGGTGGTCTGAGGTAGGAGAATGGAGACTTGGGAGATGATGCCTTTGATGGTCTTAGATAGACAGCGGATTCGGGAATAACAGCCCTGGGTTCTAACCTGTAGCAACTGGTTCTGGGTTCGGAGAATAATCTTGTTTGAATGGATGTTACCAACTGGATCACTGATTCTGAGCGATGGGGGGATAAACCGGGCCTTTTCACATATCTTGTTAAAACAGAGGTGTGATCTTCATCTAGCCAGCTGGAGCGATTTCCGACCAAGGAGGACTAGATGTCTAAATGCCTCATGGTTGAAATTGGTAGAGTGACGAAGTGCGCTTAAGAATAGGTGGGCTTTACGGCCAATCGGCATCGATTCCTTAAAACAAGAGCATATATAAAAAAAATTCAATTTTGAAACGAAATACAAGAAATGTCTCCTTGATGGCTTATAAAAGATGCTAAAAAAGAAGAGAAAAAGTTTTCTTTAATAAAAATATACGATACAAGCTTTCGGGCTGTTAAGCCCTTCGACAGGTACCTGTCGAAGGACTTAACAGCCCGAAAGCTTGTATCGTATATTTTTATTAAAGAAAACTTTTTCTCTTCTTTTTTAGCATCTTTTATAAAATACCTCTGTCTCCTTAAAAAAAAAAAGAGTATATATATATATATATACTCTTTTGATGTTAATTGATCTTATATGCAATATAGTTATTGTAACATGCATATATTGAATTTTAAGTTGATAACATGAACCGCAATTCAATACATATAAATGTGTATGATCTACAATAATGTTAACAGCAATACTGACTTCAACTGGAACACTCAATCTAAATGCTAGTTTCACTTGTAGACAATGAGGCAACTAACAAGAGTCACACATCATCTATATATCTTGATTTACTAACACTAACTACATTCCGCTAATCTAGATAATAAATAATTTAATTATAGGTAAATACTCTTGAAATCATAACATTCATAAAGAAACTTATCCTTTTTGAATCTTTTCGTTATTATATTCATAACGAATGCTATCACATTAATTAAGTGTACTTATAAGCTATTATAAATATTTTCAAAGAAATTATCTTTTATTTTTCCACCTCATCTTTCTCTCCTTTCCTATTTTATTTATTTATTTTTTTTCCTTTTTTTTTTCTATTTTGTCCTTTTTTTGTGTGTTCCTTGTTTCTTTTTTCTTCACCCCTTTTAATTGGACTTAGAACAAATAATAATTAAGATTAAATTAATAAAAAAAAAATCCATCTACACTAATAGAAACTATTAAATTCAATATTCTGAAACACCAATACCATACTGATTAAACACAATTAGGATTATAGATTACTAGCGGACGTACCCGGCTTCGCCCGAGGTTTTACCCGAGTAAAGGTTTGTCTAACGAACATTTGTTAAAACAATTCTCTATAAACCTATATAAAAAAAGATATATTTTGATAATTTGAAACTCGTATATTTGAATCTCTCGATAAAGTGAACATTTTTTCCCTGTCCCTGTGAGCCGTGTCATCCTGAATTTTGTCTTTCATTATTTTCTACATTACAAAATCATCGTTTTATCTAGTGAACATATTTTCCCGGTCCCTTGAAAAATACTCGATAAGTTGAATAAAGGCATGGTCGTGAATCTCTCGATAAAGTGATTATTTTTTCCCGGTCCCCGTGTGCCGTGTCATCCAGATTATAAACACAAGGTAACAGGACCTGGTCCGAATGAATGAGTGGTGTGTGGCATTTCGGTAGCGACATTGTGGCCCTCTTCAGACTTGTCTGAAGATTGTAGCGACGCTGATGCCGAAACGTCGCACATTGTTTATTTGTTTGGATTTGTTCTTTTTACCTTTGATTATCAATATCATACCTTTATTTCTGTGTTTTCTCTAATTCTTACTTTGTTTGATCCTTTAAATTTATACGATAACTTTAGAATATTTTTTTCTCTCCTTATAGCATACATAACAATTATCTATGCGTGTTCAATCTTTATAAAGGGGGGTATAGAGAATGAACATTCAATCTAATTGATATGAACCATTAAAACTTAAATTCCTAAACTTCCTTATTTAGCAGAAATAACAGGTAATGGTCCTCATATATTATATTTTAAAAAAAGTATAGATAGGACTATATATAGAATATACGGTACCGTTAGGACCAGTTCAAATAAATTGATGATGTGAGTTATTATGGGAAAGCATTTTCACCATCTTCAGACAAGGGACTTATGTCTTTGTCTGATGAAGCTGATATTTCAATTTATGGTATGACGCACATTCTTAACGTGTTTGAATTTAATCGTACTTTCTTGTAGTTCCAATTAATCCTTATCCTCTCGTACTACTAATATCTTATTATTTTCCTGCAGTCCTATTATTTAGATTGTATGAACACAATTTGGACTATAATCTGAACCTACCAACATCAGACAAAGTTTATTTTTCTATCTTCTTTAATGTTAGATTTCCTGTTCCCTTGTCGACGCACATTGTTAAAGGTTTGGGATATGATCATTTTTTCCTATATTTATAATAATCATTTAACTGTATTACTAATTTCTTATCAGTCTCTTACAGTCCTTATACCCAAAAAGAATAAAAAGAAAAACACAATTTGATTTAAAGTTTAACACTAAGGGATAAGTATGTATCAATCTGATTAAGTCTAGGGAGAGAACCGAATAAATTTAACTTCTGAACTGAAAAAACATTTTTTGAGTAAGGTTTGAAAGTGCAGAAGATGACAATGTCTTAGTTCATTAGTTGATTTTTGTAGTATCTAAGGCTCAGCTATTACCCTATCTCCGTTCCAACCTAAATTTGCTTTCTATTTGGTCGAAGAGGCATGGTTTGGCAGTAATGGAGTAAGGGCCGAAACCGCTGCTCAGGTCTTCATCTGAAGAGGCCCACCTGAGTACCATCCTCTTTCCATCTGGTCTAACCTTTATGGTTTTCAACTGGTCTAACCCTTAAGGTTTTCATCCTTCCTAATTTAATATATTATCTTATATCGTGTCCTCCACATTTACACTAGATTGTCTTTAAAATAAGCTTATATAAAAAAAAATTCCCAAAAAAAAAAATTACAAAAATCTAACTTCTCTCATCAAGAGAGAAAATAGAGCAAAAAAATACTTTTCTCTCTCTCTAATTAGCTTTATTTTATATTTGGAAAATTATTATCATGGTTCTGTCTTTGCTCTTCTCTTTAAAACTTTCTCTTCGCTTATTCCTTTTTTCACCCAGCCTATGACGCGTAACTGCCGATGCTTTGCTGGTGTTACTTTTTTTGTTCTTTTTTAAAAATATAATCTAACTAATTATTTATTATACAAAAAAAAAAAAAAACCTCACACATTTAAATTAAATAAAAAAAATTATTAATCTTAAAATTTTTCATAACTATACTATATATATATATATACATCAAAGACTTTCCACTTCCTTAAGTTTTGTCAATGAGTGCAGTTATATTTGTTTCCGATATCATTTCATCTTATCCTCTAAATTATGACATGGAGTTATCTTTGATCATCATAATTATCTTAATTTTCGAATTAAACTAAACAAAAGGAGGTCATACAAAGTTCCTCCAGGGTTGTATAGATATCTGAATGGAACATCAATCTTCCATTATCGAGATAGGTGACAAAAGGCAGGAACATATGGATCCACGCCCTGGTAGAACAATACCTCCCTCCGTACACAAACCATTAATTACAGGTGCCTCAGGGTTCACATTATCACCATATTTCACACACCCAGGTTTACTGTCTCTACTGGTAAACTTACACCAAGTCTTGTTTTATCATTATGTTCTGATGTATGTCTGTAATTGGTGGTTTCTACATTCCCTAATTGTTATGTAGGTATAACTTGGTGGTTGTAGGGAGGGAAGTAGTCCGACCACACCTCCCTGCGGTGGACCCTTGGAATATTTGACCATATTCTGGTCCAAAGTGACCAACGTGGCAACGGCACCTTTATTCCAAGAAGCTTTACACACCCAATATAGTGTACATTGCGACTGCTGTAATAGAGATGTATATAGACATTTGAGGCTCTTTATTGGACACGACAACAACAACAGAAAATTGACCCAGAACAGCAGCTTTACACACCCAAGATGGAGATTATTGCTGTGATAGAGATGTACGGAGACATTTGAGGCTCTTTATTGGACACGACAACAACAACAGAAAATTGACCCAGAACAGCAGCTTTACACACCCAAGATGGAGATTATTGCTGTGATAGAGATGTACGGAGACATTTGAGGCTCTTCATTGGACACGACAACAACAACAGAAAATTGACCCAGAACAGCAGCTTTACACACCCAAGATGGAGATTATTGCTGTGATAGAGATGTACGGAGACATTTGAGGCTCTTTATTGGACACGACAACAACAACAGAAAATTGACCCAGAACAGCACTTTTACACACCCAAGATAGAGGACATTGCTGTGATAGAGATGTACGAAGACATCTGAGGCTCTTCATTGGACACGACAACAACAACAGAAAATTGACCCAGAACAGCAGCTTTACACACCCAAGATAGAGGACATTGCTGTGATAGAGATGTATGGAGACATTTGAGGCTCTTCATTGGACATTCCAACAACAGAAAATTGCCCCAGAACAGCCGCTTTACACACCCAAAATAGAGGACATTGCTGTGATAGAGATGCACGGAGACATCTGAGGCTCTTCATTGGACAAAATAACAACAGAAAATTGACCCAGAACAGCAGCTTTACACACCCAAGATAGAGAACATTGCTGTGATAGAGATGCACGGAGACATCTGAGGCTCTTCATTGGACAAAATAACAACAGAAAATTGACCCAGAACAGCAGCTTTACACACCCAAGATAGAGAACATTGCTGTGATAGAGATGTATGGAGACATCTGAGGCTCTTCATTGGACACGACACAAATTTAGTGGTTGTATATAGACCATGATAGATGTTCAAAATGACCCCGATGTCTGTTTATAAATTCTGTAATGGTGGGTCGTTGGAAGGATGGTCTAAACCGTTGGTTTTCGATCGCTACGACCCGGGAATCCGACATTACATTGGGCACTTTTTTATAATAATAAAAAAAAAAAAGCTCCAATCACCCCCCCCCCCTAATCGCTAACTTCTACCCACCATGAGTATCATGTCCTGTACCACGTGTACTAGGGATAATAAAAAAACATTCCGTGTTTATTATGTAGATACAACTTGGTGGTTATATATGACATATAGACCATGTTTTTACCAAAACTTCAAAATTTATATGCAAATTATATATTTTATATTCAATATTATCACTGAATAATTATTTTAAATATTCTGTGGTATATCATCATAAATATTTGCATAGTCATCACCCCTTACCATTCTTGTATATTATTACTTGTAAATAAATTCTTAGCAATAGTTTGCATTTTATAAATAAATAATTTTTACTTAAACTTTTGTTAACTCGTTATCACTACCGTGACAACTGGTGGAGAAGCTGGAATATTCCCTTGCCGCCCAAGCCGTTAGAAGAAGCCGAAGACTACAAGGACTAGAACCTCAAGAAAACATCGCTATGGTCAAGCAAGAGACACAGACAAAAATGGGTCAGTACCACTTTCAACCTTTTAGAAATCCTTCTATTTTTACTGGAGAACGCAACCAGAATCCAGAAAAATGGTTGAAAGAATTCCATCGCGTCGCTCGCTACAACTGCTGGGATGATTCAATGTGCCCCGCAAATGTTTATTTTTTCCTCCAAGGAACAGCGCACAGATGGTACGAAAATGTTGAAGAGAAAATTAATTCATGGGATATTTTTGTGAAAATGTTTTCTCAGAATTTCGGACATCATGTCACCCAAAAAGATCAACTCGCAGAGAACCTCAAAACTCGAGCTCAGGGGAAGGAGGAGACCAGTGATTCTTACATTCAAGATGTTCTCCATCTGTGCAGAGAAGTGAATCCGGCTATGATGGAAAATGAAATAGTTGCACACTTGACGAAAGGAATATCGGAGGAGATATATCAGTCAATCATCATTTTAGACATTGCAAGTATCGATGAGTTCATCAAATGGTGCCGAAAAATCGAGGCTTCAAATAAAAAACGTGTAAAAAAACGTGTAGTATTCGACAGACTACCGAATGTTGCCGCCATCCTTTCAGCAGACTCTGAATCAATGGAAGAATTAATCCGACGCATCGTGCGTGAAGAAGTTCATCGCGCACTAAATCCGGAGTCAACTACCCCTGAACCATCTTCTCTGAAGGAAATTATCCCAGAAGAGATTGAAAAAAACGTAGCTGCAATTTCGAAGCCTATTCAAAGGCCTCCGCCACGACAGTCGTACCCCAACCAAACACGTACATTCAACCAGGTTCCACGACGTCAGTACCCTACCCAAACGCCCATATATAACCAGACGCCACCACAACGAAGAACGGATGAATGGAGGACGCATGACAACATCCCAATATGTTTTAATTGCGGCCGCCCAGGCCATGTTAAGCGATATTGTAGAGAACGCCGTCAATGGACGCAGAGACCCGAAGGACATGCACCAAGCACCCAAGAACCTCAAATGGGTAACCACCAAGCCATAAGAAGCCAAATCTACCGCAGATAATCGCCGTATCCAAACAGAGGAAGATCCCCAAGACGCCAGTCCATTTCCCCAGGCCGCCATACAAGCCAATCCACACGCCGCTACGATCTAGAAAAAAACTAAGCGTCGCGTCTTCTTTCGAGGGGGAAGCCGCGGGTCTGAAAAACCCTCCATCGTCGACAGCCGCTAAATTACAACAAAATTATGTCGAAATCATCATTGATGACATTGCATTTTCTGCTCTGGTCGATTCAGGTTCCTCTTTTTCAGTTATCTCTGATGGATTAAGACGACAATTAAAAAATACCATGTTCAAGGATAGCGGAATGACTCTGAAATTTGCTGATGGCAAGAATGTTACATCGATCGGCCGATGCACAATCAGCTTGAGCATCAATGGATTGGAACAGCCGCTTGAGTTTATCGTCCTCCCTAATAGTAACCCAAGTATTATCCTCGGATGGGATTTCCTAGAGGCATCAAATGCCGTGATTGATTGTGGACGCGCCCAAATCAGATTGGAAGAGGCCAAAGATGTACTAAATTCACCAGCTTCCATGGGAAAGGTTGTGGCTAGCAGAAGCGTCGTAATCCCAGCCGAATCTACCAAACTAATAAATGTTATGAGTGAAGAGCTTAATGGGCAAAATCAGGTACTTTTTGAACCTTCGAAAAAGGTATTAATTGGAAAAGGGTTAACACTTCCCTGTGGGTTGAAGAAAATAACTTGACGGCTATTTCAGAATGTTCTGAATTTAATAAGGAGGCGAAAAATGCGAATCATGCCAGTCATGCTGATAAAAGTGACTTTAAATTTTTACAAAATTTAATTAGTGATGATTTATCAGAAGAGCAGCAGTCTCAAATCTTATCAATTTTAAAACGATATGATAAAATATTTTATAAAAATAATGAACCAGTAAAGCAAACTTCAGTAACCAAACATAAAATTAAAACTGGAAACCATCAGCCTATTAAGCATAGACCATATCGAGTCTCCCCTACAGAACGCCAAGCAATCCAAACGGAAGTGGACAAAATGCTAGACGCCGGGATTATACGTCATTCAGAAAGTCCATGGTCATCGCCGGTTATTTTAGTGAAGAAGAAGGATGGTAACTGGCGTTTCTGTGTGTATTACAGACGACTAAACAAAGTTACAAAAAAAGACGTTTACCCACTACCTCGAATCGATGATACACTTGACTCCCTGAAAGGAGCCAAATTTTATTCATCAATGGACTTTCGTTCAGGATATTGGCAAATAGAAGTCGACGAAGCAGATAGAGAAAAAACTGCCTTTATTACCCCTGACGGACTCTATGAATTCCTGGTCATGCCCTTTGGCCTGTGTAATGCCCCTGCAACATTCGAGCGCATGATGGACAAGATATTGAAAGGCCTGAAATGGACGATGGCCCTCTGTTATTTAGACGACATCGTGGTGTATTCCAAATCGTTCAACGAACATTTACACCGGCTTGAAATCATACTACAATGTCTCGACAAAGCCGAGCTACGCCTCAACCCAAAAAAGTGCCTTTTCGGAACCAAACGAATAAGAGTGTTTGGACACCTCGTCGATAGTAAAGGTATTTATCCTGATCCAGAAAAGATTGAAGCTATCGCCAAGTTTCCGACCCCAAAATCTATAACAGATGTGAGAAGCTTCATTGGCCTATGTTCCTATTATCGTAGATTTATCGAATATAATATGAACGAATATATAATGAACCAGTAAAGCAAACTTCAGTAACCAAACATAAAATTAAAACTGGAAACCATCAGCCTATTAAGCATAGACCATATCGAGTCTCCCCTACAGAACGCCAAGCAATCCAAACGGAAGTGGACAAAATGCTAGACGCCGGGATTATACTTAGATGTACTAAATTCACCAGCTTCCATGGGAAAGGTTGTGGCTAGCAGAAGCGTCGTAATCCCAGCCGAATCTACCAAACTAATAAATGTTATGAGTGAAGAGCTTAATGGGCAAAATCAGGTACTTTTTGAACCTTCGAAAAAGGTATTAATTGGAAAAGGGTTAACACTTCCCTGTGGGTTGAAGAAAATAACTTGACGGCTATTTCAGAATGTTCTGAATTTAATAAGGAGGCGAAAAATGCGAATCAAAAAAGATAATAAATTCACGTGGAACTCTGACCAACAGGATGCTTTTGATTCCTTGAAAAAACCATTGATGTCTGAACCTGTTCTTGCCTATTTCGAAGAACAACTGCCAACCGAGCTCCATACTGACGCCAGCGGTTATGGAATTGGAGCTGTCCTCGTACAGATCAACGATGGGAAAGAGCGGCCAGTTGGTTATGCTTCAAGAACTTTATCTAAGGCGGAGAAGAATTACTCAACAACGGAAAGAGAATGCTTGGCCGCAATATGGGCCATCAACAAATTTCGACCGTACCTTTTTGGTCGTGAGTTTGTCATCGTCACTGACCACCACGCTCTTTGCTGGTTATCTAACCTGAAGGACCCGACAGGAAGACTAGCAAGATGGGCTTTAAAACTCCAAGAATACAATGTAACGGTTGTTTATAAAAGTGGACGCAAACACCAAGATGCCGACTGTATTTCTCGAAATCCTCTCCAACTTGAATCGGAAGAAGCATACAATGATGAGGATGATGATATACCCTCAAAACTGCTCTGACGTGCTTCGAGGCTGAACAAAGAAAAGACCCTAAAATTAGTAAATTGATAGAGGAAACAGAAAGATTTTGTGCCGAATCGAAAGGTTATGAAATGTTAAAAGGAACCTTATACAAAAAGAATTTCGACCCCCTGGGAAACCAACACCTTTTAGTTATTCCCAAGCACTTACGCTTAGAACTACTGAAAAGTTTACATGACGCTCCCACAGCAGGTCATCTTGGATTTTCGAAGACATATGAAAGAGTTAAAAACAAATATTTCTGGCCAGGACTTCTCCGGGACATACGGAAGTATGTCGCTCATTGTAAAGAGTGTCAAAGAAAGAAACAATCAAAAGCCACCCGGACTACTTAAGGCCATACCTCCTGCAACCTCCCCTTTTCAGAGAGTTGGAATGGACCTCCTTGGAAGATTTCCCAAGTCTGATACTGGTAATAAATGGATCATAGTCTGTACTGACTATCTTACTCGATTTGCCGTTACTAAAGCCTTACCCACAGGGGAAGCAAAGGAAGCAGCCAAGTTCTTAATGGAAGATGTTGTTCTCAAGCACGGAGCCCCCAGAGAAATCATCACGGACCGAGGACGAGTATTCCAATCCAAGTTGATTGCGGAACTCACCAATCAATGCTCGTCGATACATCGGTTCACGACAGCGTATCATCCCCAGACGAATGGACTGACGGAGAGGTTAAACAAAACCTTAGCCAACATGATCGCTATGTATGTAAGTGTTGAACAGAAGGACTGGGACGTAATCCTGCCCTACGTTACGTTCGCCTACAACACGGCAAAACAAGATACGACAGGTTTTACCCCTTTTAAACTGATTCATGTACGCGAAGCCGAAACAACTGTAGACACTCTTTTCCCAAATCCGCATGAAGATCTCCAAGAGGATTACAGTCAGAAGATTGCCTCGCGAGTCGAAGAGACTAGGCAGCTAGCAAGATTAGAAACCTTGAAAGCCCAAGAAAAGGACAAGGCCAGATATGACTCAAAGCACGAGGCAATGGATTACAACGTTGGTGACCTGGTATGGATTTTCATCCCGATAAGAAAGGTGGGACTCTCAGAAAAACTAATGAAAAGGTACTTCGGGCCATACAGGGTTACTCGGAAACTCTCTGACGTGACCTTCGAAGTTGAACCTGTGGACCAACCAACCAGGAGACGCCAAACAAGAGACCTGGTCCATGTACTGAGAATGAAACCCTACCATGACCCTGAGGACCAAGCTGATCTGTTCAAGTGATAATTACAGCGGGACGCTGTTCATCTAGGAAGGGGGCAATATCACTGAATAATTATTTTAAATATTCTGTGGTATATCATCATAAATATTTGCATAGTCATCACCCCTTACCATTCTTGTATATTATTACTTGTAAATAAATTCTTAGCAATAGTTTGCATTTTATAAATAAATAATTTTTACTTAAACTTTTGTTATCTCGTTATCACTACCGTGACAATATATTTACATATAGCCAAGTCAATAAGACTAAGATATTAACAACACACTAATGAACAAAACTTAAGAAAGTTGTACCTTCTACCATGTATATCGGGATTCAGACAATACACTCATGGACAAAACTTAAGAAAGTTGTACCTTCTACCATGTATATCGGGATTCAGACAATACACTCATGGACAAAACTTAAGAAAGTTGTACCTTCTACCATGTATATCGGGATTCAGACAATACACTCATAGACAAAACTTAAGAAAGTTGTACCTTTCAGCATGTATATCGGGATTCAGACAATACACTCATGGACAAAACTTAAGAAAGTTGTACCTTCTACCATGTATATCGGGATTCAGACAATACACTCATAGACAAAACTTAAGAAAGTTGTACCTTTCAGCATGTATATCGGGATTCAGACAATACACTCATGGACAAAACTTAAGAAAGTTGTACCTTCTACCATGTATATCGGGATTCAGACAATACACTCATAGACAAAACTTAAGAAAGTTGTACCTTTCAGCATGTATATCGGGATTCAGACAATACACTCATAGACAAAACTTAAGAAAGTTGTACCTTTCAGCATGTATATCGGGATTCAGACAATACACTCATGGACAAAACTTAAGAAAGTTGTATCTTTCAGCATGTATATCGGGATTCAGACCATAACTCTGAAAGATATTACAGTGACCTTTATTGAAGACACACGAGATAACCAAGTGTGAACAAAATTGCCTCATTTTCTTTAAAAATATATAAATAAATAGACGACCAGTGACATTATATATATTCAACTTTCTTAAGTTTTGTCTATGAGTATAAATGAATATTCAAATTTTTAAAAAATCTTTGTCACTGTGAAGATATGGTAGATTACAATCAAATACCTAAAGGAAAAAATTGCCCCATTTCCTTAAAAAAAAATAAAAAATAAATAGACGACCAGAGTGACATCATAGATTTCAACTTTATTAAGTTTTGTCTATGAGTGTAAATGAATATTCAAATTTAATTTATTAAGAAATCAAATTTATTTCTGTGAAGATATGTTAGATTATCATATGGAACCTAAATGAAAGAATCAAGTGTCCATGTAAGGCAGGAAAGGCAGAAGTACGAACGAACACCCAATGGTCGTCTGACCAATCTAGCCGTTTCATCAGGCGTCTGCCCAGAAGAATCGGGTCAATGGTCACTTTCAATTTCTGCAATTACAATAGGCAGATTGGAATTCTTTCTCCTCTACCACTGGGCCTTCTCTCGCTTTATATCTACCTTCTGGTAATACCAAGCACTTTCAATCTCTTCAATGAATATTCTTTTTTTTTTTTACCACGTCACACCCAGTTGATACACAATATATTTATCTATTTAACAAATCTCTTCTCTAGCTACCTTCTGGTAATTCCAAGCCTGTTCAATCTGTTCAGTGAATATTATTTTATTTATTTTTGACCACGTCACACACCCAGTTGATACACAATATATTTATCTATTTAACAAATCTCTTCTCTAGCTACCTTCTGGTAATTCCAAGCCTGTTCAATCTGTTCAGTGAATATTATTTTATTTATTTTTGACCACGTCACACCCAGTTGATACACAATATATTTATCTATTTTGCAAATCTCTTCTCTAGCTACCTTCTGGTAATTCCAAGCCTGTTCAATCTGTTCAGTGAATATTATTTTATTTATTTTTGACCACGTCACATCCAGTTGATACACAATATATTTATCTATTTAACAAATCTCTTCTCTAGCTACCTTCTGGTAATTCCAAGCCTGTTCAATCTGTTCAGTGAATATTATTTTATTTATTTTTGACCACGTCACACCCAGTTGATAAACAATATATTTATCTATTTAACAAATCTCTTCTCTAGCTACCTTCTGGTAATTCCAAGCCTGTTCAATCTGTTCAGTGAATATTATTTTATTTATTTTTGACCACGTCACACCCAGTTGATACACAATATATTTATCTATTTTGCAAATCTCTTCTCTAGCTACCTTCTGATAATTCCAAGCCTGTTCAATCTGTTCAGTGAATATTATTTTATTTATTTTTGACCACGTCACACCCAGTTGATACACAATATATTTATCTATTTAACAAATCTCTTCTCTAGCTACCTTCTGGTAATTCCAAGCCTGTTCAATCTGTTCAGTGAATATTATTTTATTTATTTTTGACCACGTCACACCCAGTTGATACACAATATATTTATCTATTTTGCAAATCTCTTCTCTAGCTACCTTCTGATAATACCAACCCTGTTCAAAGGCATATATTGGATCAAAATATCATTTATTTTACCCATATTTCAGTTAGCTGAACGCCAACATTTATCAAGGTATTCTATATACAGTTACGAGCGTCATGCGTTCTTAATAATTTTTCATCTCTGTCACCGTTTGCTTTTTTTTTGGAATGGCGATCTCCTATTGGTTGGCTACGATCACGCCACCTTTGCCCTCCCCCCCCCCCCCCCCTCCCCATCATGCTCCCCCACTCGCTTCTTCGTTTTTGTAACTATTGTGTTGGAGCGGGTCGCTCCTTAAATAAATGCATATATTAGTTAATAACTAAATGGAATACTCTCTTACTTTTTACCAGTAAGAGACGCCTACGGAAGCCAACAGTACATAGACAGATAAAGCACATAGGCTATAGTTATTAACTAATATATGCATTTATATAAGGCGCCAATTTATAATTGTAACAAATAGTATTTGAATAAAAACATTCAATCGGGGGTAAAACACGGGCGTTGCCCGGGTCATTCGGCTAGTTATAACATAAAGTTGACACACTTTAAAATGTTATAATACCTTGATAAAGGTTGGCGTTCAGCCAACTGAAATATTGGTAAAATAAATGATATTTTGATCCAATCTATGCCTTTTTATTTGAATATATATAGGCTAAAAGTTACAAATTCCTTAAGATTTGTCTGTGTATATAGAAAACTAGAAATCGAGATTACAAACAAATAGTATATCAACGGTTCTTGCCATGGTTTTGTCCATGAGTGTATTACACAGAAGCCCAGGCATGACGGAGATTCACAGTAACCAAACAGGACTCTGACACCTATGCAGAACTGTGATGAACTACAAGTAACCATTAAAAAAAGGTAGACGGTTATCTATCCGTTAACTGATTGGAAGAATCTTCGATAAGGAAAAACTACTCAAGATACGCCCCTGAAGGTAGGGGAGTGTCACCGGTCGCAGCACATCATCAACGTATCGTTGGGCCGTCATAGTGCCCTGAATACGAAGTAAAGGTGACCTGGAATCATACGCGATTGCGCCCCAAACCATGATTCCACGTTGTCGCACGGTGGGGCGTTCCACAATTGCTGCCGGATTGGACCTTTCTCCACGTCGACGCCACACGCGTACACGGCGACTATCACTGTACAAGCAGAAACGCGACTCATCTGAGAACACGACCCTGTGCCATTCCGTCATCCACGTCGATCTAGCCCGGCACCATTCCAAACGTTGGCGCCTATTCGGTGGGGTCAATGGCAGTCTTCTTAGCGGACGGCATGAGTGCAAGCCATTAGCAACCAATCGACGGGAAATGGTTCTGGTCGAGATGGAATGATCTAGGGTGTCTTGCACATGCTTCAGGAGGGCGGTACAAGTGGCTTGTGGGGCCGCCACTGCTTGTCGAAGGATACGCCGATCCACAAGTGCTGACGTCACTCTGGTTGCACCGACATTCCTATAAATTGCCACATTTCCTTGTTCCAACCATCTTCTCCACAGGACGCACCAAGGTGTGTATCAGCTGCGATTTGACGTATGGACCAACCTGCCCTTTTCAGTCCGATCACCATGCCCCTCGTAAAAGCGTCTGTCTGCTTGAACTGCCTCCGTTTACGATGACCTGGCATTCTCTGTTATTACACGTGTCTTTTGACACAAGAACAAAATTTCTACCATGATTTTCCTTGAAGAAATAACGACACGAATACTGTCCTTTCTGCAAGTTCCTTCCCTTATATCTTACTCCATGTGCGCACGAGAGCTGCGCATTTTATATCATTTGCATAACTCGGTTAGGCGCGTCTACCCTGAAATTTGAATTATTTTCTGGCCACTATTTCTTGGTGTTCCATTTTCAATGTCACGCAGTGTACATGCTGAAAGGTTCAACTACCTTAAGTTTTGTCCATGAGTGTCAAAATGTCGGCCTTTTGATTCTTTATTTAATAAAGCTAACTTTTCTAACATTTTTTGCCCTTCTACAAGCGAGTCTTTAAAATTGAGACACATAAAGACGATATATAAAAATAAAGGACATCTCTCTCAGCAAAATAAACATCAAAACTAGACGTCAACTAGTGACCTTCTCCGCAAGCTAGCGGCCTCAGGTCGGTGACAAAGCCACAACACCAGCTTTGGTAAACTGAGAAGTGTCCACCTGGAGACCATGGTTTCGGGATAATGTCCCTCGTCAGTCTAGGGCGGACTTTATTCCATGAGATCCACAAGGAATCTAATGGAATCTTCTCAATCTGATAAAGAGATGTTTAACTGACTAAGTAGCTAGGCCAAATTTATGGCTAAAATAAAAATATATTGATTTTTTAAAAATGTATTTATTCATCAATATTCCAGTTTGATGAATGGCAGCCTTTATCAGAGCATAAAACAACGTATTTATTTCATAAATCAATGTTTCCCAAATTCTATCTGACCCAAACTAATCTTTCAACTCTATATTGACGCTATGTGGCGCAGAAAATGTTTATATACAAAATAAACACATTGTTGTACACTGACAAAGGTTGGCGTTCAGCCAACAGACATATTGTTAAACAATTTCTTGTTTATATGCCCATAATATACCACACACACATTAACAAACCATAATGTTAAAGGTGTCGTGATCTCCATTCAACATATTCAGAATAAATCATAAAATAAAAAAACGGTCAAAACCTGGCTGAATTTTGAAATTGAAATCAACGGGGAACTGAAAATCAATTGTAAGTAAAACCTACACAACCTAAAAAAAAAAATTATAGTGTTTAGCTTTTCTTGATTAATAAAGAAAGGGTATTTATCCCATGGCATAATTTTTAAAAATCAACGATTAATTGCTATTTATCCCGACATATGGCGCAAGCCATCAGCAACTTTTAGTTTCACGATTAGTTACCTTTTTCATTTTATAAATATTACGCCTCTAAAATAGTTTTATAATTTGATAACAGATGGCGCTCTAGTACATCGTATAATTATAAATGTTTAATATGTATACCAAATAGAACATTATTCGTTAAGATGTAGGCAAAAATAAATCAATAAGTAGCTAAAAGAAGTATATAAGAAATAGATGTAGATCATAAATTCAGACTACGCAGTGCAAAAAAAAAAGTATCATTTTTATACTCTCAAACGTAGTATGTAAATAGAAGTAATTGGTGCCCCCTTTCTCTAAAGTACTCGCGCGGGGTCTGATAGACCGCAGATACACTTATTTCACCGGTTCAAAATCACATTACTAGGTACCACTCAACAACCTAGTTTATGACATTTACAACAATGAATGTGAAGGTTATTCAGATATTAAACAAAGTGTTAACGTGGGATTTAATCCTGGTTTATGACTGTCGGGAATCGAGGGTGTTACCTACTCATCCACTGACTTTTTTTCACTTATTTCATTAAATATCTAGAATTCTATAAAACATTTAGAGATTAAAACTTTAGTAGCTTAATTTTATATGACAATGAATATGCAAACATATATTAACTTAATTTTGTTGCCATATAATAGACTGTAATAAAATGGAGAGACCGCCGCGCGAGTAACTAAGGGCTAAAATTTCAATTTTCATATCTGCAGAATATCGGGGAAGCCATTAATATCAAATACTTAAAGCTTATGGATATATAAGAGATATTGTGACCTATTTATATATATACTCATGGACAAAACTTAAGGAAGTGGAAAGTCTTTGATGCTGTTGGTCGTCTTTATTTATTTATTTATTTTTTTTTTTTGAAGGAGACAGAGGCTGTTTTCACTTGGTTATCTCGTGTATCTTCAATAAAGGTCATTGTAATATCTTTCAGAGTTATTGTCTGAATCCCGATATACATGGTAAAAGGTACAACTTCCTTAAGTTTTCTCCATTAGTGTATATACAATACGGTTATCTTTAAAAGGTGTTAGTCGAATAAGCAAAAAAATAAAAAATAAAGAAAGAAAGAGCATTATTTGAAAATATTTCAAAAAGTTTTGGTCACACATTTTTAACTTTGTGTTATTTTTCTATTTCGTTCTTTCAATTCTCATTTTCAGTGTAAAACCATAAATTATCTTTTAAAATAAGCAGATTTTTAAAGTTCAAATTTTGAATGAATATATATAGGCACATACATAAAACTATTTTAAATTATTTTCGAATATAACTATTTAAACAAATAACTAAATATATTTCTCTCTATTTATTCATTTATTTATATTAATTTATGTACAACACACATATATCATTATTTTGAATAATAATTTTTAATGCACAAATTTCTCCCACCTACTCTGTATTTTAAATGATTTCAACTGTGATATTATAACACTATGCGGCGCTGAGTTTGTGTATACAGAAATGTAATGCCTAGATAAAGGTTGGCGTTCAGACAACCGAAATATTGGCAAAATAAATCTTTTATTCAATCCAATATATGTCTTTTTATTATCTTATATATCATTATATATATATATTTTTTTGCAATTATATATTTACCGTAATTAAAACTTATATACTTTTTTTACAAAACTTTCTCAATTATAATTTAATGATCCTATGTTTCGCTGAGTATTTACAATAATTATTCAATAACAATATGACAGATTCCTGTCGGAAACTTATCACCAAAAAAAATCGACACAGACGCTAGAACATATAGAGTGAAGAGGTAAAAATGCCCAAAAAGCAAATATGCACATACGGATGGATAGTTCTAAAATGTAACCATTTCTCAACTCCCCCCACCTAGCGTATAAAAACAAAAAAGTGAAATTCAAAGATATCTCAAGCGCAGCAGCCAATCAAAAAGATTTACAGAGCGACGAATTTGTCCAAATTTCGGCTTCGAATTGGCCCACGCCTGTGGCCTCCTTTCTGTCAGTGGTCGTGTTGTTAGATCGACGTCGGACGGCGTGGAGAACGGAGTACCATGGCTGCCTTCAAGGTACAGTTTCATCTCTATTTATCTCTCTTTCTTAACTATTTACATACTTTACTTTTTTATTATAATATCGATTTTTTTATATAAATAATCTAAATGCAAAGATTTTAAATGCTTGAATTTATTTAAAAAAAAAATTAATATCAAACGATAATTTTAATAAATGGCAGACGATATTTTGAATATCGTCTGCACTTATTAAAATTCTCGTTTGGTATTTTCTTTTAATACCTAATTGATAATTGAAATAAAAATATATATATTTTTTAAAATTTCTTTTCAAATATTAAGTTAGTGTTTTTGATATTTTCATTAATTATATCTATAAAAAACACACACACATATATTTTTTAATAAAATGATTTTTTAAAACATTTTATTTATAATATTTTTAAAACCGCGCGTTATTTTAATCAATAAAAAATAGTTTCTTATATATATGTATTCTATAAAAACTATACTAAAAATTAAATTATACATTCTATTTTAAAGAAAAACTACATATTTTAAAAGTTACCTTACCAGTATACACGGCAATTTATAAATTATAGATAAAAGTTACAATTGATTTTTAGTCATCTAATTATATAGATTCTTATTGTAATGAAGCTATACTAGTATATATGCATATAAAAATACATATGCAATTAGGTAAAATGTGGCATAGACTTCGGTTATAAATAAGGTAAATTTGCATAGTCAATTAGACAGAAAGAAGAGACGCGGGTCTGAAACGATGAAATCAACTTGTGCAGACGATAAGTTAAAAAAGGAACCATTTTTATGATTTTCTTTTAAAATATCATCACATCATATATATATATTGTTGGCTTCCGTAGGCGTTTCTTACTGGGACAAAGAAAGAGAGGATTCAATGAAAATAATTTAGTAGTCTTTATTAGAACAAAATCATAATAGTGAACAACACATATAACAGAGAGTACCGTCGTCTTCCGGGTATTCCTTCTACTGGGGAGCTCGGATTCTATATTCTGTGCGTTTATAATCTGTTTATCTGTGGCTCTCTGGTCGGGATGGCGCCTACATTCGGCCATTCCTGGATTTCAATCGTCCTCGATTGAACCTTGCGTTGCAGGAACGTCGTGGGTTGCGTCGGGGGGTATCTTCTACTTCTGGCTCCTCGTCCGGACTTTCTTCTGTAGCTGAATCATCTTCTTCACTGTGCCAAGACTTCAGTTGACTGATATGGGCCGTTGTCGTGTAGAACCGTCCACTGGTTCTTTCGCTTAACTGAGTCACTCTATACGTGTCGCTTGGCAGAACCTCGGTAATTATCAAAGGTCCTCGATATTTGGGTTGTGCCTTGGTTGGTTCACCCGTCATTTTGGGTACATGCCTCATCACTACAATTTCTCCTACTTCGAATTGGATTGTACGGCACCTCTTCTTATCGTAGTATGTCTTCATAGTTTCTTGTTTGTTCTCAATTTGGGATCTCACACTCTCTTGAATTCTATCCGGCTCGGTCCATGGGTCCACGTCTTCGTCCATCTGTAGCACCATTCCTGCTAATCCCTCAGCACTCGCATCGCAATGTACTTCTGTCTTGAGTTCAGGGTTGTAATGAGCTAGTACCGGATATTCGACCAGATCCTTTCGTAGTCCTCCAAATGACCTTCGCTGTTCTTCCTTCCATTCAAATTGTGAACCTTTCTTCGTAAGTCTGCTTAGCGGTTCTGCTTTCCTCGCGAAGTCCTTTACAAATCGTCTGAAGAAGTTCGTCAGTCCCAGAAAGCGTCGTATGTCGTGGACATTCTTGGGTTCTGGAAATTCTTCTATCGCCTTGATCTTTCTTGGGCCTGGCTTAAGTCCGCCTGTACTGATGACATACCCTAAGAACTCAACTTCCCTCCTTCCGAACTCACATTTGGAGGGTTTCAGTGTCAACTTCGCTGATCTTATTCTTTCGAGGACTTCCCTCAACCTTTCGATCATCTCCCGCCAATCTTTTGCCGGGATAATCACGTCGTCGAGATAGCAGAATGCCTTCTTGTTCAGCAGCGGACCTAGGACAGTGTGCATCAGTCTTTGGAATTCAGCTGGTGCGTTGGCGAGTCCAAAAATCATCCTTTCGAATTGACCTGTATCATCTGGGGTGATGAATGCTGTCTTTAATTTTGCCTTATCGGTCAGTGGTATCTGCAGATATCCATGCGCCAGATCCAGAGTGGTGAAGAATTTCGCATTCCTTAGGCCTTCCAGAAGGTCGTCTATCCTTGGTAATGGGAACTTGTCCTTAACTGTTTGAATGTTGAGTCTCCTATAATCTACCACCAGACGATGATCTCCAGTTTTCTTCCTCACAAGTAGGACGGGACTAGCGTAGGGTGATCTAGTTTCCGTGACTATTCCATTGTCCTTCCACTCTCTGACAATCTCCCTGATTGCTTCGCGTTCACTTGCAGTCGTCTTATACGGTCTCAGACAGACTGGCTTGCTTCCATCAACCTCCTTAATGTCCATCTTGGTGACATCGGTGCACCCTAATTCCTCCATGCCAAGAGCGAAACAGTCTCTATACTCGTTTACTACATCTAGGATTTCTTGTCTCTCTTTCGAAGTCAGAGAATGATTGACGTTGATGTCCTCAGGCAGTATGGGGCGCTTACGTTTCATTTGGTCTTGTCCTTCCCTCTTCTCTTCATTTTTAGTCTGAAACGAATCCTCTGCGACGTCCAGGTTAACAACAATATCATCAAGGTTCAGTAGTTCAACCCGCCCTACACATTGGTTCTTCCTTACTCTCAACTTGCCCTTGCCAGCTGAGATGATGGGTACGGTCGTCTTTCCATCGACCACTTCCAATAGGGAATCGACACAGGCGTCATCTACTCCTGTGAACAATACATATCCATCCTTTACCTCGTCTGTGATTGCACTTGTAAAGTTAATGGAGTCGCTCTCCAACTGAACAGTTTCGGTTGCTCTCAGTTCAACGCGACGCGACTTGATTTCTTCTTGCAGATTAGCAAACGGAAATTCGGTTGAATAGCCAATATGCAGTTCCTTACCGATTCTCGCGAAGGATACGTAGGGCAGATCTGTCCATGTTCTTCCAATTAGTAGGTCATAAGGTTGGGCATCATCGTTAACAATGAATACAGCGATTTCTTTTCCGACTACGCCATCAATCTCCAGGTCAACTGTCGTCTTCCCAACGGTCCTGGCAGCTGGTGCGGTCTGGTTACCGATGCCGTACAGACTAGTCGAGTCTGGTTCGATGTCGACGCTGATCCTCCTTGCGACCGATTCTCTCATTAGACAACTGCTGCTCCCGGTGTCTATCATTGCCTTCACAGTTTCCTTGTTGTCGATCTTGACATCCTTCAAATATACATCTGGCGGGACAGTCTCCAGTCCTTCGACTTCCAGGTTGGCTACTTTTAGTCCTTCTTTGGGTCTTGTGCAATTCCTTTCCCTGTGTCCCGTTTGACCGCATCCTCGGCATGTCAACGTAGTCCTGGGTGCTGGGCAGTCTCTGGCAATGTGTCCAAACTGATTGCAGTTGAAGCACTTCGGTTCTCCCTTGTCGTTTCTGATTGCACGGTTGACCATTCTCCTCGAGGTGTTAGGATACTTTTCACTGATTTCGTTCCTTGCAGCCTCTCTACTCGAAACATTCGTTCCTTGTTCAGTCTCTTTAACTTCGCTTCGGTTGGGAAATCTCGCAGATTTCTGCTGAAACGACGGTGGTGTGGTGTGTTTCGAATTCCAATGCGGAGGTCCCATCTCGGTGCGAACATTTTCGTACTCGTCCAGTTTATTCGCCAACTCATCTGGGTTGTTTAACTTGGTCCAATCGTCAATGAGATGATTACGCAGCACATTTGGAACTTTTTTTCTTTAGCTGGTTAGTGACGGACAAATCCTTTAGGGCGTCGAAATTTTCCACGTTCATTCCTTCGATCCATTCGTTGAAATATCCTCGCAATTCGAAAGCGAAGTCTCTCCAGGAACCCTTTTGAGATCTCTCGTGCTTCTCGAATTTTTGTCTGAATTGTTCGGGGCTCAACTTGTACCGTTTTAGGAGCAACCTTTTCACGAACCTATAATCGCCGCTTTGTTCTTCTGTCTCCCGAGCGATTAATTGAGTCATTTCGTAAGGTAGCAATCCTAGGAGGCTGAACGCCCATTGGTCTTCATCCAATCCTAGTCGCTTTGCCTGTCTTTCGAAAAGAATTAGGTAAAAACTCAAATCATTGTCCTTCGACTCGTACTTGGGCATCAGTTTACGTATCTCGTAATGTGCGTCATTGCTGGTACTTCGAGACGTATCGTTGTTTCCGCGTGTAGTCTGGATGCGCAGCTTCTCAAGCTCGAATTCCATTACTATTTGTTCTTTTCGTTCCCGTTCGATTCGTTCCCGATCCTCGATTCGTTTCCGATCCTCGATTCGTTCCCGCTCCTCGATTCGTTCCCGCTCCTCGATTCGTTCCCGATCCTTGATCAGAGTCTCCAACAGTTGTTTTGCGAATTCTTCTTCGTAGGATTGGCTATTCAAAATAAGGTGTTTTAAGTCGACGATCCTGCTCTCTGGCGGTACTACCTCGCCGAGTTCATACGCCAACTTGCTCAAATCGCATTTCCTTACTTTCGCTAAATAAGTCATGTTTTTCAAAAGGAAAAATAAACAAGGCAAAATTTTTTAAAATAAACAAATAAAACTGACTAAACCAGATACGTACTGTTTCAATTATTTCTTTAAACGAAATCAACTTTTCTTTGGTAATTTTGAGACAATACTTTTTTTTTCTTTTTACCGCGATACTTGCGATAATACTTTTTATTTGTTTCTTCAATTTACTTTAAAAATACTTTCTTTAGAATACTTTACTTTACTTTAAAATACTTTCTTTAGAATACTGTACTTTACTTTAAAATACTTTCTTTAAAATACTTCACTTTACTTTAAAATACTTTCTTTAAAATACTTCACTTTACTTTAAAATACTTTCTTTAAAATACTTCACTTTACTTTAAAATACTTTCTTTAAAATACTTCACTTTACTTTAAAATACTTTCTTTAAAATACTTCACTTTACTTTAAAATACTTTCTTTAAAATACTTCACTTTACTTTAAAATACTTTCTTTAAAATACTTCACTTTACTTTAAAATACTTTCTTTAAAATACTAATTTACTTTAAAATACTTTCTTTAAAATACTTCACTTTACTTTAAAATACTTTCTTTAAAATACTTCACTTTACTTTAAAATACTTTCTTTAAAATACTTCACTTTACTTTAAAATACTTTTTATCGAGATGATTTTGCAATAATACTTTTACGAATAGGTAATTAAATTTCGTACATACCATGCAACTCCTCTTACGTTGATCGGTCACCGCGTCACGTCCTTCTCGTTTCCAAATTATTCCAGTGAATCTTCAATTTCCTTCAGGACTATCCCACTTCTGAATTTCTGTTGGCTTCCGTAGGCGTTTCTTACTGGGACAAAGAAAGAGAGGATTCAATGAAAATAATTTAGTAGTCTTTATTAGAACAAAATCATAATAGTGAACAACACATATAACAGAGAGTACCGTCGTCTTCCGGGTATTCCTTCTACTGGGGAGCTCGGATTCTATATTCTGTGCGTTTATAATCTGTTTATCTGTGGCTCTCTGGTCGGGATGGCGCCTACAATATATATATATATACAAAAAAGATATAAGACTCCAAAACTCTTTTGATTTACTTGATTAAAGAAGCTTTCGGATAAGCCCTTTTTCAACTAACTAAAACGTTTTGGTTATATGAAGAAGGGCTTGCCCGAATACTTATTTAATCAAGTAAATTTTAAAAAAAGTTGCAGCGTCTTATGTCGTTTTTTTTTTTTTTTTTTTTTGTAATTTGTCAAAATCCGCAAAATCCTGTCATAATGATTATCATCAAATTATGATTCAAAATGTAAATTTTAATACTAATATAAGTGTTATTTATACATACTACAAAAATTTGCATATATGAATCCCATAAATATAATTAGAACAATATTCTTCTGAAAAATCTAATTATATGTACATATATATATAACAGAAACTTTAATTGGATGAAAATTCGACGCTCTCTACTCAAGATGAATATCATAAAGTTGCCTGGCCGGCATTCATAGAGTTCTTCAAAATAAAAGAAACAATTTAGGTAGAAATTTAGTTTTAAAAACAAATTTTCTGGCCGAAGTGTCTTTTATTTTAAAGAACTAAAGATCACACAACACAAAACACACACAAGATGAATAATCATTATTGTGTATAAAAAAATTAATGAACGGATGTTCCGCAAAATAAAACAATATACAGTTAAACCTGTCTATAGCGCCCCCTCTTGGGACTCACCAAAATAGGGTGCTATAGAGAGAGGGTGCTATAGACAGGTCACTTTTAATGTAAATCGCATCGTACTACGTACAGTTAAATCTGTCTATAGCGCCCCCTCTTGGGACTCACCAAAATAGGGTGCTATAGAGAGTGGGTGTTATAGACAGGTCACTTTTAATGTAAACCGCATCGTACTACGTATTTAAAATCGGGCGCAATAGAGAGGAAGGCGCTATTTAGAGGGAAGCGATATAGACAGGTTTAACTGTAATATGTAAATAGAATTTTGAAATGTATATATCACACACACAAAAACCTTTATTAAGACACACAGGTCTTACAGAGGATTCTCCTTGGGGTTACAAGACGGAGAAACCTATGAAAGTGGGAAATATACAAAGGGGTAAAAATGGAGAAAGATTATATACACATGGTAAATATATACAGATTATTATTTGAATAATCCTATTGAAAATAAGAATATGGATTTGGAAAAAAAGTATATATCTGAGATATAATCCTGTCGACTCTTTCTGTGATATGATCCTGTCGACTCCTCTGTGATAAGATCCTGTCGACTTTCAATGTGGCAATATGATAATAATGTGGGGAGAGAGAAATAAGGAAACCACAAGTTTGGAAGAGGAATTCCAGGCAACCAGCGAAAGAGACGGGCCCGGCAACCGCCGGGCGTCCGCTCGAGTCGAACACAATCACCAACTGTCCTAAAAGTCCCAAAGTGTTGACGGACGGGCCCCATTTGCCGCCCCCTTGGAATGTCGCTGCTGTCTCAATTGGCCGGACTTTACATCCCATCTCTCTCTGGGATGGCTCTAGGTTTGCTTTATTATTCCTGGAAGAGTATATATTATGACATATCCATATTGTAATATTTAAATTATTTTGGACGTGTATGTGATGAGCCAGCCTCTCCCATTACTTTATCATTGCAGTAAAGGACAGTAGAGAAATTTGATTTATTTTTAAAATAGTTCAAATTTTTTATAACAGATGGCGTGCTAATACATCATATTGTGAAAGAGACAACAACGATTTATATAGGATTGAACGACATTAGAAAATTATCCCGCATGTGTTTCTTTTGAACGAAAAATCAAAATTTATTTTAAGGAGAAATAACGATTATTTCTAACCTTAGGGATGAAGTATGAAAGGATAAATTAGACATGGCATATACCAGGTAAGCGGAATACTGTGGGTTCGATTCCCATCCCTGGACACTTTTATTTTTCCGTTTATCATTACTCTCCACAATTTCATCTTTTCATACTTCATCCCTAAGGTTAGAAATAATCGTTATTTCTCCTTAAAATAAATTTTGATTTTTTCGTTCAAAAGAAACACATGCGGGATAATTTTCAAATGTCGTTTTTTACAATCATAAGCCGCATTATAATATTTTATAACAAAGTATTTATTAATTTTATTAACAGAGTGGTTATTTTTATTATTATATTTTACTACTCTGTAAATTTCCCTCATTGTTTATCTTTTGTTTACCATTCATAGTTTGTTCTTGCCTGAAATAAATTGCTGTGTCATCCTGAAGTTTTTGTCTTCCCTAATTTTCCACGTGGCAATATTGTATAGGATTGAATAACGTATCGTAAAAAGAAAGAACATTTTTTAATCGTGAAATTCAAATTTGTTGATGAAATTATATACAGCAACAACAACAACAAAAAGCCTTTATTTAGGGTCACTGACCCTATACAGGATTCACCAAAGGTATGCATAAGAACAAAGCAGTGAGACAAAGGAAATAACGATATAGACAGAAGAAAAAAAAAAGAAAAAAATAAGAAAGAGGGAAGCAAGAAAAACAACACAAAAAGAGTAGCAGTAAGAAAGTGAGGAGTGAGTTTCACTTGGCGATGAAATTCTATATTCTAACGGCAATAAAATATCAAATTTAACACTATCATTACTATTTTCAAACTTAAAGAATACAAGAGGTTTCTGGAGAGATGAGTTTATTATTTTTATCTTTATTAAACGTTATCTCAAGCTTTCAGGTATCTCTTCCCTTCTACAAGAGTGCACTGAGACCCACTGGTGATTCTCCACCAAACTCTGCAGCGCTGGCAGAGACGCCATATTTTTTGTAGAATGTATATATAACTAGACGGGTGACCCGGGCTTCGCCCCGGGATTGACCCGTGTGCATATCTACCGGGGTGATATATATTTAGATAAGATTTTTTGAATAATTGTTTGTTATTAGCATTATCTATTTGTTTGCATCAGCATAATTTAATCTAATCTTTGATAGAGGGCGCTGTTCGTGAGCTAAGTAGAATAATTTGAATATGCAGTTTTAATAATTGATTTATATATTTTTTTAAAATAGCCTATCGTCTTCCCCGTATTTTTTACCTATGTATGGAAAGTTTGGTTTGAATTAGTGAACTACTGCGAATTTGTATACCGGACATACAAACAAACAAACATACAAACATTCCTTTATATATATATATAGATGTATAAATAACAAAATACAAGTCGGTGGACAAAGTAGGTAACACCCTCGATTCCCGACAGTCATGAACCGGGATTGTATCCCACGTTAACATTTTGTTTTAATATGTGAATAACCTTCACATATTATTCATTGTTTCAATTATCATAAACTAGGTTGTTCTTGTTGAGCGGTACCTATTAAAGTGATTTTGAATCGATATAATGTATATTATCTTTTTTTTTTAATAGTACAGACTGTGTACTTTGCATGTATTGACAATATTTCAATATTTTAATTGTCAAGTGTCTACTGGAGTGCATAAAAACCAATAATAATAAAACATCAAAGAACAGAAATACCTGAAAGCTTTAGATTACATCAATAAAGATGAAAATAAACTCATCTCTACAGAAAAACTTATTGTATTATTTAATTTATTAAGAAAAAATAAATAGACATCGTCTGAGATCGTGCAACTAAAATTTGCTGATACCTTGGCGCCATCTATCGGAATAAATATCAATTATTCATTGATTGATTGATACTCGTTTATTGATATTTCGATTTAATTATTCCAGAATTGGCCAAAAATACCCATTCTTGATTAATCAAGAAAAGCTAACCATGTACGCGTTTCGGGCTGTTGGCCCCCATCAGCGTGGTGTAAGCTGTACCTCAACGACCAAAAATACGACCAGACATCCTGAAAAATCATGAAAAGGGTAGTGAGGCTAGAATTGCGTGAGACCGCCAAACAATGTGAAAAAAATAGTAAAAATGTGATATTGTATTGGGATAAGGTGCATAAATTAAGAAACAAAAAATTAATTTATATTTAATTTATAATAAGGATGTTTTAAATTGATTGATTTTAAAACTTAAGAGATTTCAAAGCAAGTTTTAAAATTTCATCAATAATTTAGCTCCATTTTTTCGATGAAAATTATAAAACATACAATACAATATAATGCGGCTTGTGATTCTAAAACGACATTTGAAATTTATCCGGCATGTGTTTGTTTTGAACGAAAAATCGAAATTTATTTTAAGGAGAAATAACGATTATTTCTAACCTTAGGGATGAATATGAAAAGATGAATTGTGAAGAGTAATGATAAACGGAAAAATAAAAGTGTCCAGGGATGGGAATCGAACCTACAGGTAGCCTAGTGGATATGGCATCTGCCAGGTAAGTGGAATAATGTGGGTTCGATTCCCATCTTTGGACAATTTATTTTTCCGTTTATCATTACTCTTCACAATTCATTCTATCATACTTCATCCCTAAGGTTAGAAATAATCGTTATTTCTACTTAAAATAAATTTTGATTTTTCGTTGAAAAGAAACTTATGCGGGATAATTTTCAAATGTCGTTTTACAATTATAAAACATATTTTTTAAACTATTTTTAAATTTTAAACTACTGTAACGTAGTAATAGATGACTTGGCAGATCACAATGGGATAAAGCAGAAGAAATTTATGACGTCAGTACGACTAGATGACTATCATTAACAGCTAGATAATAATGAATAACAAAGCTCTATAAAACATATAACAAGATTTCAACAAATTTGCAGAGTTATGCTTTGTATTTTCATTGATTATTCATAAATAATTAAATAAGATAATATCTAAAGAGACAAGGTTCGCCTCTCCCGTCAAAATAGACGTCTAAAACCAGACGCCATCTATTGACCGTCGCCGCAACTAGCGGCCTCGGGTCGGTGACAAAGTCACAACACCAGCTTTGGCAAACTGAAAAGCGTCCACCTAGAGACCATGGTTTTGGGCTAATGGCCCTCGTCAGTCTAAGGCGGACTTTATTCCATGAGATCCACACGGGATCTAATGGAATCTTCACAATCTGCCAAAGAGGTGTTTAGCTGGCAAAGTGGCTGGGCCATATCTATGGCTAAAATATAGAAATTTTTCCATGGAAATAAAGTCCGCCCTAGGCTTAGAGGGCCATTAGCCCAAAACCATGGTCTCTAGGTGGACGCTTTTCAGTTTGTCAAAGCTGGTGTTGTGGTTTTGTCACCGACCCGAGGCCGCTAGTTGCGGCGACGGTCAATAGATGGCGTCTGGTTTTAGACGTCTATTTTGACGGGAGAGGCGAACCTTGTCTCTTTAGATCAATTTCTTCCCGGAAAATTTTCCACATATAAGTTATTATATTTATTATATAATTTAAATTTATTTATATTAGAGTAGAAAAAACTCCATGAGAGAACACTTACGCTAGAGGACACCTCTCTGTAGAGGACAGTTTTTATTTCCAAAATTCAAAATTACAATTTTTACAATTTAGCAACTTTCCAGTAAGAGGACATATCTCTCTAAAGGACCCTATGGCTCTGTAACTAGTTGTTGACCTTTACAGAGAGGTAGTTCTACTGTAGCAACTCTCCAGTAAGCGGACACCACTCTACAAAGAACACTTTGACTCTTCAGCTAGGTATTGTCCTTTACAGGGAGGTAGTTCTACTATAGTAACTCTTCAGTAAAAGGATACCTCTCCCTAAAGGACACATTGACTCTTCAACTAGGTTTTGTCCTTTACAGGGAGGTAGTTCTATTGTAGTAACTCTATAGTAAAAGGATACCTCTCTACAAAGGACACATTGGCTCTTCAGCTAGGCATTGTCCTTTACAGGGAGGTTGGCCCTCCTGTAAATATAATTTATATGAAATAAACATTTATGATTATATAATGATTATAAGAGAGCTCTGTAGAAATAGTTTCAATTATCAAAAACTAAATAGGGATATTCTAACCGCTAGCATGGGCTTTTTAGATGGCAGAGTGCCATGTATTTTATATTCTTTTTTTTTTATAATTATATTTTTGTAAATGAAAAATATCGTTTTATAATTTTCATAAAGATTTATATTGTAGATTAAGCTATCTTCGAAACCCATCAATATATGTAGGTGAAAGGCAATTTATATGAAAAATAGACACTTCGGCCAGATAGAATTTTGTATTTTCTCAACGTTTAGACAAAAATCTTCTGTCAGGATAAATAAATAAAACCTATCTTCAGGATGAAAGGCAATTGTTCCAAAATCATAATTTATCTCACTTTGTATCATCATAAGGCATTTCTTAGCATGTGAACAGGATTCAGTTATTCGCATATCAAAACCTTTCTTAATAAACATAATAAAATATTGATCTCATTAGATAATAAAAAGGTATATATTGGATTTAATAAAATATTTATTTTGCCAATATTTCGGCTGGCTGAACGCCAACCTTTATCGAGGCATTACATTTTTGTATACACATTGTATACAAAAATGTAATGCCTCGATAAAGGTTGGCGTTCAGCCAGCCGAAATATTGGCAAAATAAATATTTTATTAACTAATGAATTGATTATGGATTGCTCTATTTTCAAAAAAATATTTATCTATAAAAGCATAGATCACCTCTCCCGTCAAAATAGACGCCATCTATTGACTGTCACCACAAACTAGCGGACTCAGATCGGTGACAAAGTAGCGACAGTTAATAGATAACATCTAGTTTTGACATATATTTTGACGTTAGAGGCAACCTATGCTTTTATATATCCAATTTCCTCAAGGAAAAAAAAACTCCCATAAAAAAGATTGATGGCATATCTTCCTTTAATGCCAAAATAAAGAACATTGTAAAACGGCATTCGAAAATTATCCCACATGCGTTTCGTTTCAACGAAAAATCAAAATTTATTTTAAGGAGAAATAACGATTATTTCTAACCTTAGGGATGAAGTATGAAAGGATGAATTGGACATGGCATCTGCCAGGTAAGCGGAACACGGTGGGTTCGATTCCCATCCCTGGACACTTTTATTTTTCCGTTTATCATTACTCTCCACAATTCATCCTTTCATACTTAATCCCTAAGGTTAGAAATAATCGTTATTTCTCCTTAAAATAAATTTAGGTTTTTTGTTCAAAAGAAACACATGCGGGATAATTGTCAAATGTCGTTTTACAATCACAAGCCGTATTATATTGTATTATAAAGAACATTACAAAAAAAGTCATAAAAGGCAGCACCTCTTTTTTAATTGATTAAAGTAAGCTTTCGGATGTAAGCCCTTCTTCAGCATGCTGAGGAAGAATTTGCCCGAAAGCTTCCTTTAATCAAGTAAATAAAAAGATTTGCAATGTCTTATGCTTTTTTTGTAATTTTTCGAAAACCGCTTCCTGTGATAATGAATAAATAACGAGAAAAAAAAAAGGTGTTCCTAAAGAGCTTTAATCAGATTCACAAATTCCTCTCATTTTTTCTATAAAAGCATTTCTACAAGAGCAGCTGGATCTTCTTCGGGCATGGCCTAGACGATGACAACACCCTGGCCATCCTGGTATCTACCAAGACACACATCTATAAGTACTTCCTCGGTGTGGAACTGAGGACCTTGTCTGGAGGAGAACTCTCTCAAGATGGGGAACCTTCCTTGCTGAAGTAACTTGTACAACTATATATATACCCCTACATTTTATCTACACCCTTTATTTACTATCTTATTGTATATTTTTCTACCTTTGTAACAATTGATTAGAAGAATCAATAGAATTGTTTAAATTAGCTGTCTATAAAAGCATAGGGACGCCGTTTATTGACTATCGCCGCAAACTAGTGGACTCGGGTCGGTGACAAATCGCCAACGTTTAATAAATGGCGTCTAGTTTTGACGTCTATTTTGACGAACGAGTTACCCTATGCTTTTATAGAAATAATGAGGGAAATTTGTTAAACTGATTCAAGTTATTTAGGAACACCTTTTTTTTTTTCGTTGTTTATTCATTTAATTCATCTCACAGATACTTCTATTATAGCTCTGCGGGAACATTGTAATGTATTTGCATGGTTAGGTATTTGTAGAAATGCAAATATCCTTTTTGTATATACCCACTTTAATCGAAGAATCTGTATAAGACCAAAAGGTCTTGATAAAGCTTTTTATTGTTATTTTGTATAAATATAATTCAGAGTTTTAAAATTACAAATATTTTCTCACAATGAGTATCTTTTTATTGAAAAAAACGCTAGCTTTCAAGTGATAATCGTTCTTCAACGGGCTTATTAAAATATCGACCTTATTTTTGTAAATTATTCTTGTAAGATATAGTCGATGTTTTATTAAGCCCGTTGAAGAGCGATTAACGCTTGAAAGCTAGCGCTTTGTAATAAACTCATTGTGAGGAAATATTTTGTAATTTTAAAACTTTTTCACAATTTTATCATGAATAATTCAGAGTCACATAGCGTTAATAAATCACAGAAAAATAGTTTTTTTTTTATTATTTTGATCCAAAGCGAGATTTGACCCCGGGTCGTAGCGGTCGAAAACCAACGGTTTACTCATCCACCGATCCCCATAATTCTAATCCAAACAATCATAACTTATTTACATAAAAGGAACAGATATGTAAAAAGAAAAGTTGCATAGGAACACACACACACACACATATATATATATATATATATATATATATATATATATATATATATTAAATCTATCGATTAAATAAATAGAATCGATTATAAAACTTCTTCAATATACACTCATAGACAAAAACTTAAGAAATTGGAAAGTCTTTGATATCGCAGATCGTCTTTTTTTTTTTTAAGAAGATAGAGTCAATTTTGTTCACACTTGGTTATCTCATGTATCTTCAATAAAGGTCACTGTAATATCTTTCAGAGTTATTGCCTGAATCCCGATGGACATGCTAAAAGGTACAACTTCCTTAAGTTTTGTCTATGAGTGTATTATCTGAATCCCGATATACATGCTAAAAGGTACAACTTCCTTAAGTTTTGTCCATGAGTGTATTATCTGAATCCCGATATACATGCTAAAAGGCACAACTTCCTTAAGTTTTGTCCATGAGTGTATTATCTGAATCCCGATATACATGCTAAAAGGTACAACTTCCTTACGTTTAGTCGATGAGTGTATTGTCTTAATCCCGATATACATGCTAAAAGGTACAACATCCTTAAGTGTTGTCCATGAGTGTATTATCTGAATCCCGATATGCATGCTAAAAGGTACAACATCCTCAAGTTTTGTTCATGAGTGTATTGTCTGAATCCCGATATACATGTTAAAAGGTACAACTTCCTTAAGTTTTGTCCATGAGTGTATTATCTGAATCCCGATATACATGCTAAAAGGTACAACTTCCTTAAGTTTTGTCCATGAGTGTATTATCTGAATCCCGATATACATGCTGAATGGTACAACTTCCTTTTGTCCATGAGTGTATTGTCTGAATCCCGATATACACATGCTAAAAGGTACAACTTCCTTAAGTTTTGTCCTTGAGTGTATTGTCTGAATCCCGATATACATACTAAAAGGTACAACTTCCTTAAGTTTTGTCTATGAGTGTATTGTCTGAATCCCGATATACAAGCTAAATGGTACAACTTCCTTTAGTCCATGAGTGTATTATCAGAATCCCGATATACATGCCAAAAGGTACAACTTCCTCAAGTATTGTCCATGAGTGTATTTTCTGAATCCCGATATACATGCTAAAAGGTACAACTTCCTTAAGTTTTGTCCATGAGTGTATTGTCTTAATCCCGATATACATGCTAAAAGGTACAACTTCCTTAAGTTTTGTCCATGAGTGTATTGTCTGAATCCCGATATACATGCTAAAAGGTACAACTTCCTTAAGTTTTGTCCATGAGTGTATTGTCTGAATCCCGATATACATGCTAAAAGGTACAACTTCCTTAAGTTTTGTCCATGAGTGTATTGTCTGAATCCCGATATACATGCTAAAAGGTACAACTTCCTTAATTTTTGTCCATGAGTGTATTGTCTGAATCCCGATATACATGCTAAAAGGTACAACTTCCTTAAGTTTTGTCTCCATGAGTGTATTGTCTGAATCCCGATATACATGCTAAAAGGTACAACTTCCTTAAGTTTTGTCTCCATGAGTGTATTGTCTGAATCCCGATATACATGCTAAAAGGTACAACTTCCTTAAGTTTTGTCCATGAGTGTATTGTCTGAATCCCGATATACATGTTAAAAGGTACAAATTCCTTAAATTTTGTCCATGAGTGTATTGTCTGAATCCCGATATACATGCTAAAAGGTAGAACTTCCTTAAATTTTGTCCATGAGTGTATTGTCTGAATCCCGATATACATGTTAAAAGGTACAACTTCCTTAAATTTTGTCCATGAGTGTATTGTCTGAATCCCGATATACATGCTAAAAGGTAAAACTTCCTTAAATTTTGTCCATGAGTGTATTGTCTGAATCCCGATATACATGGTAATAGGTACAACTTCCTTAAATTTTGTCCATGAGTGTATTGTCTCAATCCCGATATACATGGTAAAAGGTACAACTTCCTTAAATTTTGTCCATGAGTGTATTGTCTCAATCCCGATATACATGGTAAAAGGTACAACTTCCTTAAATTTTGTCCATGAGTGTATTGTCTCAATCCCGATATATACATGGTAAAAGGTACAACTTCCTTAAGTTTTGTCCATGAGTGTATTGTCTGAATCCCGATATACATGCTAAGAGGTACAACTTCCTTAAGTTTTGTCTCCATGAGTGTATTGTCTGAATCCCGATATACATTCTAAAAGGTACAACTTCCTTAAGTTTAGTCTCCATGAGTGTATTGTCTGAATCCCGATATACATGCTAAAAGGTACAACTTCCTTAAGTTTTGTCCATGAGTGTATTGTCTGAATCCCGATATACATGGTAATAGGTACAACTTCCTTAAATTTTGTCCATGAGTGTATTGTCTCAATCCCGATATACATGGTAAAAGGTACAACTTCCTTAAATTTTGTCCATGAGTGTATTGTCTCAATCCCGATTACATGCTAAAAGGTACAACTTCCTTAAGTTTTGTCCATGAGTGTATTGTCTGAATCCCGATATACATGCTAAAAGGTACAACTTCCTTAAGTTTTGTCCATGAGTGTATTGTCTGAATCCCGATATACATGTTAAAAGGTACAACTTCCTTAAATTTTGTCCATGAGTGTATTGTCTGAATCCCGATATATACATGCTAAAAGGTACAACTTCCTTAAATTTTGTCCATGAGTGTATTGTCTGAATCCCGATATACATGTTAAAAGGTACAACTTCCTTAAATTTTGTCCATGAGTGTATTGTCTGAATCCCGATATACATGCTAAAAGGTACAACTTCCTTAAGTTTTGTCCATGAGTGTATTGTCTCAATCCCGATATACATGGTAATAGGTACAACTCCCTTAAATTTTGTCCAAGAGTGTATTGTCTCAATCCCGATATACATGCTAAAAGGTACAACTTCCTTAAGTTTTGTCCATGAGTGTATTGTCTCAATCCCGATATACATGGTAATAGGTACAACTCCCTTAAATTTTGTCCATGAGTGTATTGTCTCAATCCCGATATACATGCTAAAAGGTACAACTTCCTTAAGTTTTGTCCATGAGTGTATTGTCTCAATCCCGATATACATGGTAATAGGTACAACTCCCTTAAATTTTGTTCATGAGTGTATTGTCTCAATCCCGATATACATGCTAAAAGGTACAACTTCCTTAAGTTTTGTCCATGAGTGTATTGTCTCAATCTCGATATACATGGTAATAGGTACAACTCCCTTAAATTTTGTCCATGAGTGTATTGTCTCAATCCCGATATACATGCTAAAAGGTACAACTTCCTTAAGTTTTGTCCATGAGTGTATTGTCTCAATCCCGATATACATGCTAAAAGGTACAACTTCCTTAAGTTTTGTCCATGAGTGTATTGTCTCAATCCCGATATACATGCTAAAAGGTACAACTTCCTTAAGTTTTGTCCATGAGTGTATTGTCTCAATCCCGATATACATGCTAAAAGGTACAACTTCCTTAAGTTTTGTCCATGAGTGTATTGTCTCAATCCCGATATACATGCTAAAAGGTACAACTTCCATGAGTATAAATCAGTCAAAATTATCGTTATATAGATTGTGTAACGTTCTACTGGGATAAAAAGAAGATTTTGTAAAGACATCCGTCAAGTATGTATTTCCAACTAGTGCCATTCTTGTTCCCTAAACCTCAATTACATATATCCCTTTATGTCCATCTTGCTTAACACTCTCCCCAACCACCCAGGGGTTTATAAAACGGTCCCTTCCTCTCGCTCTAGTTTCTTTTTCAAAATTACTCGCGGAAATACGGTACACCACTTTCGTCTTCTGTTCCCCCCTCAAACTTCCGCGTTTACCTTTTTTCTTTCTTATTTCTACTTTTTAAACGCTTTCTACACAATTTCTTAATACACATATCCTCTGATTTACACGGTAGATACGTTCCTGAGAAAAACGTATAAATCGGGGGATAGGTGTAGACAGAAATAAAAATAAAATGCATTGACAGGTCAAAATATGTAGTCAGCACATAAGCTCGGGATTCCTCGTGAGATGTGTACACAGCGCATGTGTTCAATCACAGTAGCATTTAGTATAGTGCGATAAAAACAAAAAAAAAACTTATTTGGAAAACCGTGTAAAAGCGAAAACGTGTAAAACAAGTACCGTGTAAATCGGGGGATGGGTGTACTCTATCCTATACACAACATAATAATTAACACGAATATTTATATTACAAATATAATAAACTTCTCTACTGTCTTCAATACGATTTAAAAATAGTAGGATGGCTCATCTGTAGTGAACCCTCCTATCGGTTTCGTCAATTTAATCTACCAGACCATGCTTCTTAGAGCTCTAATACTGTATTGGATCATTCTTTTTATATATGTTACACTGAAGGGTGGAATCTTAGAAATGGTATTGTAGCAAACTATAGAGATAAGCTTTTAGGACAGTAGAATTTCGGAGAATAAGGACAATATAGAAAGTTTGTTTTAGGTCTAAAAGAAACATTCGCGCTTCATAGATTTATTTTTTAAATATAGGTGGCGTGTTATCGCATTACAATACAATATTGCTCAAGGATGATATTCATGTATCGAAAAGATGAACCTCTCCCTTTAAAAATGTATTTAACCATTATATTTTTATCAAAGGGAGAGGTATCCTTTTTTCAGTACATATATCTTAATATAGATATTGATTCTATATTTTAAAAATGTATGGCGTTACTCTTGTTTTAACCACAATTTTGGTCAAAAGGAATGTTTTACCATGGATGGTTTATTTATTTATTTATTTCAACACACAATGGATGGTTGAATATAGATAAAAAGATATCTTTCAGATGCTATCTCTCTTTATATGTCAATGTGCAGTGAATGTGATACAAAGCTAGGGAAGCTACCAACCTATGGATGGTTGAAGATAGACACATGTACTATCTATCTTTATATCAGCCTGTTCTTGTTACATGAGTATGAAACAAGGCTAGGGAAGCTACCAAACTATGGATGGTTGAAGATAGACACATGTACTATTTATCTTTATATCAGCATGTTCTTGTTACATGAGTATGAAACAAGGCTAGGGAAGCTACCAAACTATGGATGGTTGAAGATAGACACATGTACTATCTATCTTTATATCAGCATGTTCTTGTTACATGAGTATGAAACAAGGCTAGGGAAGCTACCAAACTATGGATGGTTGAAGATAGACACATGTACTATCTATCTTTATATCAGCATTTTCTTGTTACATGAGTATGAAACAAGGCTAGGGAAGCTACCAAACTATGGATGGTTGAAGATAGATGCATGCTATCTTTCACACATGCTCTCTCTTTATATCTGCATGTGCTTGTGTGTGTGCGCATTGAGTGTGAAACAAGGCTAGAGAAGCTACCAAACTATGAATGGTTAAAGATAGACGAATGCTATCTTTCACACATGTATTATCTTTATATCTGTATGTGCTTGTGTGTGTGCGCATTGAGTGTGAAACAAGGCTAGAGAAGCTACCAAACTATGAATGGTTAAAGATAGATGCTTGCTCTCTTTCACACATGTATTATCTTTATATCTGCATGTGCTTGTGTGTGTGCGCATTGAGTGTGAAACAAGGCTAGAGAAGCTACCAAACTATGAATGGTTAAAGATAGACGCTTGCTCTCTTTCACACATGTATTATCTTTATATCTGCATGTGCTTGTGTGTGTGCGCATTGAGTGTGAAACAAGGCTAGAGAAGCTACCAAACTATGAATGGTTAAAGATAGATGCTTGCTCTCTTTCACACATGTATTATCTTTATATCTGCATGTGCTTGTGTGTGTGCGCATTGAGTGTGAAACAAGGCTAGGGAAGCTACCAAACTATGAATGGTTAAAGATAGACGAATGCTATCTTTCACACATGTATTATCTTTATATCTGCATGTGCTTGTGTGTGTGCGCATTGAGTGTGAAACAAGGCTAGGGAAGCTACCAAACTATGAATGGTTAAAGATAGATGCTTGCTATCTTTCACACATGTATTATCTTTTTAACTGCATGTGCTTGTGTGTGTGCGCATTGAGTGTGAAACAAAACTAGGGAATCTACCAAACTATGAATTGTCAGAGATAGATATGCTATCTTTCACACATGTATTATCTTTATATCTGCATGTGCTTGTGTGTGCGCATTGAGTGTGAAACAAAACTAGGGAATCTACCAAACTATGAATTGTCAGAGATAGATATGCTATCTTTCACACATGTATTATCTTTATATCTGCATGTGCTTGTGTGTGTACGCATTGGGTGTGAAACAAGGCTAGGGATGGCTGAATATAGATCGATATCTTTCACACATGCTCTATATTTATATCTGCATGTGCAGTAGTGTGAAACAAAGCTAGGGTAGCTACCAAACTATGAATGGTTAAAGATAGATGCATGCTATCTTTCACACATGTATTATCTTTATATCTGCATGTACTTGTGTGTGCGCATTGAGTGTGAAACAAGGCTAGGGATGGTTGAATATAGATAAATATTTTTCACACATTTTATATCTTTGTATCTGCATGTGCAGTGAGTGTGAAACAAAGACACAAACAGTGAGAGTAGAGATAAAGATAATGAAGTCACAGACGAACCTAAGGGAACATCACCTTGACCCTATCATTCTGACAGTTTATCATCCCCCCCTCCAGCTATCCTATCCCCTTCACCGTTTCATCATCTTTCCTTTTGTCTTCACCTTTCAGACGCCATGTCAAGATTGATGTCTCTTGACAGCATTTATCTTTTGTTGAAATCGTGTGGAATTTTTCATTTTATCTGTCTATATATTGGTTATCTTTTATTGTTTGTGATATTTCCGCTTGCATCTTTTCACATTGTGATGAAACCACGTGGGTTAGATAAAGGTTAATCTTTTTTACCTAATTCTCTGATGACATTTTTTTACGATGATAAATGAGGGGAGTGAAAGTGAGAAATGATCGAAAACCTTCAAACTGCTGTTTTTAGCAACATCAAGTCAGACAGCCATCCTGTAGCAGCTTTAAAAAATCACAGTAATAAATTATAGTTTCAATTTCTCCTCTCCATTCTTGCATAATTCCAACCCCCCACTAGTGGGTGCAAGTAACCAAATAGGAATCTGTCACTTCGTAAGTGCAATAGACGACCTTCTTCTACAGAGTAGAATCATGGAGACAAAACTTGAGGAAGTTGTACCTTTCACCATGTATATCGGGATTCAGACAATACACTCATGGACAAAACTTGAGGAAGTTGTACCTTTCACCATGTATATCGGGATTCAGACAATACACTCATGGACAAAACTTGAGGAAGTTGTACCTTTCACCATGTATATCGGGATTCAGACAATACACTCATGGACAAAACTTGAGGAAGTTGTACCTTTCACCATGTATATCGGGATTCAGACAATACACTCATGGACAAAACTTGAGGAAGTTGTACCTTTCACCATGTATATCGGGATTCAGACAATACACTCATGGACAAAACTTGAGGAAGTTGTACCTTTCACCATGTATATCGGGATTCAGACAATACACTCATGGACAAAACTTAAGGAAGTTGTACCTTTTAGCATGTATATCGGGATTCAGACAATACACTCGTGGACAAAACTTAAGGAAGTTGTACCTTTCACCATGTATATCGGGATTCAGACAATACACTCATGGACAAAACTTAAGGAAGTTGTACCTTTTAGCATGTATATCGGGATTCAGACAATACACTCATGGACAAAACTTAAGGAAGTTGTACCTTTTAGCATGTATATCGGGATTCAGACAATACACTCATGGACAAAACTTAAGGAAGTTGTACCTTTTAGCATGTATATCGGGATTCAGACAATACACTCATGGACAAAACTTAAGGAAGTTGTACCTTTTAGCATGTATATCGGGATTCAGACAATACACTCATGGACAAAACTTAAGGAAGTTGTACCTTTTAGCATGTATATCGGGATTCAGACAATACACTCATGGACAAAACTTAAGGAAGTTGTACCTTTCACCATGTATATCGGGATTCAGACATTACACTCATGGACAAAACTTAAGGAAGTTGTACCTTTTAGCATGTATATCGGGATTCAGACAATACACTCATGGACAAAACTTAAGGAAGTTGTACCTTTCACCATGTATATCGGGATTCAGACAATACACTCATGGACAAAACTTGAGGAAGTTGTACCTTTTAGCATGTATATCGGGATTCAGACAATACACTCATGGACAAAACTTGAGGAAGTTGTACCTTTTAGCATGTATATCGGGATTCAGACAATACACTCATGGACAAAACTTGAGGAAGTTGTACCTTTTAGCATGTATATCGGGATTCAGACAATACACTCATGGACAAAACTTGAGGAAGTTGTACCTTTTAGCATGTATATCGGGATTCAGACAATACACTCATGGACAAAACTTAAGGAAGTTGTACCCTTTAGCATGTATATCGGGATTCAGACAATACACTCATGGACAAAACTTGAGGAAGTTGTACCTTTCACCATGTATATCGGGATTCAGACAATACACTCATGGACAAAACTTAAGGAAGTTGTACCCTTTAGCATGTATATCGGGATTCAGACAATACACTCATGGACAAAACTTGAGGAAGTTGTACCTTTCACCATGTATATCGGGATTCAGACAATACACTCATGGACAAAACTTAAGGAAGTTGTACCCTTTAAGCATGTATATCGGGATTCAGACAATACACTCATGGACAAAACTTGAGGAAGTTGTACCTTTTAGCATGTATATCGGGATTCAGATAATACACTCATGGACAAAACTTAAGGAAGTTGTACCTTTTAGCATGTATATCGGGATTCAGATAATACACTCATGGACAAAACTTAAGGAAGTTGTACCTTTTAGCATGTATATCGGGATTCAGATAATACACTCATGGACAAAACTTAAGGAAGTTGTACCTTTTAGCATGTATATCGGGATTCAGATAATACACTCATGGACAAAACTTAAGGAAGTTGTACCTTTTAGCATGTATATCGGTATTCAGATAATACACTCATGGACAAAACTGTGTGTGTGTGTGTGTGTGTATTCATAGAGACTGGATGTACAAACATATGTACATATTTCCTATATCTGACATGTATGACCTTTACCTAAACAAACAAAGAAAGAATTGAAGATGAACAAATTGTATTGAATATTGTGAAAATTTACATCAATGATTGCATTAGTCGAGGTCAAGGAAAAACTGATTATTTCCTTGATGACCAAATAATAGTTTTTGACCATTGATTTCAATGTTTACCTTTTAATAGAGAAGTTGACACCATTCCAAATACAGATGTAAATATAACAAAAAATACTTTTCATTAAAAAATCAATCAAGAGAACATGCTTTATAACCTATATATATTATTTAATAATCAAACAGGCGTAATAGTGGAATATTTACGTCTATTACAGAGGAAAAAAACAAAACAACAAACAAATTAAAACATTTATGTGAAAAATAGACACTTCAGCCAGTTAGAGTTTTTTTTTTCCTCAACGTTTCGACAAAAATATTTTGTCTTCGTCAGGAGAAATAAATAAAAATAAAGCATTTGGCAAGGCGTCAAAAAATATTTTTGTCGAAACGTTGAGAAAAAAAAAAACTAACTGGCTGAAGTGTTTTTTTTTTTTTTTCTTTTCACAGAAATATGAATGCCGGCCAGGCAACCTCTATCTTCATAAATTAGAACTTAGAATTAAAATATATATATGTGTCGTAAACCCGGGTAAGCCAACAAGTAAGTTGGAAGCAGTCGGGGTTGAGTGGCAAGGCGTGCAGAGTGGAAAGTCCGCACCGGACAGTAAGGACAAAGTTTGGGATCAAAAGACGCTCTCCTAGTACGTCTCACGTGGCACCAGGACCAGGGGAAAGTTGAGGATTAACTGAGGAAAGCTCGGCGTCCTGTATGAAGCCGCGGAGGCAGGGAGGAACCAAAACAGCGGCAACGAGGGCCGCCGTGAGATGAAAACGGACCTAGTACTGAGCGGCCTGTCCGAAAATATCCACTGTAACCTAACTAACTGTCAACATCCGGACATATACATGTTTTCTTGATTTATCAAGAAAATGGGTTGGCCAAATATCAGGGAACAGGATAAATCAACGTTTAGTTAATTTCTGTTTCACTAGATGACGCTCTGCAATCTAAAAAGCACATGTTCTCCTGGTCAGGGTATGGCTTTTTTTATTTTAAATTTACATGTATTAATCGACAGAGTACATAGAATGTATATAGACAAAGATGTAAGAGAACATTTAGATCAGGGAACAATCTCACTTCTGTAAAGTTCGGACAGTCGTAGATAAGGTGTTCAGTTTCTCCACAGGAACTATTTGGTGTTTCTGATAGACTTCTGCTATATTGCTGGTCGTGTGATGTGACAAATTGAGTGACTATAAAATTTAGATGGAACTGTGTAGGAATTCCGTATGGAAAAATAGTGCGAATTGTATAATTAGCATTATAAATGGAATGATACAAATGATTCATAATAATAGTGTAACAAAGTATTTATTATTTTAGCAGAGTATTATTTTTATGTATATATTTTGCTATACTCTGTAAACTTCCCAATTTTGCTTATCTTTTGTTTATCACTCATAGTTTGTTCTTGCCTGAAATAAATTGTTGTCTCATCCCGAGAAGTTGGTCTTCCTTAATTTTCCACGTGGCAATAGCTAGCTATATATATATTAAATTTTATTTAATTAAAAGTATTTCTGCAAGCACAATAATGGATGAAATATTTGAAGGGCTTGGCTCATCAGTGGTAAACCCTCTAGCGGCTTTGCCAACTCTATTGTTTTCTAATGATCAGCTTACGCAGGCCTGAAGGGCAAATCTTGACATAAAACTCTGGCCATAAACTGACAGCGTCTTATCTAAGCTGTGTGACGAAATTTATTACAATGTTATATTACCACAATGTGCAAAGAGAAAGTCGTATAAAATATTTGCATAACCTATTTTAAAATGTAAATTATTTTTCTCCAAAGAGCTTTCGAAGTGACATCTTTCTCAGATATGCGCGAACGGACAAAACTTAAGGAAAGTGGAAAGTCTTTGATGTCTTCGGTCGTCTATATATTTTTTTTTTGAAGGAGACAGAGGTAATTTTGTTCACAATTGGTTACTCGTGTGTCTTCAATAAAGTCACTGTAATATCTTACAGAGTTATTATCTGAATCCCGATATACATGCTAAAAGGTACAACTTACTTAAGTTTTGTCCATGAGTGTATTGTCTGAATCCCGATATACATGCTAAAAGGTACAACTTCCTTAAGTTTTGTCCATGAGTGTATTGTCTGAATCCCGATATACATGCTAAAATGTACAACTTCCTTGAGTTTTGTCCATGAGTGTATTGTCTGAATCCCGATATACATGCTAAAAGGCACAACTTCCTTAAGTTTTGTCCATGAGTGTATTGTCTGAATCCCGATATACATGCTAAAAGGCACAACTTCCTTAAGTTTTGTCCATGAGTGTATTGTCTGAATCCCGATATACATGCTAAAAGGTACAACTTCCTCAATTTTTGTCCATGAATGTATACCTATGACCCTAAATTTGACCATTACAGAAAAAGAAGTTCAAGCATCAGACCCCCCCCCCCCATAAAACAAAGAATAAATATACCTAATATCAAAATTTTCATTAAGAACGAATTAATTACAAATTTGTTTTTAGTGTAAAGATTGAACGACAAAAAAAAAAAAGTTGCTATATATTTCTCAAAAATAATAGAGAACTTTCTAGATTTGAACCCGCGACACTGCACGCTGATTGGCTACTGAACTCAACGCTTATTAACTCATTATGATCACGTGACAATAAGCAGCCAATCAGACACGCATAAAACAGACATACATATATACTTAAATATATATACACACCCAAAGCTTCATTAAAACCACCAGCCTTATACAGATTCACCAAAGGAATAAAGGAAGTATAGATGGAGCTCCTGTTACTTACATATATATATACTCATAGACAAAACTTAAGGAAGTTGTACCTTTTAGCATGTATATCGGGATTCAGACAATAATTCTGAAAGATATCACAGTCACTTTTATTGAAGACACACGAGATAACTAAGTGTGAACAAAATTGCCTCTGTCTCCAAAAAAAAAAAAAAGCAAACGACTGACGACATCAAAGACTTCTACTTCCATAAGTTTTTACTCCATGAGTGTATATATATATAAACATTAAGTGAAATAAAATAAAAGCTGGATATATCTAAACGTTTAGATAAAAATAATGTGAGTAATTTAAATTCACACCATTAACCCGACCAACACCACAGAGGTAAATAAATCCCCCCAGAGGTGTGGACAATATAGTTATAAGGAAGATTATGCAAATCTGCCGTGAGCCTCCTCCGGATTATCTCTGACCCCAGGGGCAGAGGATTACCACTAACTGACCACCACCGTTAAAATAACTTCAAATTACACACGGTAACCAGGTCAAATGTTACCTAAAATTGTTCTGTGATTTTTCACACATTTGTATATGTAAATAGAGCACAATCCATATTTAAATCTTTAGATGATAAAAAAGGCATATATTGGATTGAATAAAATATTTATTTTCATTTGTTATTAACAAACGAATTGTTATTAACACCTCTTTCTAAATATTTATTTATTTATATCTATTTTATTCTCACAAATAAAATAGAGTAATATATAGAGTAAACTAATTTTTAATTTTAAATAAATGTGTTTCAAATATAAAACGTGATATTATTAGATTTATTTTTATTTACTTTTGTTATAAACTTGTATCGTTCAAATCCAAGATACCCCTTTTTTATTTGAATATATATATATTTACATATTTACATATAATAAAAAGGCATATATTGGCAAATAAATCTTTTATTAAATCCAATATATGACTTTTTATTGTCTAATGATTTAAGTATGGATTGCTTTATTTTAAGAACATATATTTATACACATATATTCATTTAATATATAATTTGTTTAATATATATGTTTATTCAATGTTCTTTTTCTTAATTGTTTATTTTCTTTTTGATAATTCTGTTACCTACTCTACTACAATTATTGTAAATAGTTTCACGAGCTATTATCCAGTTCGGATATAGCGTGTCTTGTTTGCAACTGGTAATAAATAAATAATTTTAATATAATAACAGTCATTTATATTTGTAGTTTTCTTAATAATACTGAATATAAAAAATCAAACTATTATAGACGCGTATGATTCTTTTCAAAATTAAACAATTTCTACTGTCCTTACTGCAATGGAAAAAAATTAATGGGAAGGCCTGGCTCAACATTTTTCCATTACAGTAAAGACAGTAGAAATTGTTTAATTTTGAAAAGAACCATACGTGTCTATAATAATTTAGAATTTTCATAACAAATGGCGCGCTAATGCATCATAATATAAACTTAATATAGTTTATCTCACTTTCATTAAAACAATAATAAACAATAAGAGGAGCTTCTTGTGTAAATTTCTTTATTACCGCAAGCTTTCGAACAGAACGTTCTTCATCGGGCGTGGATAGTAAAACGTGCTAACATGCTATTAGAGGAGAAAAACTAATATATACACCAATAAATTTACATATTGAAGAGATAATAGCGTAAAAAGAGAATACAACATAAATATTTAAAATGAAATTTACATAATACAAACGTGAAGACTAAAAAATAAGCAATAAACTTCAATGAGACTAAAAACTAAGGTAAAATTATTATTAAAACGGCGACATCCCTACACCAAAAGAACAAAGAATAAAACAGTATATGGAAGTTAAAATCAACAAGACCAAGGCAGGGGAAAGGGAGGGTCCCACCCAGTGCTGCCACTATCTTTGAGAAATAAGAGGGGGGGGGGGGGGTGAAAGACAAGCTATTTATAAAGTATCTGGTAAATGTCTGGGAGGTCTATTTTACGGTTACAACTATTGTTTTGTGTGGAAATAATAGATTCTAGGCAGAGTCGGTGATGTTTGTTATGTATGTGCCGGTATTTAACTTGAGGATGGTCGAGATCAAAACTATGGCCTGTTTGTGCTATATGCGTGAAAATTAAGGATTTAGGATCTTTATTGCGGATGTTACGTCTGTGCTCTGAAATACGGATGCCAGTGGTTCTACCTGTTTCTCCAACATAAGAAGTTGGGCAATCCAGGCACTGTATGGAATAAACTGCGCCGGTAGAGTTTATGGGTAGGGTGGGTTTATCAGATTTGGTGATGTGATGTCTAAGGTTGGTGGCTAAGTTGGGGGGACTATTGTAGAGAACTTTTATGCCGTATGGGCGTAGGACTCTGGAAATGGATACTGCGGCAGGGGAGAACGGGAGCCAACAAGTGGCCCTGTGAATTGTAGTGGTTCTGTGGACACGTGGATCAAAAGTATGTTTTTCTATGAAATCTATGGGATAACCAGCGGTTGTTAATAAGGAATGGATTCTAGATCTTTCTATTGTTTTAAAAATGGGTAAGGAACAATGGGTAAAAATTCTTTTAGTTAAGGTCCTGACTGTATTAATTTTAAAGGAGATGGGACTATTGGAGGAGAAATGTGTATATTGGGGAGGGATATGCTTCTTATGGAAAACAGAGGTGTGAAAAGACTGAGGGGTGCGAATAATAAGGATGTCTAGGAAAGGTAAAACAGAATCTATTTCTGTTTCGTATGTAAACTTAATGTGGGGGTTGAAATTGTGCAAGGCACTGTATGTGAGTTGAAGGCTGTCTGTTTTAATAATGCAAAAGATATCGTCTACATATCTCCTCCAATAGTAAATATCGGAAGGGAGGGCTTGATTGATCCATGTGTCCAAAGAACCCATGACTATTTCAGAGATGATTGATGATAGGGGACTACCCATAGGGGTTCCTCTGGTCTGTTTATAAAACTGCTTGTTGAAGGTGAAAGTGCAAATCGAGAGGCAGAGAGAAGCCAGTTGCAGGATATGGGAAGCCGTTTGTGTGTCAATGTTATTGGTAATAAGGAACGATTGCAATTTGTCAGCAATGAGAGAGTGTGGCAGTGAGAGGTATAAGGACGTGACATCAAAAGACACCATACTGTGTAGGGGTGGTGGTTGTAAATTAAGGAGGTCTTCTATGAAACTGGGGGGGTGCGTGATGCTATATGTGTTAGGATGGTCTTTCATGAGAGGGGATAAAAAACTTACCAAAAACTTGGCTACAGAGTAGGCTGGAGAAAGATGATAAGCTATTATGGGCCTGAGTGGGACCCCCGGCTTGTGTATCTTAGGCAAGCCATAAATATAAGCTTCCCTATCCAGGCAAGATGTAAATAGGGCAAATTGATCAGGTGTGATGATGCTGGATTTCTTCATTTCGCAGAGCGCCTTTCTGAATGATTTGGTCAACGCAAGATTTTCCTGGGGTGAAATGGAAGAAAAGGTAGTGTTGTCCTGGAGAATGTCCGTCATCTTAGAAAGATAATCTGAGCGGTCAAGTACGACAGTGTGGCTTCCTTTGTCCGCTTTAATGAAAATGAGAGACTTGTAACTTTGCAACTTCTTAATGATCTGGCGATGTCTATTGCTGGAAGGTGGTATCTGTGAAGGTCTGCTGAGAATTTGAACTACGGCGTTTCGTACTTTAAGAGTTTCAAGATGATTAAGTGACCTTGTGACGCCTTCGATTCCGGCAATTATTCTAGGGATGTCCGGTTTAGCTGGGGGGATGAATTGAAGACCTAACGCTAAGATCCTCTCCTCTCTATCAGACAGCTTGGTTGAAGACAGATTTAGGACGTTGGGAGGAGCAGATCCCGTGGACTCGGCGACATCAGGAAAATTAAACTTTCTTTTCCAATATGCCAATTTTGATAGATGCCTATTCTTAAGCGAAATTTCTTGTTGATGAACCTTAAAGGTGATGGATCTTACTAGGTTAGCAATGTCGTCCGCAGACATTAACTGGTGAAGAAGAAAGATGAGGCCTTTAATAGATCTGGAGAGGAATCTAATGTTGGAATGAGAACCTTGTATTCTGGCCTCGAGTAAGTCCAAATGAAACTTCCTGGTGAGCTTTGAGGAGAATGGATTCTTGACAGGATCTTTTATTCTAAGGGACGGAGGGATGAAACCGACTTTCTTGCAATGTAGGTTAAAGGTAAGATGAAGCCTCCATTTAGACAGTTGTAGGGATTTCTTTTCCAATTGGTGTACATAAAAACACAGATCAGGATTCGGGTGACTCATTGTAAAAGGACTAAGGCTAAAATTGTAGAAATTAAACTCTTAAAATCACGATCATTAAAACAATAATAAACAATAAGAGGAGCTTCTTGTGTAAATTTCTTTATTACCGCAAGCTTTCGAACAGAACGTTCTTCAACGGGCGTGGATAGTAAAAACGTACTAACATGCTATTAGAGGAGAAAAAAAACACACACACACCTTAAAGCATTTCTTAGCGTGTGAATGAAGGGAAGTTATTTACATATCAAAACGTTATTTACATATAACAGATCTATAAACAATCTATACTATATATATATGTCGTGGTCAAATGAAAAGGCGCAACCGTTATGCCAAGCGAACAGCGCACCCGCGATGTCTGCCACCTTTATTTTTTGTACAGCTTTTATAGATGGATGAATTTACATATTTACATTTTAACACAAGCCTAAAATATTTACATACTTATTTTGACGAAAATATATTATATCTCTTGGCATTAACTATACAAATTATGACATATATATTTTTTTTTCAAAAGGTTAAAAAAAATCAAAGAAGCATGTAAGAATGTTGTAAATATAATTGGTAACACTTGATTTACCCAAGAATTACAATCAGACGAGTCTATCGAGACGTGGATCTATGCAGACGATCGTATTTCACAGCAGACGATCGTATTTCACGCCAGACGATAGTAAACAGACGATTTATTATCTCGCCAAACGATACGATGGAGATATAGTCTGCATCATTAACAACAATCCAAATTTACCGAGTATTCAGATGTCACCCAAATTTTTTAAAATGTTTTTTAATGTTTTTCTAGTAAAAATTCCACAAAATGAAGACTATTCGCTTACTAAATAACTAAGTTTTTTTTTTTTTTTTTGAATGTGTATTATATATAAATCGTTTCGAAAATTTTGAATGGATTAATCTTAAGCCTAACGCGCGTTCTAGAAATATAAATTGTAAACCTATGTAAATAAGGAATTTTCAATAATTATCTATTTAATGAAATTTACTTTATTAGTTTTTTAATAATATTGTAAAAATTGTATCTTGTAAATATTATTGTTGAATGTGGGAAAAAAAGAAGGAAAATATTTTTTTAAATAATAAATCAATGATCTTAAAATACTTTTAAGACTGACAACACTGTAATATAAAACCAGAAAAAAAGCGTGTTTGTTTTATTTTACATAATTAGTAAGGGTAATTGTTAATTGTTTTCTCTCTATCTTTGAAAAAAATAAATTTAAAATACTTTCTTAAAAAGTAAAATTGCCTAATTCTTTAAAACCATTTCAGCTGTAAGTAAACTTGTTATTTGTTGTTTCATCATCTGAACCATAAAAATAACGTGGGATTCAATCCTGGTTCATGGCTGTCGGGAATCGAGGGTATTACCCACTCGTCCACTGAATTTTTACTTCTTGTATTGGACTGTTCCACTGTCGAAGTAAGTTTATTAGGTACCGCTCAACAACCAAGTTTATGATATTTACAACAATGAAGGTTATTCACATATTAAAACAAAATGTTAACGTGGGATACAATCCTGGTTCATGGCTGTCGGGAATCGAGGGTGTTACCTACTTGTCCACTGAATTTTTACTTCTTGTATTGGGCTGTTCCACTGTCGAAGTAAGTTTATTAGGTACCGCTCAACAACCAAGTTTATGATATTTACAACAATGAAGGTTATTCACATATTAAACAAAATGTTAACGTGGGATACAATCCTGGTTCATGGCTGTCGGGAATCTAGGGTGTTACCTACTTGTTCACCGACTTCTATATGTTTTTTTTTATATTTTTCTAATTAATTAAAATATATTAGTTTTGTAATACTATTGTAAAAATTGTATCTTGTAAATATTATTGTTAAATACATCATTTAGAATTGTGATTATATTCTGGATATAGTTAACGTTTTAAAAGAATAAATTTAAAAAATATAATTTTTAAATTGACTATTTTTGTATTAACACAATATATGAAAATAGGTGAAATTAATAATAGAAGTTAAATAAAAATGTTTGTTTGAAATATTAAGTGTTTATAAATATATTTAATTAGTTTTTTTTTTATATATATATAGTAAAAAAAGCAAAGAGCGTTGAATTGTTCCACCATTTTTATATACAAATATATTTAAAAATAAAGAAGGCATCTCCTGACCATAAACACATGTGCTTTTTAGATGGCAGAGCGCCATCTAGTGGAGCAAAAATAAACTAAACGTTTATTTAACTTGCTCCGTGATATCTGGCCAACCCAATTTCTTGATAAATCAAGAAAAGTCATCCACGAACGCGTTTCGCGCTCGTCAGCGTGGATTTATATATAAAAATAGGCTTTTTTTTTTTTAAGTTTATCAGAATCATTAGAAAAACGAAAATAAATTTATCAAATAGTTTTTTTTTTTTTGTGTTTTGCTTCCTAAACTTTTTAAAAATTAATATTTTACCTTCTAAACACAATTCTATTTGTACCAAAATAACTAATGAAACATTTTCAACTACCTCTTTAACTATAAAAGGATAGGGCGTCTCAAAATGTTTTTTATGGATAAATTTCCTCTCGGTGAATTTTCATCTAGCTTTTTAAAACACACAATATAATGTGGAAAAATAGTACAAATATGATGTTGTACTGGGATAAGGTGCATAAATTAAGAAAAAGGCATCTCCTTATCGTGCAACTGAAAGTTGCTGATGGCTTGCGCCATCTATCAGAATAAATATCAACTATTATCGTTGATTTCTAATCTAATTATTCCATAATTCGCCAAATACCCAATTCTTGATTAATCAAGAAAAGCTAATCACGTACGCTTTTCGGGCTGTTGGCCCTCATCAGCGTGGTACAAGCTGTACCTCAACGACCAAAAAAAAACTGGTCATTCAGGCATCTCGAAAAATCACGAAACGGGTAGTTAAGGCCAGAATTGCGTGAGACCGCGACACAATGTGAAAAAAATAGTTCAAATGTGATATTGTACTGGGATAAGGTGCATAAATTATGAAAAATGTATCTCCTTATAGTGCAACTGAAAGTTGCTGATGCCATCTATCGGAATAAATATCAACTATTCTCGTTGATTTCTAAATAATTATATGGTAAAATAAATAATTAAATAAAGTTATCAATAAAAAAATAAGCTAAAATAATTTATTTTAGAGTCTTCTGATCCGAAACGATAATCAAATAAATTTACAAGAAGAAATAGGTGACTCTAGATATTTCTTTGAATCATCATACAAAGAATCATTAAATATACACACACACACACAAAAGCCTTTATTAAGACACACAGGTCTTACAGAGGATTCTCCTTGGGGTTACAAAACGGAGAAACCTATGAAAGTGGGAAATAAAAAATGGAGAAAGATTATATACATTTGGTAAATATATACAGATTATAAGAAAGAATAAAAATAAGAAGAATAAAAAAAAAAAATCAAAAAAAGAAAAAAAAAATTTTTAGAAATATGGATGGGAGAAGTGGAGGGCGAAAAGAGGAAAGAAAACAGGTATTTACATATGGAACAAGACAATTTAAGCTCTCACACAGCACAGGTGGGCCATGTATTTTTTAAGAAATCTTTAAGAGATTTCCCAGGAAAATCCGCGTGTTCAGGGTTGTAAGGTAAACACCGTTTTATCAGTGTGGGGGTTAACTTATCGTATCTGCCTAAACAAATAATTGGATGTTGGTTCTGTCTTTCTCATCAAACAGAAATTTTTGGTATGTTTGAATGTTCGGTTAAGTCTTTCTTTTTTACAGCATTTTTATGGAAGTTATATAGATTTAGAGCTACTGAACTATTGTCTATAAAGTTGGATAATAAAGAATATAATGTGAAGTGTGTATGGCCTATCTTAGAGAAGAGTATTTTTCTTTCCGTGTCAAGAGGCATGCATTCAAATATATAATGTTCTAAAATTCATTTTCGGTTCTATTTTTGCATAGTTGGCAATACAAGTCTTCTGTCCTTAGATATTTTATATGGTCTTCTCGATATAAAACAAATAGAATTCTCAATTGCGCAATGAGGCGTTTAGCCGGCAGTGGGAGTTCACTTAGTAGATAGTTCTCTGCTGCGAATGTTTTATGTAAATATTTGTAGTGTGTGTGTAGCTTCGAATTGGTTATTCTTGATTGATCGGTTTGGATAGACTGTTCTATAGTGATTCTGATAATTTGAGGTATTGCTTTCTGTAGAATATTGGGGTCTGAACAATTCTTTAACCACATGAATCCAGTTGAGTTTAGGATATTCATTAAATTTTCTGTAAAACCTATAAAGGTATTCGTCAGAGTGGACGTTTCCCATAATTGGGCTAGACAGATTGCGGGCAATCTGGATTTTTCCATTTTTAATATTCTTAACCAGAACTTTAGAATTAGTTTGGTTGCTGTGACTCCTAGTGAGAAGCGTCCGGTTTCCATGCGTAGTATGTAGCCTGGTGTGTTACTCGGCAAGTTCAATAGTCGTCGGAGATAGTTATTCTGAATTTGGTTCAAGATTTTGTACTTTTCGTTTGCCCAAATTGGAGCAGAATACAGCAGAGTTGACAGGATAATCGAGTCTAATAGTTTCATTGATGAACCAAATGAATTCAACCTGGATTTCTCCATAATTTTCCATACTTCGCCGGTAGCTGCAAGCGCTTTGCCTTTAAAGTATGAAGCCACTTGACTAAACGAGATTGTTGTTGTGAGGGGATAGCCAAGATAGAGATATTTCGATGTCACTGTCAACAGTTGGTCTCCCCAGAACCATTTGTCCGATTTTGCAGGGCGGCCACCATTTCGGAAAACCATTATCTTGGATTTTGATTCGTTCAGGGTTAGATGATTTGTTTCGAAGTATTTTTTCAACATGTTGATTTTTATTTGTAGATTGATTTTTGATTCTCCTATGAGAATTATGTCGTCGGCATACATCAAAAGGTGGACCGTTCCAAAATTAGGGAGGTATATGCCTGGTAGAGTAGAGTCATTAAAAATGTTGATTAAATCAGTTACAAAGAGTATAAATAGATAGGGTGATAAGGGTTCTCCTTGTAACACTCCCGATCGGATTTTGATGGGTTCAGTAAATAGTCCATTCCATCTCACCGTCGTTGTCATTTGTTCGAAGTAGTTCCTGATAAGGTTAACAAAGCGGAAATCCAGACCTAATTCACCCAATTTTGACCACAGAAGTGAGTGGGGAACAGTGTCAAAAGCCTTTTTTAGGTCCACAAAAAAAGCATAGTTTTCTTCTTTTACGTCTGAGAGTCAGCTGTATCAAGGACAACAGTGTGAATATGTGATCTTGACAGGAGTAGCCTTTTCTGAATCCGGCCTGGTTTTCTGGAATAATTGATCTACCTTCAATCCAGTTGCGTAATCGCGATTTTAGTATTGATGTGAAAAGTTTTGACAGATTACTAATAAGGGCAATTCCGCGGTAGTTTGATGGATTATCCCGGTCACCGCTTTTAAAAATAGGATGGATGCTAGATTTAGACCATATTAAGGGATATGAACCAGAATTAATGATTCTGTTGAATATATTTTTTAGAGTAACAAGGTGTTCGAAAGGTAGGGTCTTTAATGCTTCATTCGGAATTTCGTCAGCGCCACAAGCTTTTTCATTTGCCAGACTGGAGATTTCTCTAGTTATTTCTGTTATGGAGATTTCACAGTAGAGTTCAGGATCAATTCGTGAGAGAGTAGATAGGTCGCTTCCTATCGTCGTTTCAGCAGAGAGCAGTTTGTTGTAAAAGCATTGCCACTCTAAAATTGTTATATTTCCTTGTATATAGCTTTTGTCTTTCAAGGTAGCTATAGTTTTCCAAAAGTTTGCGGAGTCACGGGCATTTTTAAGAAGTTCTTGTTTTTCCTGAAGATATTTTTTCTTGTTGAAGTTTATTAAGGTCGTGTACCTTTTCCTATTTGAGACATAAATATTGCGGTCTACGTCAGTGTTCGTTTCCTTAAAGGTTGTGAGGCTTGCCTTAGCAGATTTTTTGGCTAAATAGCATTCCCTGCTATACCAGGGTTTCGATTTTGGGCGGCCAGGTCTGACCTTAATGCGCATATCTGCAGCAAGCATTGCGTTTAGTATTTGTTTAGAAAATGTATTAACTAGGCTGTCAAGATTCTGGTCTGTAGAGACTTGATTGTTGTCAAGATTCTGCGAAAAGAGGGATGTGTTATCAGGTGCCCATCTGTATCTTTCAAAGCAGGGATAGACGGTTTCTTTCGTTCGTTTGAGATTAGATAAGTTAGACATGTTTATTGTTAGTGGAAGGTGGTCCGAGTATGGGTTATTATCTACTTTGAGGTCAACAACGTGCTCCAGCAGGGAATATGAGACAATAAAATAATCGACAACAGATGAGCCACGACTTGAGATAAATGTGCAGTTTCCAGTTTTGTCACTTATAGTTCTGCCATTAATTATTGTCAGTAGATTATTATCTAGGAAGTTTATGAGTTGTTCCCAATGTTTGGAAAGCACTGGGTCTCTAGATTTGCGTTCAGGTGAAAGAAGTAAGGGACGTTCTAGTGGGTTGTGTAGGTATCCATAGGTGCCGGTACGGATGTTTATGTCACCCGCTAGAACTATTTCATAGCCGTTAGCCAACCTATCTTCGACATGTTTGGATAAAGTAATGAAGTTTGACAGTTGAGATTCGTTTGGAGAAATATATGTAAATATATAACAAATTTGTATCATTAAATATACATATTAACATATAAACATATACATATAAACATATTATTGACTGTATTGACTCATCCATTGATGAGCTCTACTCTTCCCTGGCAGACACCATCAACAAGCTTTACAAGCTTGATACCTTAGTGTGATTGAGTGGAGATAAGAAAGAAGAAGAATAATTCATTATAAGGCGATAATAACACGCCATCTATTCATATGAAATGAAAGGATTTAAAAGCACGAATGTTTCTTTTATACATAATACAAACTTTTACTGTCCTTACTGCAATGTAAAAATATATTGAGAGGGCTTGGCTCATCAGTGGTGAACTCTCCCAGCGGTTTCGCCAATTTAATCTACCAGACCGCTTCTCAGAGCTCTAAAGAAACGGTCTGGTAGATTAAATTGGCGAAACCGCTTGGAGGGTTAATCACTGATGAGCCAAGCCCTTCCAATATATAACAACCACAACAAAAACCTTTATTAAGACACTATTGTCTTACAAGGGGATTCCCCTAAAAGGTTATATATGTACATGAGTGAGGAGGAAAAGCAATTTAGAGGGGAAGAGGAGCAATCAGCCGTTGTCTGTGGAGTTGAGCACTTCTTCCCTCATTTTATCAATCGCCTTGAAAATTTTAAAATATTTATAAACAAATGTTTTATCCAGCAGGAGAGTAGTAAATATTTTATATACATGTTGTTCATTATAGTGAGTTAGCCCCGAAATTTCGCGAATTTCCAGTCTCTTTTCCTGTAGGAATGGGCAACGGAATAGATAATGGACCAAATTGTCTTGGATGACAGCATTGCAGAAGTATCAATTTAAAGGGTCGCTCTTCTAAAATCTCGTGATATCCTCGCGGAAAAATAGCCATAGAATCATTTGACGGGCTATAAATCGTTTAATTTTCAAAGGGAGGTCCCTTCCAATATATATATATATATATATTTTAATTGTAGTAAGGACAGTAGAAGTTTGTTTTATATTTAAAAAAAGAAACATTCGTGTTTTAATTCTTCCATTTTTTCATAAATATTTTAGCGATAAATAAATTAAATATTACAAATATATATACTCAATTTGAAGAATGTTACTTGTAGACATCCAAACGTATATCTCTACACATCTCTGTATAAAAACATGCTCCATTTTCAAATAGAACAAAAGGAGTGTTTATTACACAGAAATGAAGAAGTGACCTAATATTCTATCCGTCATCTCGTCAAAAAAAAAAAAAATTCGCAACCTTCTCAATCAATTTTGTAAGGAATTTAAGCTACCAATAATTGGAATAATAATCTGACGAAACTTCATTTAAGGATTCATCATATTTCAGAATTCATTAACGCATGATAACTCCCTTTAAACACTACTTCCTTGACATGTGGTCAAATCTTATTAAAATTGACTTTTGCAATGATTTTTTTTCATCCAATTTTTTTTTTTGTCGCTCTCTTCCTAATTTTTTTTTACATTAAATTACAATCAGTTTATAATTGACCAATTAATATTGTAGCTAAGTACACCTATCCCCCGATTTACACGGTACTTGTTTTACACGTTTTCGCTTTTACACAGTTTTCCAAGTAAGTTTTTTTTGTTTTTGTTTTTATCGCACTATACTAAATGCTACTGTGATTGAACACATGCGCTGTATACACATCTCACGAGGAATCCCGAGCTTATGTGCTGACCACATATTTTAACCTGTCAATGCATTTATTTTTATTTCTGTGTACACCTATCCCCCGATTTACACGTTTTTCTCAGGAACGTATCTACCGTGTAAATCGGGGGAAGGTGTATTTTATCAATTATATAATTTGTTCTTGCCTTAAATAAATTGCTGTGTCATCCTTAAGTTTGTCTTTCCTTATTTTCCACGTGGCAAGATATTTCTAGATGACTTAGAATTAAATATTTTGAGTCAAAAGGCCATTATATAAGTTTATATATAAAAGTACGTACCTGGATCTGTAAAGGAAAAAAAAACAATTTTTTTTTCAAAATATTTCGAAAGAAATTGATGAATTAAGTTTACTGTACAATAAATTGATAAAGAGAGAACAATCTCTCGAAATATTCTGAGAAAAAACATGTTTTTTTCAAAAAACATCAAAGACTTTCCACTTTCTTAAGTTTCATCCATGAGTGTGAATATTTACGCGTTTCAAAATATTATTATGATATTTTGACACCAGCTTACTCAATAATTACTAAAGGGCCTGGCTCATCATCTATAATGAATAAGATATCTGCTTTCTTCAGATTTGCATAATATAACCTAAGCTTTAATGTCATGTAGTGCTTGTTTTCAAAGGTAGAATAAAAATTTTCTCGAAATTGTATATTTCAGGGAATATAATGGCGTCATCTCTCTTTCTGTGAAATACAAATGACATTATATATTCAGTTTATAAACAACATGTCCTATAAGAATTATTTTACGAGTCAGCAATAAAAAATGCTTTATTCCATAATAAAAACTATTCATGATGGCAAAAGCTTTCGTGTATTGAGAACAAAACTCTTTTACGGGTATCTTTGAAAAATAATATACACTCGTGGACAAAACTTAAAGAAGTTGTATCTTTTAGCATGTGTATATCGGGATTCAGACAATACACTCATGGACAAAACTTAAGGAAGTTATACCTTTTAGCATGTACATAGAGATTCAGACAATAACTCTGAAAGATATTTGATACACAGTGATCTTTATTGGAGATACAAGAGATAACCAAATGTGAACAAAAATTCGCCTCTGTCTCCTTAAAAAAAATATATATATATATATATAGACGACTGGCGACATCGAAGACTTTCCAATTTCTTAATTTTTGTACATGAGTGTATATAGTGATTTATGAATCAGTCGTGGTAGTTGTGAGGCAAATGGTAAGTATGCACATAGGAGACAGGATCCAGAAGCAAAAAAACAGTGAGGAGTAGATCAAAGAGCAAAGAGAAGGTCCACCCTGGGAACAACTGACGTGGTCGGCGTCGAAGTGAACTGTCCGTAGATAATCAAATCCAGGTGATTTTAAACTATTCCTATTCCATTGCCCATTCCTACATGAAAAGAGACTGGAAATTCGCGAAATTTCGGGGCTAACTCACTACAATCAACAACATGTATATAAAATTTTTACTACTCTCCTGCTGGGGATAACACATTTGTTTATAAATATTTTAAATTTTTCAAGGTGATTGATAAAATGAGGGAAGAAGTGCTCAACTCCACAGACAACGGCTGATTGCTCCCCCTCCCCTCTAAATTGCTTTTCCTCCTCACTCATGTACATATATAACCTTTTAGGGGAAACCCTTGTAAGACAATAGTGTCTTAATAAAGGTTTTTGTTGTTGTTGATTTTAAACTATTCTCAGTAGGATAAATTATTGACGCTGTGTGTGTGTGAGGGTGGAGAACGGGGCGTGACCTGAAGAGTATCTATTTATAGAAGATAGGACAAGTGGTCGACCAGGGGTGTGATCTTACTGACCAACTTTCCTTTCCCTTTTCTTCCTCGCATCTTTATTTACATATATCTCTATAAGATATATTTCTACATATGATATTATGACATATACACTCATGTACAAAACTTAAGTAAGTGAAAAGTCTTTGATATCGTCGATCGTTTTTTTTTTCTTTCTTTTGGAGACGTTCAAATTTTGCGCAATATACGTGGACAAAATTTGGAAAAAAGTGGAAAGTCTCTGATATCGCCGGTCGTTCTTTTATTTATTTATTTTTTTTTTTAAGAAGAAGAAGACAACGACAATTTTGTTGTAAGTACACCACATGTCTACATGCGAAGAAATCAATTCGACTTTTTCACTTACAAAAGTGATAGAGAGTCCCGTTTGGTTACTTACACTTACTGGTAAGGATTGTTGCCCTCACTTGTAAGATTGGACTTTTACAAGAATCGGGGAAACATTGGAATAATTATTTTAATTTAAAAAAAAAGTGTCCAATGCGGGATTCGAACCTGGATCTTTGATGTTAGAAATCAACAGTTAATACCAATACCCCAACCACCTCCATGTTAATGTTTAATGTCAATACAAATTATATAGAAGCCAAAGACGATCTCTACTTTCTGAAGACAAGTAGATAATTGACAATTTAAACAATTTATTGATTCCTCTAATCAATTGTTACAAAGGTGGGGAAATACACTGCGTGACATTGAAAATGGAACACCAAGAAATAGTGGCCAGAAAGTGATGAAACTCGGCAGACAGAGAGAGACAGGGACGAACAATAAGTGATCTTTATTTCAAAATGATAGTCATAATACAGAGCGAGAACGGCGTCGGCTTAGTAGCAAGTAGGACCACCGCGGACGGCGATGCACGCAGCAACACGTCTAGGTAGAGAGTCAATCAGAGTACGGATGGCGTCCTGAGGGATGGCTCTCCATTCCCTCTCAACCATTTGCCACAGTTCGTCTTCTGAACGCGGCTGTGGCAAGGCATGCAAACGGCGTCCAATGATGTCCCAGACGTGCTCGATTGGTGAGAGATCAGGAGAGTACGGTGGCCAGGGAAGCATCTGTACATCTTGCAGAGCTTGTTGGCTAATGCGAGCAGTGTGAGGTCGGGCGTTATCCTGCTGATAAAGGGCATTGGGTACCCCCTGAAGGTAGGGGAGTGTCACCGGTCGCAGCACATCATCAACGTATCGTTGGGCCGTCATAGTGCCCTGAATACGAAGTAAAGGTGACCTGGAATCATACGTGATTGCGCCCCAAACCATGATTCCACGTTGTCGCACGGTGGGGCGTTCCACAATTGCTGCCGGATTGGACCTTTCTCCACGTCGACGCCACACGCGTACACGGCGACTATCACTGGACAAGCAGAAACGCGACTCATCTGATAACACGACCCTGTGCCATTCCGTCATCCACGTCGATCTAGCCCGGCACCATTCCAAACGTTGGCGCTTATTCGGTGGGGTCAATGGCAGTCTTCTTAGCGGACGGCATGAGTGCAAGCCATTAGCAACCAATCGACGGGAAATGGTTCTGGTCGAGATGGAATGATCTAGGGTGTCTTGCACATGTTGCAGGATGGCGGTACAAGTGGCTTGTGGGGCCGCCACTGCTTGTCGAAGGATACGCCGATCCACACGTGCTGACGTCACTCTGGTTGCACCGACATTCCTATGAATTGCCACATTTCCTTGTTCCAACCATCTTCTCCACAGTCGGTGCACCGTGGACGCACCAAGGTGTGTATCAGCTGCGATTTGACGTATGGACCAACCTGCCCTTTTCAGTCCGATCACCATGCCCCTCGTAAAAGCGTCTGTCTGCTTGAACTGCCTCCGTTTACGATGACCTGGCATTCTCTGTTATTACACGTGTCTTTTGACACAAGAACAAAATTTCTACAATGATTTTCCTTGAAGAAATAACGACACGAATACTGTCCTTTCTGCAAGTTCCTTCCCTTATATCTTACTCCATGTGCGCACGAGAGCTGCGCATTTTACATCATTTGCATAACTCGGTTAGGCGCGTCTACCCTGAAATTTGCATAATTTTCTGGCCACTATTTCTTGGTGTTCCATTTTCAATGTCACGCAGTGTATATAACAATATAGTAAATAAAGGGTAGATAAAATGTAGGGGAATATATATAGTTGTATAAATTTATTCTGTAAGGAAGACTTCCCCACCTTGAGAGAGTTCTCCTCCAGACAAGGTCCTCAGTTCCACACCGAGGAAGTACTTATAGATGTGTGTCTTGGTAGACGCCAGGATGGCCAAGGTGTCTCACCCTCTCCGCAAGGCTCCACTCGATCACCACTCCACGACTCCTCGCATCTCATTTCAACCCTCTTTTATGTACAAACATGGCCACATTCGTCCAATAACATGGGATATCAGTTCACTTAACAAATAAACAACATTCTTCCCTCATAACTGAGAAGATTAAACCTGCTATACGGCATTTGAAAATTATCCCGCATGTGTTTCTTTTGAATGAAAAATCGAAATTTATTTTAAGGAGAAATAACGATTATTTCTAACCTTAAGAATGAAGTATGAAAGGATGAATTGTGAAGAGTAATGTGTCCGGGGATGGGAATCGAACCCACAGTGTTCCGCTTATCGGGCTGATGCCATGTCCATTAGGCTACCCTGGACATATTTTTCCGTTCGTAAATAATACATAAAGTAATTTATAATACAATATAATATAATGCGGCTTGTTATTGTAAAACGACATTTTAAAATATCGATTTTTCATTCAAAAGAAACACATGCGGGTTAATTTTAAAATGTCGTTTTACAATCACAAGCCGCATTATATTGTATTGTAAAACTGTTTATGTTTGTCAGATAATTTGACAACCCCACCGACCTCCATGTTAATGTTTAATGTTAATACAAATCATATAGAAGCCAGAGACGATCTCTACTTTCTAAAAGAACAAGTAGATAATTCAAATCCCAATATTCAGGTCATCTCTCTGTCCAATAGGAAATCAGACCAAATGGAAGGATTATTATCCAATCGATCACTCCACGTCACCACCACCAATCGGAGATGACCAAACGAAGTATTCGGCGAGCGATGATTGGGTAAGATGCCAGATGCCTCCATTACGATGTCCATCATTGGCCAAGAGTGGCGCGACACCAAATCGTGGCTTACCTCACATACGACAATTAGGTTCTTGCACCAAAGGGTGCTAGCCAACATCTCAATTTATAACCATCATTCTGTTAATAGATAGATGAGAGATTGGTGGACGAATAGAGTAAACCATGGATTTTTAACAACAACGTCATGGGTTCGAATCCCGCATGAGACATCTTTTTTTTATATAAAAAAATAATAATAATTTTAAAAAACAGGCTTTTCTATGGATAATGTGAAAAAAAAATAGTACAAATGCGATATTTAAAGAGACAAAGGTCGCCTCTCCCGTCAAAATAGACGTCAAAACTAGACGCCATTTTTGACGTCTATTTTGACGGGAGAGAGGCGACCTTTGTCTCTTTAAATAAATATCCTCCCGGCAAAATTTCCATCTATAATGCGATATTGTACTGAGATAAGGTGATATATTATAAGAAAGTAGTGATACTATTTTATTCCGATAGATGGCGCAACCATCAGTAATTTTCAGTTGCACGATAAGTAGTATGCCTTTTTTAAATTAATTTATTCACCTTATCCCAGTACAATATCACATCTGTACTATTTTTTTCATAGTTTGGCGTTCTCACGCACTTCTGGCCTTATCTACCCGTTTCATGATTTTTCAGGATGCCTGAAGGACCAGTTTATATGGTTGTTGAAATACAGCTTACACCACGCTGACGAGGGCCAACAGCCCGAAACGCGTATGTGAATAACTTTTCTTGATTAATCAGGAATGGGTATTTTTCCAATTCTGGAATAACTAAAAATCAACGAATAGTTGATATTTATTCCGATAGATGGCGTAAGCCATCAGTAACTTTCAGTTTCCCGATAAGGAGTATGTCTTTTTCTTAATTCTATGGATATTTGTGTGTGTGACTTGTTCCATTATATGTATGTCCCATATGTAAATACCTGTTTTCTTTCCTCTTTTCGCTCTCCACCTCTCCCACCCATATTTCCATTTTTTTTCTTATTTTCCATAGAATTATTCAAATAATAATCTGTATATATTTACCATGTGTATATAATCTTTCTCCATTTTTACCCCTTTGTATATTTCCCACTTTCATAGGTTTCTCCGTCTTGTATAACCCCAAGGAGAATCCTCTGTAAGACCTGTATGTCTTAATAAAGGCTTTTGTGTGTGTGTAATTCTATGGATATCTTTCTTAAAATATTTTTAAATTTACAAATCTCTATAGCTTTCAGGTACGAAAAGTCCTTCTACAGTAGAGAAAACGTTGGTACAACAAGTGTCTTTTAATGGCTTTCCCATTCTTCTAAAAGTCAAATTCCACCAGTAAGTGTAAGTAACCAAACGGAGATCTCTTCATTTACCTTTAAAAGGGAAGAAAAGTGGAATTGATATCTACATATGTAGCAAATGTAAAACGCGATGGTTTATTCTACATGTGTAGACATGTTACAGTAAAGTACTTACTTACTACCCACCATGATTATCATGACATACTTGGAATAAGTAGAACCATCACTCTCTAAGTCTGCTGGACTCTGGCATACTTATAATCTGAACTTTAGGAATGATAAGCATTTCCCGTCTCTTGTTATTACTATAGGAAAAACAAAAATATATGTTATATAAAAATATTATTTCATTTAAAATTATATTTCATAGATTCAAATACTCTGTTAAATCGACAGCCAGAGGTCACGTTTCCCCTATAAAAACTCATTATTGTTGTTTCCCGATGGCCGGCTCAAACCTTTAATACATTATGTAAATAAGTTTTTCTTTTTTTTTTTAATTCTTACGCCTTAAGCCAGGCAATACTTTTATCAAATGATGTTTTTATATAGTCTTTTAGTTCAATTAAAGCAACTACTGATCAAAACTATTTTTATAATTATATTTTCAAGATTTTAACCACGACTGCATTACCATAGCATGATCTCAAGATAATCAAAAATCAACAGAAATCTCTTTTTTATATATACACTGCGTGACATTGAAAATGGAACACCAAGAAATAGTGGCCAGAAAATTATGCAAATTTCAGGGTAGACGCGCCTAACCGAGTTATGCAAATGATGTAAAATGCGCAGCTCTCGTGCGCACATGGAGTAAGATATAAGGGAAGGAACTTGCAGAAAGGACAGTATTCGTGTCGTTATTTCTTCAAGGAAAATCATTGTAGAAATTTTGTTCTTGTGTCAAAAGACACGTGTAATAACAGAGAATGCCAGGTCATCGTAAACGGAGGCAGTTCAAGCAGACAGACGCTTTTACGAGGGGCATGGTGATCGGACTGAAAAGGGCAGGTTGGTCCATACGTCAAATCGCAGCTGATACACACCTTGGTGCGTCCACGGTGCACCGACTGTGGAGAAGATGGTTGGAACAAGGAAATGTGGCAATTTATAGGAATGTCGGTGCAACCAGAGTGACGTCAGCACGTGTGGATCGGCGTATCCTTCGACAAGCAGTGGCGGCCCCACAAGCCACTTGTACCGCCATCCTGCAACATGTGCAAGACACCCTAGATCATTCCATCTCGACCAGAACCATTTCCCGTCGATTGGTGGCTAATGACTCATGCCGTCCGCTAAGAAGACTGCCATTGACCCCACCGAATAGGCGCCAACGTATGGAATGGTGCCGGGCTAGATCGACGTGGATGACGGAATGGCAAAGGGTCGCGTTCTCAGATGAGTCGCGTTTCTGCTTGTCCAGTGATAGTCGCCGTGTACGCGTGTGGCGTCGACGTGGAGAAAGGTCCAATCCGGCAGCAATTGTGGAACGCCCCACCGTGCGACAACGTGGAATCATGGTTTGGGGCGCAATCGCGTATGATTCCAGGTCACCTTTACTTCGTATTCAGGGCACTATGACGGCCCAACGATACGTTGATGATGTGCTGCGACCGGTGACACTCCCCTACCTTCAGGGGGTACCCAATGCCCTTTATCAGCAGGATAACGCCCGACCGCACACTGCTCGCTTTAGCCAACAAGCTCTGCAAGATGTACAGATGCTTCCCTGGCCACCGTACTCTCCTGATCTCTCACCAATAGAGCACGTCTGGGACATCATTGGACGCCGTTTGCATTCCTTGCCACAGCCGCGTTCAGAAGACGAACTGTGGCAAATGGTTGAGAGGGAATGGAGAGCCATCCCTCAGGACGCCATCCGTACTCTGATTGACTCTCTACCTAGACGTGTTGCTGCGTGCATCGCCGTCCGCGGTGGTCCTACTTGCTACTAAGCCGACGCCGTTCTCGCTATGTATTATGACTATCATTTTGAAATAAAGATCACTTATTGTTCGCCGAGTTTCATCACTTTCTGGCCACTATTTCTTGGTGTTCCATTTTCAATGTCACGCAGTGTATATATAACATGTATATTATAATAAATTATTGTCAACTTACTGTGTATTAAATATTGTTAAGAGATTATTTGCTGGTACTTCTGAGTACATAGGTACTAAATGGTATAGGAATGCAGTATATGAGTATTTTATGACATTGGTATGTAATCGTGGAAATAATAAAGACCAGTTTAACAAAAGGTCGGTAGACAAGTAGGTAACCACCTCGATTCCCGACAGTCATAAACCAGGATTGTATCCCACGTTAACATTTTGTTTTAATATGTGAATAACTTTCACATATTATTCACTGTTTCAATTATCATGAACTAGGTTGCTCTTGTTGAGCGGTACCTATTAATGTGATTTTGAACCGAAGACCAGTTTCAATCATTATTTGTTTTAATATTATTGAGCTGATAAAATAATTTAAGAAAGAAATACCTTATTTTAGACGTAAGAAAAAAAGATTACATATTTGCATATCTACAGAAAGATTTGAGCCGGCCAACGGGAAATATCTTTATTTAAGGGGCTGCTAACCAAAATGAAATGATTTTTGAGCAAAAAAAAAAATATTTTGGTTAGTAGCCCCGTAAATAAAGATATTTCCTGTTGGCCGGCTCAAATCTTTCTGTAAATATGTAATATTTTTTATTCTTACGGGGCCAACGAGAAAGGAAATATCTTTATTTTACGGGGCTGCTAACCAAAATGAATGATTTTTGAGCCCCGATGGACGCATAAAGCGGAATATAAATAAAGCACAGTTGGAGGGGCCTGGGGATGGGTGGCCAGAGGATCATCGCCAGGTGAGGCCAGGAAAGCCAGGATGTAGAAGAGGATCAGGGGGGGGGGCAGGGTGGTGATCCGCGGAGTTCAAGGGGTGGCAGAGACGGGTTCAATGGTGTTGAGCCCAGGTGTAACCGTGGAGAGCAGACATACCGCAGAAACAACGAGAAACAACAACAATAGGTTAATATAGGGAAAGCTACGACATCTGGCGGTCGACTTTACAGAGTAATTTATGTTTTTAATTTAGGAAATGTATTTTTGATATTAAATATCATTTTTATATAACATACATGCAATTTATATTAAAATTTTGCATACTTAATACAACACCATTCTAGGGAGAACCCAGGAAGCTGCACAGAGTGCGGCGGACGTTGCCCTATTTCAATCCAACAACCAATCAAAAGATGAGCAGGGTGGTCCCTATAATCTCCCAAGATCAATTTGCATACAATACTCTTTATTTCCTAGTTCTGGGCCGTTGATAGCTTCGGTTATCTAAGTGTATTAGGTACTGGAAATCAATTGAAGTTATATAGTTGCCTATATATAAATATACACTCATGTGGACAAAACTTGAGGAAGTGAAAGGTCTTTGAGGTCGCCGGTCGTCTATTTTTTTTTTTTTAAAGAGGCAGATGCAATTTTATTCACACTTGGTTATCTCGTGTGTCTTCAATAAAGGTCAGTGTAATACAAGGTGCGTTCATTAATTTCCAGGACTGCTCTGTATTTTTGAAAAAATAAAACAAATAAAAAAAACTAATTTAATATTTTTAAAAATATGCCCCTCCTGTCTCAATACACCTGTTTCATCTTTTTTTCCAATTGTCGAAGCAGGAGATAAAATCACTTTTTGAGAGGTTCCTCAAGGTTGTCTTCGATTCAGCTTGTATCATATCAACGTTGTCAAATTTCCTTCCTTTTAACTTCATTTTCAATTTAGGATAGAGGAAAAAGTCATTGGGGGCTAAGTCGGGGGAATAGGGTGGATGAGGGATCTGTATGGTTGGATGTTTGGCCAAGAACTGCAAAACAACATGGGCTGTGTGCGGCCGCGCATTATCGACGTGAAGTATCCAGTCATTGTTTTGCCATCTTTCAGGTCTTTTAAGGCGCACTGCCTCCCTTAAGCACCTCATTATCCCCAAATAAACCTCCTGATTAATTGTACGTCCGAAAGGAATAAATTCACGGTGAACCAAACCATTAATATCAAAAAATGTAACAAGCAATGTCTTGACTTTGGATTTTGTAAATTTTGCCTTTTTGGGTTTCGGTTCTCCTCTTTCAATCCATTGGCTGGAATGACGTTTGTTTTCCGGGTCATACTGATACGCCCATGTCTCATCGCCGGTAATGATTTTTTGCATCCATTCTGGATCAGTCCGAGTCATTTCAACCATGTTTTTACAGACATCCATTCTAACCTCCTTTTGTTCCTCTGTTAGAATCCGGAGAACAAATTTTGAAGACGTCAGGATCATGTCCAGATCTTTTGTTACTCTTTGATGACACAGTCCTAAAGATAGTCTAGTCTCTGAAGATAAGTCTTTAATAGGAATTCTTCTGTTAAATTTAATTAATTCTTTTATTTTGAGCTTGTTTTCCTCGCAACGTAATGATCTTGGACGCCCAGTATGCTGATCATCGTTTACCTTTTCCCAACCTTTTAGGAAGCGTGAAAACCATTCAAAAGTTTTTGAACAGGATAAAGCTGCATCGCCAACAGCTTCTTTAATCAATTCATACATCTCAGTAGCACTTTTTTTCAATTTAAAACAAAACTTAATGCAGATTCTCTGCTCTTCGAAAATGGCCATTTTAAAATTAGAAATGCGAACCTTACAAGGAAGTTGTTTTGTTCTATTTTTAGATCGGCGCGTGCGCCACGAGACTCGTGTTTTCAGTCAGGTGTAGTCGAATATCCAATATTTAACTCTGTATAAAATTTTTTCTTTAGCTTTTTTATTTATTTTATTTTTTAACCAGTCCTGGAAATTAATGAACGCACCTTGTATATTTCAGAGTCATTGTCTCAATCCCGATATATATGTTGAAAAGTACAACTTCCTTAAGTTTTGTCCATGAGTGTATTGTCTGAATCCCGATATACATGCTAAAAGCTACAACTTCCTTAAGTTTTGTCCATGAGTGTATTGTCTGAGTCCCGATATACATGTTAAAAGGTACAACTTCCTCAAGTTTTGTGCATGAATGTATAATATATAGATGAAAATTTTGTCGGGAGGAAATTTATCAATTAAAATAAAGGTAGTTTTTCCCGTTAAAATAGACGTTATAACTAAGCACCATTCATATACCCGCCATGATTATCATGACCTGTAACATGTATATCGGAATTCAGACAATACACTCATGGACAAAACTTAAGGAAGTTGTACCTTTTAGCATGTATATCGGGATTCAGACAATACACTCATGGACAAAACTTAAGGAAGTTGTACCTTTTAGCATGTATATCGGGTTTCAGACAATACACTCATGGACAAAACTTAAGGAAGTTGTACCTTTTAGCACATATATCGGGGATCAGACAATACACTCATGGACAAAACTTAAGGAAGTTGTATCTTTTAGCATGTATATCGGGATTCAGACAATACACTCATGGACAAAACTTAAGGAAGTTGTACCTTTTACCATGTATATCGGGATTCAGACAAAAACTCTGAAATATATGACCTAAAGTGACCTTTATTGAAGACATACAAGATAACCAAATGTGAACAATATTGCTTCTCTCTACTTCAAAAAGATTGACGACCGACGATATCAAAGTCTTTCCACTTCCTTAAATTTTTGTTTCCATAAGTGTATAAAACATGTTCACGAAGTGAATAATTGTATAGAACAAACATAATATCATTTTTTAATTTGTTTTTTGTGTGTGTTTGTTGGGGGGATTAAGGAATACAATGGTAAGTCCCCATTGTGGGAGTGGGGGCAGATAATCTGGGGAGAGAGATAAGCAGAGAGTGGGCGACATGTAATCCACGGACTGTATCGTGACATCGTGGAGAGATAGGTAGAATGTGAGAGAAATAACCATTTCTAACACTATACTGAATTTTAAGAACAGAAAAATAACAAAACATATACAGTTAAACCTTTCTATAACGCCTCTTCTTGGGACTCACTTAAATAGGGTGCTATAGAGAGGGTGTGGTATAGACAGGTCACTTTTGACAATTTTTTTTTTTTGAGAGACAGAAGCTGTTCACACTTTGTTATCTTGTATGTTTTCAATAAAGGTCACTGTAATATTTTTCAGAGTTATTGTCTGAAACCCGATATACATGCTAAAAGGTACAACTTCTTTAAGTTTTGTCCATGAGTGTATTGTCTGAAACCCGATATACATGCTAAAAGGTACAACTTCCTTAAGGTTTATCCATGAGTGCATTGCCTAAATTTTAAGATCAGAAAAATAACAAAACATATATAGTTAAACCTGTCTATAGCGCTCCTTCTTGGGACTCACTAAAATAGGGTGCTATAGAGAGGGGGTGCTATAGACAGGTCACTTTTCACAAAAGTTTTTTTTTTTTTTTGAGAGACAGAAGCTGTTCACACTTTGTTATCTTGTATGTTTTCAATAAAGGTCACTGTAATATTTTTCTGAGTTATTGTCTGAAACCCGATATACATGCTAAAAGGTACAACTTCCTTAAGTTTTGTCCATGAGTGTATTGTCTGAAACCCGATATACATGCTAAAAGGTACAACTTCCTTAAGGTTTATCCATGAGTGCATTGCCTAAATTTTAAGATCAGAAAAATAACAAAACATATATAGTTAAATCTGTCTATAGCGCTCCTTCTTGGGACTCACTAAAATAGGGTGCTATAGAGAGGGGGTGCTATAGACAGGTCACTTTTCACAAAAGTTTTTTTTTTTTTTTGAGAGACAGAAGCTGTTCACACTTGGTTATCTTGTATGTCTTCAATAAAGGTCACTGTAATAACTTTCAGAGTTATTGTCTGAATTCATATATACGTGCTAAAAGGTACAACTTCCTTAAGGTTTGTCCATGAGTGTATTGTCTGAATCCCGATATACATGCTAAAAGGTACAACTTCCTTAAGGTTTGTCCATGAGTGTATTGTCTGAATCCCGATATACATGCTAAAAGGTACAACTTCCTTAAGGTTTGTCCATGAGTGTATTGTCTGAAACCCGATATACATGCTAAAAGGTACAACTTCCTTAAGATTTGTCCATGAGTGTATTGTCTGAATCCCGATATACATGCTAAAAGGTACAACTTCCTTAAGATTTGTCCATGAGTGTATTGTCTGAATCCCGATATACATGCTAAAAGGTACAACTTCCTTAAGGTTTGTCCATGAGTGTATTGTCTGAAACCCGATATACATGCTAAAAGGTACAACTTCCTTAAGATTTGTCCATGAGTGTATTGTCTGAATACCGATATACATGCTAAAAGGTACAACTTCCTTAAGATTTGTCCATGAGTGTATTGTCTGAATTCCGATATACATGCTAAAAGGTACAACTTCCTTAAGATTTGTCCATGAGTGTATTGTCTGAATTTTAAGATCAGAAAAAATAACAAAACATATACAGTTAAACCTGTCTATAACGCCCCATCTAGGGATTCACCAAAATAGGGTGCTATAGAGAGGGGATGCTATAGACAGGTTACTTTTAATTCAAATATCGCATTGTACTACGTATTTAAAATCGGGCGCTATTTAGAGGGGGTGCTATAGACAGGTTTAACTGTATATACGTGAAATTAGCGGAAATACATCTCCTTATCGTGCAACCATTCAATAGAAAGGGTATTTGACCAATTCTGGAATAATTTTAGAAAAATCAACGATTAATCCACATTTATTCCGATAGATGGCAACTCTTAGTTGTACAATCAGGAGATATCTTTTGACGGGAGAGTTGACCTCTATTTATAATAGATCAATTTCCTCCCGGCAAAATTTCCCTCTCTCCTTCTACGAGGGGCATCCAATAAATAAGTTTCCCTATTTTTTAACAAATAAACCACATTATTTACAATTATGCAGTTATTTTATTTTCATTATACAACTCATAGCCTACTTCTCTAAATAATCACCATTTCTGTTCAAACATTTTTGGTACCGTTGTAGCAATTTTTAGATACCACTGTTGTACCAAGCCGTGTCCTGTCTTAGTAGCCAGTGGTTCGCCTCCGCCTACACTTCGTCATCATTCGCAAAGTGCTTGCCTCCAAGGTGCCACTTGAGTGCTGGATAAAGATGGAAGTCGCTTGGGGCAAGTTCCGGAGAATGAGGTGGATGTGTGAAAATTTCCCATTTGAAGTTTTCCATATCCATAACTTTGCCTGCAGAGATTGTGACCTTCGCCTTTTTTGGTGCACTTTCCTCAGGCTTCTTCCACACCATGCTTTGTCGTTTTGTTTCTGGAGTTGAATGATGCACCCAGATTTCATCTCCAGTGACAATACGGGAAAACAGTTGATCACCATCTCTTTGATGCATTTCCAGGAAAACTCGGGCTGCCTCCATCCGTTGTTGCTTGTGATTTTCCAAGAGCAATCTTGCGACCCATCTTGCGCAGACTTTGCGAAAATCCAAAACATCTGACATGATTGTTCCAATCGAAGAGCGTCTAATTTCGATTCCAGGAGGCAGTCGAATTATTATTTCGTCAATGGTGACGCGGCGATCTGCTTCCACCACATTCCGAACAACAGCAACGGCTGCATTGTCCGTAGCAGTAACGGGGCTGCCGCTTCGCTCGTCATCATGCACGTTTTGCCATCCTTCTAAGAACCATGAACGCCATCGGCGAACCATTTGGATGCTCATACATTCTTCACCATACACTGACACTGAATTGCGATGAATTTTAATTTTTCGCCGTGAAAAAAACGAATTACAGAACGGAGTTCGCAAGTGGACACGTTCACCAGTGGTAGCTCCATGGAAACTGAAGCGCTACGGACTTGCGCGTACGAGTTAGCGTGATTTTGAAGGTCACCAGCTTCCAACGCATTCTAGTGACCATTTCATCTATACTAACTAATTTTTACAACGTTTCGTTCGCAGAAAAAAAATAGGGAAACTTATTTATTGGATGGCCCTCGTATATTCTTTTATATATAATATAAAATAAACCTATTGCGCGCGCACTGGCGAGAAAATGTTTATCTTCATATATAGAATTTATCTCATTTATTTTTTTTTTTATATGCAAATCAAAAGTAAATATATAGAATATAGGCATATGTAAATATCTTCCATTCATTTTACCTAAGATTTGAGAAAGGGCAAGACACGAAAGCTCCCAATAAATATATATATATTTTTTCAAAAACACACATACATACCTGCGGTAAGTAATTTATTTAAGTTTGTATGTAGTTGTTGTTGTGGTGTCCAATGAAGAGCCTCAGATGTCTCCATATATCTCTATCACAGCAATGTTCTCTATCTTGGGTGTGTAAAGCTGCTGTTCTGGGTCAATTTTCTGTTGTTGTTGTGTCCAATGAAGAGCCTCAGATGTCTCCATACATCTCTATCACAGCAATGTTCTCTATCTTGGGTGTGTAAAGTTCTGGGTCCATGTCAATTTTCTGTAAATCTGCGGCCATTGCTGGACATGAGAATATGTAGGTAGGTGTTAGTTCCACACCAGGACAATTGTTACATATCCTGTAGGTTCTTGTACCATCTGGATGTATTGTCATTCCTTTATAATGTTTCGTTCTGAGTCTTGTTATAGTTTTTGTAATTTTTCTCTCAGAGTTTATTTCGCATATTTGATTTTTTTTAATTATCCTGTATATTTTGCCAAAGCATCAGCATCAAATACTGACACTTGTATCCATATTTGAATAAAATTTTGTATCAAAAGAGTATATCCCGCAATTTCTAAAATTTCCAATATGTAAATTTGTTATTGGAAGCGCGTCGAATAACTTCGACACCAAAAAAAAAAGAAAAAAGAAACTAGAGAATTGAGCCGGTTTAGTCTATCCCAATGATAGGGGGGATATTATGTAAGAAGAACAAGTAAAAAATAGAGATGGGGGGGGACGTAGAGAGGAGAGAATAAAAAAACCCGAGGAGGAAGCCATTAAAGATGGATGGAACACCAAGTGCCCTGGATCTAAGCATGGCTACAGGTTTGCTGATGATAAGTGGTTTGCTGAGGTAGCCACCCATTTAGTAGGTCTAACTCCCCAGGCTTAGCACCCTACACTTCCCAAGGTCGCCTTAACTTGGTACACTCATAGACAAAACTTAAGGAAATGGAAAGTCTTTTATATCGCCGGTCGTTTGAGTAAGTGGAAAGTCTTTGATGTCGCCGGTCGTTTTAGTAGGTGGAAGGTCTTTGATATCGCCGGTCGTCTATATTTTTGAAAGAGACAGAAGCAATTTTGTTCATATTTTGGTTATCTCGTGTCTTCAATAAAAGTCACTGTAATATCTTTCAGAGTTATTGTCCGAATCCCGATATAAATGCTAAAAGGTATAACTTCTTCCTTAAGTTTTGTCCATGAGTGTATATTGGTTATCTCGTGTTTCTTCAATAAAAGTCACTGTAATATCTTTCAGAGTTATTGTCCCGATATACATGCTAAAAGGTACAACTTCCTTAAGTTTTGTCCATAAGTGTATAATTCTCAATGGAAATACTTTACGACGCCAATTTTCACGAACCTTTTAGGAATCTTTATTAATAAAAAAAAAAACTTTATTGAAACGATTAAATGCTACATGTACGTTTTAATAGCTTATAAACAAATGTATAAAATAGAAAATGATTACTCGTTTATGGATTGAAAAATAATTAACACAATTACTAAATTAGAAATCAACAACAAAACTAGGCTAATGCCTTTAACGGTGAAAAAATTCGTCTGCAATTTATAAATTAGAAGTGTTGTCAAATATATTTTTAAAAATTGAATTTCTTGATTTCGTCTGCAATTTATATTAGAAGAGGGTTGCCAAATATATTTTATAAATTGAATTTTCTCAAAAATTTCCTGAATATTATTTTTTGAATAAATCAATTGTATTTATGGATGGCTGAATTTATGAAAAAAATCGTATAACTTTTCTAGTCATTAACCTAACAAGCCTTGAAAAGAAAGAAAGAAAATTTATCTGTTTGTTTGACAAACATACGATGCAGAAAGCCTTTGTTTCTCCACCCCTTGTTTCTTCTAACAATTGATCTTTGTTCTTTTTATCACGATTTTTCTTTAGGGAAATAAAATTAACAATATGCATATAAATAACGTTTTTTTTTTTAATAATAATAAAATACTTATTTTAGTGATCATCAATTATTTTATTTCTAAATACACTCATGAACAAAACTTAAGGAAGTTGTACCTTTTACCATGTATATCGGGATTCAGACAATACACTCATGGACAAAACTTAAGGAAGTTGTACCTTTTACCATGTATATCTGGATTGAGACAATAACTCTGAAAGATATTACAGTAACCTTTATTGAAGACACACGAGATAACCAAGTGTGAACAAAATTGCCTCTGTCTCCTTCAAAAAAAGACAACCGGCGATATCAAAGACTTTCCACTTCCTTAAGTTCTTTAGAAAGGTCATTGTAATATCATTCAGAGTCATTGTCCCGAAATACATGGTAAAAAATACAACTTCCTTAAGTTTTGTCCATGAGTGTATTGTCTGAATCCCGATATACATGCTAAAAGGTACAACTTCCTTAAGTTTTGTCCATGAGTGTATTGTCTGAATCCCGATATACATGCTAAAAGGTACAACTTCCTTAAGTTTTGTCCATGAGTGTATTGTCCGAATCCCGATATACATGCTAAAAGGTACAACTTTCTTAAGTTTTGTCTATGAGTGTGTATGTAACACTGGTTCAAAAAAGCCGTTAGTGAAATGAGGAAAACACAACAATGTAAATCATTCTAATAAATATTGTTGTAAATCGTCCAATGACCAATTAGAGGATTAGGATTAAAGGAGATTACAAACAAGGGATTAGAGCCATTATTGCAATACATGTCATCTCCCCTGACACTGTGGGGTGACAACATATTGACATCCTATTTACATATATCCTGTCAGATAGGTCTGTTGTTATTTTATTTGAATATAGAACAACAACAAAAGCCTTTATTGAGGGCCTCTCGTCCTATAAAGGATTCGCCAGTTTACAGAGTAATTGAAGAGAAGAGAACTAAGAATACAGAGATATATGTAGTAGGTATAGTATAGTATTTTCTACACTGTGACTATATACAACAGCAGCAACAAGCCTTTTACTGGAATCAAAGTCCCATACAAGGATTCGTCATTCTAATCCTGACAAAGATTATTTACATATAATTATTTACATCAATTAGATTATGTATATAGCTTTCCCTTCTCTTCAGCCGTCTTCCAAAATTTGAACAACGCAAACGCTCCAGCTCTGTTTCTCACCACCTCATTCAACAGGAGCTCCAAAGAGAGTCCCTCAAGGTGTATTTCTTATTTGAATATAGAACACACACACACAATACATATTTTATTTAAAACAATAGGGACATAACCTGACCGCTCATATACACATTTTAGATAACTGAGCGCCATCTAGTGTAACAAAAATCAACTAAACGTTGGTTTAACTTGTTCCGTGAATATTTGGCCCCAAAACTATTTTCTAGATAAATAAAGAGCCAATAATAATAATATAAGCCAAACACATACGCGTTTCGGGTTCTTTTGGTCCTAGAGGCTTTCTGAGAAATCAAGAAATATAATCATATAAATATTATATAATTTTATATATAAACCACATACGCACACTCATGGGGTGTACACTCCAAGTCATCTTTTCAAAGATTTGAATTCTTTGGTATCATTCTAGGAGTAGGTTTAACTTCGGGATTCAGTGATCATCTTCATTCTGATTGGACATGGAATATTCGATTGATAATTCATGTATCGCAACAATGACAACAACAAAAAAAGTAATCTATATGATACATTCATAGACAAACCTTTAGTAAGTAGAAGGTCTTTGATGACGCTGGTCGTCTATTTTTTGTTAAGGAGGCAGAGACAATTTAGTTCACATTTGGTTTTCTCGTGTGTCTTCAATAAAGGTCACTATAATAACTTTCAGAGTTGTTGTCTGAATCTCGATATACATGGTAAATGGTACAACTTCCTTAAGTTTTGTCCATGAGTGTATTGTCTAAATCCCGATTTACATGCTAAAAGGTACAACTTCCTTAAGTTCTGTCAATGAGTGTACCTATATTCAGGGTTATACTCAATATGTTTCCTACAGGTCAAAAAGGGATTTGAACTAACTGAATACAGTATCGATAAAAAAAAATCTCTCAAAGGACAAAAAAGGTTGAGAAAACAATCTCATCCATATTCCGTAATGTTGCATAATCCATATTACTTCATATTTATTGTGTTCCTATTGAGGAGAAGGATTAGGTCAATGTAATCATTTTAGGATTGAAGATGGAGGTTTGACGAATGGTCTAAAACCAAGGTTCGTCAAACTTTTGAGTCGGAAGAGTCAAAAATTACAATTTACAAAATTTTTAAAGAGTCATAAGTTTTTTTCTCGCCAACAATTGTACTCACATAAATAACATTTACGTATGGAACTATATTGCCACGTGGAAAATCAGGGAAGACAAAAACTTCAGGAGGAGACAACAATTTATTTAAAGCAAGAACAAACTATGAATGATAAACAAAAGATAAGCAAAAGAGGGAAGTTTACAGAGTAGCAAAATATAAACATAAAAAATGATCACTCTGTTAATAAAAATAATAAAATTAATATATATTTTTTACACACAAAAACATTTATTAAGACACACAGGTCTTACAGAGGATTCTCCTTGGGGTTAAAAGACGGAGAAACCTATGAAAGTGGGAAATATACAAAGGGGTAAAAATGGAGAAAGATTATATACACATGGTAAATATATACAGATTATTATTTGAATGATCCTATGGAAAATAAGAATATGGAAAATTAATAATTACTCGTTACAATATAAAGAGCCGCATGTGGTCGCGAGCTTTTTTAGTTTTCTGATTCCTGGTATAAACCATCCTTCCACCAAACTCCCCACTGAATATTTTAAAATCACAGAATTGAATACGCTGTGGGTTTCCTGACCGAAGGTATGTGGGTTCCTCATTAAGGTAAACAGCCAATTAAAACGGTTGTTCTAATTAAGGGTGTGTGCACCATTCTTATCTATTTATGGACTCGACTGGTGTCACACTGTCCTCCTGTCTATGGACATTTATGGTATATACTTGTGTGTATATATAGGTTTTTATTGCAGCTTCTGATCTTGTTTGTAACTGCATGAAATTCTAAGCTAACTTGACACAATAGTCAAAAGATGTACCATTTTGTCCATGAGTGTATCTTTCAAAGTTATTGTCTGAAATCCCGGTATACATACTAAAAGGTACAACTTTCCTAAGTTTTGTCCATGAGTGTATTGTCTGAATCCCGATATACATGCTAAAAGGTACAACTTCCTTAAGTTTTGTCCATGAGTGTATTGTTTGAATCCCGATATATACACACACATGCTAAAAGGTACAACTTGCTTAAGTTTTGTCCATGAGTGTATCTTTCAGAGTTATTGTCTGAATCCCGATATACAATGGATACCAGCCCATGTTGGAATAGAGGGTAATGAACAGGCTGATGGCCTAGCGAAGGAAAGACGAAAAATACCTTTGCTCCATATGCAACCTCAACATTAACAGAGAATTAACAAAAACAATTTCAAGAAACAGGACATTTTAAAGGAATGAAGATAAACCCAGACATGACTAGATCCTACAAGAACTGCAATAACTGTCACAACACCCAACTCACTCCGGACCATATATACCCGGCCAGCCCTCTATATGGCAGTCATCAATCCAGAAGAGGACATCCATACGGTACCTCAGTTGGCCGGTATTGTGATCATGGTTCATGGACCAATCTGCTCCATGGACAAGACCACCACTTGTATACAGGTCTGTGGAAGAGAACCCACCATAGAATTCCTTTTACCGTGAACGCCCATTGTATGAATGTCGTGGACCAATTAAAGGAACTCACTGGATTAACGGTCGCCAAGATGGTACATCGAGCTAAAGACAGAGATGGCTGGCGTCGTGTTTGGGAATGTACAGTGGTCCACAACGTTCGATAGCGAATAAAATGAATTATGTACTTGTATATAGGGCTAGGAAGGGAATACCGTTATGGCTTGACATTTTCCTGCTTGATGGATCGCCCTGTTTGATTGTCATATATTTTTTTTTTTTTGTTCATCATTGAGACGATTTTTTAAAATGAAAAATATATTATGATTTCCAGTCGTTTTTAACCCATATATCAGCATCAATTCTGTTGTATATATATATTTAAGTTTAATTAATTATTCCCACAATTATGGCGAATGACAAGGGTAGAAAGCTATACGACTAAGGATTTAGAAAGACTAAAAAAGCAGAAAATGATATGTATTGCGCATGCGTAATGGAATAAAAACAAGGTCAGCAGACGATAATTTTGGCGGGAAAAAAACGTTCGATGGTCACTAACCTGATTTAATTATTCAGTGAGGCGTGGAACTCATCTCACGGCCAGCCATCATTAGTGTATTTTTATGTCCTAACTATGATTACAAAATAGTTAATTACTTTTAAAAATGGTTAATTACTTAAGCTTTAGTTGCGTACGGGCTATTAGTAGTCAAGGTTTCCATTGTTTTACGACATGGAATCGTCTGCCCAGTTATTACCCCATATAAACATCTTCAGCTATTACGACGCGAATATTTATTTTACATATAAATAAAATTTCTATAATGTCCGCTTACTACGAAGAAAAAAATATTGGGAGGGCTTAGCTCATCAGTGGTTTTTCTTCGCAGTAAGGACAGTAGAAATTTGATTTATATGTGAACTAAACATTCGCGTCTTAATGTTTTCATTTTTTATATATAGATGGAGCGTTATTTCTTTGTATTAATTTATGTCTAACTGGCCTTGTCCTTATTGTTTGCGGAAGAGCATTACTCGATACAAATATTTAAATGTAATTCTACTGTCCTAAAAGCTTATGTTCATAGTTTGCTTAAACACCATTTCTAAGATTCCACCCTTCAGTGTAGCATAAATAAACAGAATGATCCAATACTGTTCAATAAATTCTTTCCAATTGCTGTCCCAAATTTTATTTCTTCTGATAAATTCACTACTTTATTCTTAACAGGCAAAGGACCCTTCTTAAGTTTCCTATTCAAACTGAATGTTATCAATGATCCAACATGTGAATGCCGCTTAGATGTTGAATCACCAAAGCATCTTCTTTTAACTTGCCCTCTGACTAATCAAATTGTATGCAAATACTTTGAAACCTTACCAAATTGTCTTAGTGTATATACTCAATCTCATGAGAACTTTGTTAAGTTTAGAACTATTTGTGAACATTTACTAAATTGCATTGGAAAGGACAAAAGATCCCTGTACAGAGAACCAAGAAGAGTTCTTGAGCTTCTTTACGAGCACGACCTCCAAGATCTTGTCTAATTTAGACTAAAAGGATAAGTAAAAAAAAAAAAGAACTATTTGTACAATAATTTACAAAACACTACTAATCCATCGTGTAAATAATTAATCATATATATGTAAATAATACTAGCACAGCACAATAGTCCTTTGGACTTCGTGCTTTTGTAACAATAAATAAAAAAATGATCCAATACAGTATTAGAAGTCTAACGAAGCGGTCTGGTAGATTAAATTGACGAAACCGCTGGGAGGGTTCACTACTGATGAGCCAAGCCCTCCCAATATTTATTCATCGCAGTAAGGACAGTAGAAGTTTGATTTATTTGTGAAATAAACATTCGCGTCTTAATGTTTTCATTTGTTATATATAGATGGCGTGTTATATTGCTTTGTACTACAGTCCTTGATGCAGAGAGGAAGGCCCTATATCAACAAATTAAATGTACCAACATTTCACCCTACGTATTGCTTTTCAAAAATATCAGCAAACAAATCTAAGGCAATAGCTTACTATAATTCTTTTAGATCATCATTATGTAAGGACCAGTCAACAATAGAATGACTTTGAGACGAAGAGTAAAGCCAGTTCAATTTCTATGTAAATAACATAATTATTACCTTACCCAATTGGGAGAATCTGTATGGGGCATGTCCCTAATAAAGGCTTTGTGTGTGTGTGTGTTAATCCTTTATACTAATCTCAAGCTATAATTCTCCTTATCTATTGTTTTTTTTTTTTTAATTGCTTGAAATTTGAGAAAGAAAATTGTTATATGCAAATATTTTGGGTAATCTGGAGAGATATGATCCATAACAAAATACTGCCTGGAGTGTACGTTGTAAAAGAAATGACACGATTGTAGGAATTTTTCGGTGAAAAAACTCATTTCTGCTGAACGTGTAAACAAATCGGTGATTGTAGTATTCCGCACTAGGCCTACTAGCGGTAGATAAAAAATAGTTCAAATTTTGAATCAACCTAAACTAAATGAAATATTAAGAATGTCAATATATGATCCAAATATTACCAATAATTTACTGACCCTTACCCTAATGATAAAGATAACTTGTCTGTCTCTCATATTTTCTTGTAAAAATGAATACATCAGATATAAAATGTACTGTGGTTATTTTCATTCACTAGTGGGGTTGAACTTTTACGAGATTTGGTGGCCATTTATGCAATTTTTTTTTATTCAGAAAAAGGTGTCCAATGCGGGATTTGATCCTGGATCATGTGGCTATCGGAATTCAACGGCTTATACTACTCTATCAACCCTTTAAGATCAATATTCCGTTGTTATTCCGATAGATGGCACTAACAATCAGTTTTACGAATCATGAAAGTTCTTTTCCTTAGAATTCCACCACCTGCTATTTTACATATTCATTACTCTGTTACATATATTCTTATTCAAATTGATTTTTTTTTTTCAATCTCTTGACTAATTTTTGAGTTTGGTGTTCGAGAAATTGTTGGTTTGCTTAGTTTTGGGGTGACACACTGGTGAACATATAAACTATTAACTATCACTCTGATTATTCAATTTTAATAGTTAATTATAAGGGGAATGAAATAGTAATGCCCCTAGGGTTCAGTAGTTAGCTCTGACCCGGACATCAACATACCTATTTATGCGTCCTAATCACGAAACCATTTTTTAATTTGCATAATACAAGTCGACACCTGCGTCGATTAGGCATCATCTTCTTTTCTTTCTTGGCGAACTGGTTTCTTGGGGGGAGAGATCTCTTAAAACTTGTACTTTTGATATTAATGGGCGTTCTTTCTTGGTGTGGTGTGCTCTTTTCCTTTTTATAAAACGTTACTTCCTTTATTGAGGGTGGGCCACATGGTCTCTCCATATCTTCCTCCTTCAGTGTCTTCTTCTACTGAGGGTGGGCCACATGGTCTCTCCATATCTCCCTCCTTCAGTGTCTTCCTCTATTGAGGGTGGGCCACATGGTCTCTCCATATCTCCCTCCTTCAGTGCCTTCCTCTACTGAGGGTGGGCCACATGGTCTCTCCATATCTCCCTCCTTCAGTGTCTTCTTCTACTGAGGGTGGGCCACATGGTCTCTCCATATCTCCCTCCTTCAGTGTCTTCCTCTATTGAGGGTGGGCCACATGGTCTCTCCATATCTCCCTCCTTCAGTGCCTTCCTCTACTGAGGGTGGGACACATGGTCTCTCCATATCTCCCTCCTTCAGTGTCTTCCTCTATTGAGGGTGGGCCACATGGTCTCTCCGTATCTCCCTCCTTCAGTGTCTTCCTCTATTGAGGGTGGGCCACATGGTCTCTCCATATCTCCCTCCTTCAGTGCCTTCCTCTACTGAGGGTGGGCCACATGGTCTCTCTATATCTCCCTCCTTCAGTGTCTTCCTCTACTGAGGGTGGGCCACATGGTCTCTCCATATCTCCCTCCTTCAGTTCCTTCCTATAAAGTTCACTGTGTATCAAATATCTTTCAGAGTTATTGTCTGAATCCATATGATAAAAGATACAACTTCCTTAATTTAGGTCGCCTTAAATAAGTTGCCAAATATCCGGGCTGTCCTTCTTGGTTTTATTTACAATGTCAGTCCTGAGGTGGACAGATTTATTTCTTGGGAGATTCTCTAGGGACTTGGTGATCTCTAGGAGGATTGCCGTCAGGAATCTTTGGTATTGGAAGGTTGGGTCCACGGTTTGGTCTTCGTCTTGGTAATGGATATATTTATCCTAAAATTCTTTAAAGAGATTTGTCCGCAATCACAACAATTTAGCAATATACAAAGAATGATTTTATATTACATAATATGTTTACAATACATATCCTAAAATTTAAAAATAAAAAAAGACATCTTCTGATCGTGCAACTAAAAGTTGCTGATGGCTTACGCCATCTATCGGAATGATTATGAACTAATCGTTTATTTTTGATTATTCCAAAATTGGTAAAAAAAAAACATTTTCTTGATTAATAAAGAAAAACTAACCTCGTACGCGTTTCTGGCTGTTTGGCCTCCACCAGCATGGTTCAAGCTGTACCTCAACAACCAAAAAACTTGGAAATCCCTGAATACATTAAAAAAATAAATGATTAGTTGATATTTATTCCCCCAAGCCATCAGTAACTTTTCGTTACACATTCAGAAGATACCTTTTTTTTTATTTTCAGTTTAACAAACCTATTACCAGTACAATCACACTTTAATACCTTTTTTTCACAATACACATAATATATATTTAGAAAAAAAATCAAAATATATAAAATTAATATTTAAAAATAGATGATAATATTAAGAAAGTGTTTATCATAAAAAAAATAAAATAAAAAAAGAGAGCGTATCAAACCTGATGTACCACTATGGAGCTCTAAGATGGAAGTGTCTGAAGATGTCTGAAAGTTCCATGGGAAGATGGAGTCCAGGGATTAATTGGACAGAACGGGGGGTCAACGAGGGATCAGACCACAACAATGGAGGAAGACAAAACGGCGATAATTGTTGGACCATTGTCACCTTAGCTGTGTCTTTGTTGTCCCCTTGACGTCCTTTCTCATACACATTTAGCTATAGACTTCCCTCATGTGTCTATGTCTGTGTGTGCTTTTTATTTAGTTATAAGACATATGGAATTGTTTTTCTTTTTTCTTTTAACATGTTCTTTTATATAACTTCTATATATATGTATGGAAAAACCATCAAATTACCTGGAGAATTTTTTGAGAAACCTGTAAGTCGAGTTGATTCCAGTTTATTTATATCGAACCTCATAGAGTATATGCATATGGTTAGGCCAATAACAACGAATCACAATGTAACCAAAGATATTTTTATCCATAAAGATTTATTTAAATCTGATCAAGTTTTCTTGAGAATCAATAGAATTAGAAAGCCTTTAGAACCATATTACGAAGGACCTTATCCAGTTCTTGAAAAATCTGATAAATTTTTTACGCTAAAAATTAAGAACAGGGAAGTGAAGATATCGATAGATCGATTAAAGCCCGCTTATATCTTAGGAACACTGGATCAACCTGCCAGCAGAGAAGATCCCATCATATCTGCCAGCAGAGAAGATCCCATCATACCTGCCAGCAGAGAAGATCCCATCATATCTGCCAGCAGAGAAGATCCCATCATACCTGCCAGCAGAGAAGATCCCATCATACCTGCCAGCAGTGAAGATCCCATCGGGCCTTCCAGTAAACCGCAACCATCTAAGCCTGGGGTGCGGTTCGAATTGCCAAAGGAGACCCGCAGCGGAAGACGGATAAAAACTCCTTCCAGGTACAATGAGTCTATTGGACGTGACTTCCGTCACTGGAAGGGGAGTGATGTAGGGGACATGTAAATTATTCTTTGGTATTTCTGTGTTATGTAAATTTTAATTGTTTTTAAAAAAATCATATTTGTTTGTTGCAAATATGCAAATTTTTTATTGTCTAATTTATATATATATTTTCCTATTTGATTGAATTATTATTATTTGTTATTCTTCCTCTCATTCACTCTTTGTTGGTTGCCTGACCAAAATAGCCATAGCGAGGTGTATTAAACTGTACACCGTTTCTATTTGATACCACCCCCATATTTTGTATATATGCAATATCCTTATTAATAATACCTGTAAACCCATATTTGTATGTAAAACTAAAAATGTTGACGTCTAAATAAAAATCCATAGAGCGGTCAGCTGGTGGCAGCAGGGACAGAGGGGTGGAAAAAGGAAAATGCCAAAGCCCATGTGGGGTCCCGAGGGACATTCTTATAGAGACCCCCCAGTAAACAGGACAAGTTTTGGCAGGGGTCAGCAGATGTTCTAGAGGTGTTGCTCAGCAGTTCGCTTCAGCCTGTCTGTCTCACACACTCTCCCTCCATGTCTCGGTGATAAACATCCAAGTTTGTGTCATGGCCTCTACCTCTGTCCCGTGGGCTGTCCCCGATCACTCTCGGTGCTAACATCTAGCCCTGCCTCTGCTTCTTGTTGTCCGCGTTTGGGAAGATCATCAACACTCGCCTCACGTACACGACTGCCAGTTCATCCACATTGCAACAATATTACATATATCCCGTTCGTGGATGGCTTTTCTTGATTTATCAAGAAATTGGGTTGGCCAAATATCAGGGAACAGGCTAAATCAATGTTTAGTTGATTTCTGTTCCACCAGATGGCGCTCTGCCTTCTGTAAAGCACATGTGCTCCTGGTCAGGATATGCCATTTTTAATATTGATTTCAACACCTGATCTTTTTATCTTTTATTTTTTATTTCGTTTTTTAATATATATATATATATATATATATGAAAAAATAGTACAAATGTAACATTGTACTGGGATAAGGTGCATAAATTAAGAAAAAGGCATCTCCTTTCAGTTGCACGATAAGGAGATGCCTTTTTCTTAATATATATATATATATATATATATATATATATATATATATATATATATATGTAGTAATGTAGTGTTGTTATCCTGTAGGATGACTGTGGCATGTTGGTTGCAGTCGTGGTGGCCACAATGTTTAGAGTGGGTTCAGACGTGATTGGGATTACACAAAAGGACGAGACATGTTGAATGTCACCATAGAGATGGCGAGAGAGTAAGTGAAGCCGACACCGGTCAGGGGAGATCTGTCTAGAGGGGTCTGTCAATCATCGTGTCTCAAAGCGGACTAATCTGTTTGAGTAAGAAAGGGAGCACACATGGGAACCCGACTTGTTTTTCGGACCTTTTTCCTCTACTAGCGCCGGCTTACTCGAAATTCTATTTCTGTCACATTGGCAATTACATTATAACTACAACACATGGAGACATAGGTATATATTGGAATATATTACAACATATATATATATATTTTAATAGAGTAACCCATAAATAGAACTTCAATTAAAAAGGCATATATTGTATCAAATTATGATTATATATGAAAACATATATATGTATAATTAAAAAGGCATATATTGGATCAAACTATCATTTATTTTATCAATATTTCAGTTGGCTTTATCTATTTTATATTTAATGTGTGTTAAATGTTTGTTAACACACACACACACACATATTAAATATGTTATAACACCTTGATAAAGGTTGGCGTTCAGCCAACTGAAATATTGATAAAATAAATGATATTTTGACCCATTATATGCATTTTTAGTTAAAGATTTATTTATGGATTGCTCTATTTTCAATATTTATATGTCATAATTTGTATAATGCTCAAGATTTATAATTTCTTTTCGCCATAATTAATACGTTAAAATGTAAATACAAATTAATCCATCTATAAATCTGTACAAAATAAAGGTGGGAGCCAGCGCGCGTGGTCGAACGCTACGGCCACCGCCGCGTGCGCGTGTGAAACAAGTTCTTTTTTGACACTAACATGCAGAACGGTCGCGCCCTTCCATTCGACCACGACAGCTACGACATATATATATATATAGACAATAGTTTTCAATTCAAAAAACAGCTTGATAAAAATTTGTGTATCTTGAATATGTACTGATTGGATGAGTTTTCTTTTTATGAGAACCTCTGAGGCAAGCATTAATAAGGATATGACTTGGTCTGCTAGCCTTTAGCTGTGAAGGGAGAGGAAGATATTCATATACCAAAATATGGCACCTCTCCCTTTAAAAATGCTTTAAAACATTTCATTATGTTTATTACACCAGTACAACGCGTAATTGTGGTAATAAAAAAATAAGCCACAACACCAGTTTAGGTAAATACAGACAAAAGCCAACAACCTGTATACCATGGTGTCGGGCTATGGCCCTCATCAGTACAGGGACATAACATCCTACGAGAGATGTTATGGAATCGGTCCAATTTACCAAACAGTTGTTTAAACTTGTGAAGTGGCAAGGGCAGAATTTCAGGCTAAAATACGACATAAAGTTACGGGAAGATGATATTCATGTGACAAAAAAAAAGTTACAATTTACGGGATAACACACAAAGTTGTAAATTACTAGGGCCTAGAGTAATAGTTACTAAACACACAAAAATCGTACACTCAAAAGTATAACATTTTTCCGTTCGCCATTACTCTTCATATTTTCACCCTCTCATACTTCATTCAAAAAAGTTAGAAATAGTAGATATTTCTCTTTGAAATAATTATTGATTTTTCATAGAAAAAGAAACTTATGCGGTGTAACTTTAAGTATTATTTATAATCACCCGCCGCAGTCCTTTATAATGTATTATAAGTTACTTTAAATATTATTTACGAACGGAGGAATACGTCCAGGGTAGCCTAGTGGACATGGCACCTGCCCGGTAAGCAGAAGGTTGTGGGTTCGATTCCCGCCCCTGGACACTTTTATTTTTCCGTTCGCCATTACTCTTCATATTTTCACCCTCTCATACTTCATTCAAAAAAGTTAGAAATAGTAGATATTTCTCTTTGAAATAATTATTGATTTTTCATAGAAAAAGAAACTTATGCGGTGTAGCTTTAAGTATTACATATATAAGCATTATTTAAAAATGCTTATTTTGGATCATAAAGTTTAATTTTCCAATATTTCGTGAGGCAACTCGCCAAACTTCTTCGGGGAACAAGATTGTTTTGAGATGCTCGCATTTCAATTCATAAGCATTACCGTGACAAATTTTCTAGACTTTTAAAACATTATTTGATTCTTAAAAAAAAGTTAAATGGATAGTTGAAAAAGTTTGGTATATCGATGCGAAGAGTATTCTCAACATCACCATCGTGTGTAAGCACGGATGTTCTAGTTACATATACGTAGAGGGAAGTATGCAAATATTATTTGACATAGCGCGCCCCATCTATATACAAGAATTGACCCCTAGAATCGGGTTCCACATATATAAGCAATTATCTTGACATTTTTTTTTAGATTTTTAAAGCATCACCATCGTGTGTAAGCACGGATGTTCTAGTTACATATACGTAGAGGGAAGTATGTAAATATTATTTGATATAGCGCGCCCCATCTATATACAATAATTGACCCCTAGAATCGGGTTCCACATATATAAGCAATTATCTTGACAATTTTTCTAGATTTTTAAAACATCACCATCGTGTGTAAGCACGGATGTTCTAGTTACATATACGTAGAGGGAAGTATGTAAATATTATTTGACATAGCGCGTCATCATATACAATAATTGACCCTTAGAATCGGGTTTTCCACATATATAAGCAATTATCTTGACAAATTTTCTAAATTTTTAAAACATCACCATCGTGTGTAAACACAGATGTTCTAGTTACATATACGTATTGGGAAGTATGCAAATATTATTTGACATAGCGCGTCATCATATACAATAATTGACCCCTATAATCGGGTTTTCCACATATATAAGCAATTATCTTGACAGATTTTTCTAGATTTTTAAAACATCACCATCGTGTGTAAGCACGGATGTTCTAGTTACATATACGTATTGGGAAGTATGTAAATATTTGACATTTAGCGCGACATCTATATACAATAATTGACCCCCAGAATCGGGTTCCATATATATAAGTAATTATATTGACAGATTTTTAGATTTTTAAAACATCACCATCGTGTGTAAGCACGGATGTTCTAGTTACATATACGTAGAGGGAAGTATGTAGATATTATTTGACATAGCGCGTCATCATATACAATAATTGACCCTTAGAATCGGGTTCCACATATATAAACAATTATCTTTAAATTTTTCTAGATTTTTAAAACATCACCATCGTGTGTAAGCACGGATGTTCTAGTTACATATATGTAGAGGGAAGTATGTAAATATTATTTGGTATAGCGCGTCATCATATACAATAATTGACCCCTAGAATCGGTTCCACATATATAAGCAATTATCTTGACAGATTTTTCTAGATTTTTAAAACATCACCATCGTGTGTAAGCAAGGATGTTCTAGTTACATATACGTAGAGGGAAGTATGTAAATATGGTGGTAAGTGCCTTAGAGTGGGTCGGGAGAGTCATACGTCAGCGGGACAATACTGTCCTAATAGGTGACCCAAACACTTCCTTCCTGTCAATTGTCACCATGAGATGACACTTTTCCCGTTTGTCCAACTCGCCGTTGTTGTGATGGCGCCTGCCAGGAAATGGGGAGGAAATTCTACCTTGCAATGGGGAATAACACACGTGTGCAAGGGGGTCGGTGGAAGGATGATCTAAACCGTTGGTTTTCGACCGCTACGACCTGGGTTCAATTTCAGCATTGGACACTTTTTTCTGTTAAAAAAAAAAAAATGCTCAAATGCCCCCCCGATTCTTGTAAAAGTCCAACCCCACCAGCGAGTGCAAGTAACCAAACGGGGCTCTGGCACATTTGTAAGTGCAAAGTCGAACTGCTTTTCACATGTGTAGACATGTGGTGCACTTACAGTAAAAGCAGTCGCCTTCTTCTACACACCATGATTATCATGGCCTATACCATGTGTACTAGGGATAAGCAAAAAGAAATCCCACGTGTGTTGACACCATATCTTTATGAAAATACGAAATATTTTAACATTAAAAACCTCCTAAAAGACTTTTTATTCTACAAATATCAATATTTATAAATTTAATATGCAACACCTTGAAATTATATGTATGTATCTCTACAGAACTATAAGCTTTTTTTTTTGCTTATTCCTAGTACACGTGGTACAGGCCATGATAATCATGTTGGTTAGTTAGCGACTGCTTTTTCTGTAAGCGCACCACATGTCTACACATGTGAAAAGCAGTTCGACTTTGCACTTACAAATGTGCCAGAGCCCCATTTGGTTACTTGCACTCGCTGGTGGGGTTGGACTTTTACAAGAATCGGGGGGCCATTGGAGCATTTTTTTTTTTAACAGAAAAAGTGTCCAATGTGGGAATCGAACCCGGGTCGTAGTGGTCGAAAACCAAACGGTTTAAACAGCCTTCCATCGACCCCCGAACTATAAACTTATGTTCATAGTTCACTAAACACCCCTAAGCTGCCTTCCATAGAAAATACAAGATATATATCCCAAAACAATCCAATACAATAGCGTTCTACTGTAGAGATAATATTTGATGATATTTAAAAGAAAAACAGTAGATTTATTTGTTATAAAGTAAATAAAGCTTCCAGGGTTAAGTTTCTTATTCAAATTCTTTATTTTCAAGTTTTCAGACCTGTCAGTCCTTCAACAGGAGTATCACGTTAATAAATTGATGATATATACTATTTTTATATACAAATTAATTTTTACATATTTTAATATTAATGATATTGAAAGGGGGAGAAAATATATATTACATTCTTTGTGTGTTATAAACAATTTTTGAAAATATACGTGCATGGGTGGGGGCTACGTGCAGCTGGTCGAATGATATCTCGAGATCTCATATTAAACCCAATAAATTCGTGAACTATTGTGTCATATATAGGAGACTGTTTACATCTATCAGGTAGTATTTGTCCATATTGTTTGATATGTTTCTGATATTTCATCTGTTTATTTATTTGTGAAAAATTTTAAGCTATCAATAATAAAGGGATATTGAGTAAAATTAATCATTTCTCCAGGAAAAGTGTCTTTTTGAAAACATTTTTATTTTCTCTAGCTTTCGGGCACGGAAACCCTACTACAGGAGAAAACATGGTAGAGGGGTTTCCGTGCCCGAAAGCTAGAGAACAATAAGACGGTGGATGAGAGCTCGATTCCCGACAGTCATGAACCGGGATTGAATCCCGCGTTAACATTTGTTTAATATGTGAATAACCTTCACACATATTATTCACTGTTTCAATTATCATAAACTAGGTTGTTCTTGTTGAGCGATACCTATTAATGTGATTTGAACCAGACCAGATAGAGAACAATACAAATGTTTTTGAAAAGACACTTTTCCCTGGAGAAATGATTAATTTTGCTCAATATTAATACAGGGGAATAACTTAGAGAATTGAGTAAAGGGAGATATTTTAGTTAGTAAATAATATCCTTGAAATAAGCTAGTCAACCCAATCCAATAGTTGTGGTGGCCTAGTAGAACAAACTGATGAAACTGATGGGAGGGTTCACCACTGATGAGCCAGCCCCTCCCCCCCCCCTAATATTATTTCAAATCAATAAGGACAATAATACGTTTTTTTATTTATTTAAAAACAAAGAGTTGTGTTTATTATTTCATTCCTACAATATTAATGACATATTATTGCCTTCTGTATAAATTAATGGACAAAACTTAAGAAAGTGGGGGGGGGGGGGGTCTTTGATGTCGCCGGTCGTCTATTTTTTTTTTTTTTTTTAAGTAGACAAAGACTTTTTACACTTGGTTATCTCGTATGTCTTCAATAAAGGTTACTGTAATATCTTTCAGAGTTATTGTCTCAATCCCGATATATATGTTAAAAGGTACAACTACTTTAAGTGTTGACCATGAGTGTATTTTCTGAATCCCAATATACAAGGTATGTCCCATAAGTTCCCGGACTGGGTCCATAAAAAAAAAGGTAAGATTTTTTTTAATTTTTTTTTATTAAAACTTTTCAAAGTAATCCCCCCTTGCTTCAACGCACCAGCGCCATCGTTTCTCCCAATTGTCGAAACAGTTTTTATAAGCCTCTTTTGGAATGCTCTTCAATGCTAACGGCGATTTTTCTATTATGTCATCCCTGGTGTCAAAATGTCTTCCTTTTAGAACTGCTTTAAGTTTGGGGAACAGGAAAAAGTCATTTGGTGCGATGTCTGGGAAATAGGGTGGTTGAAGTAGGATTTGTGCCCGTTTTTCGCCAAAAAGCTAGTCATCAAGTGCGCTTAGGGCGAGCATTGTCATGGTGTAGGATCCAGCCGCCATTAGTTCATTTTTCTGGCCTTTTTTTCGAATCTCTTCCCTTAGACGGCGAAGAATGCCCAAAGACATATCCTTGATAACTGTTTGGCCTGCAGGAAGATACTCGTGATGAAAAATGCCCTTTTTATCCAAAAAAGCGACCAGCAACACCTTGTTTCTGGATTTCAATAATCTGAATTTTTTGGGTCTAAGCTCACCCTGACATCTCCACTCGGCAGATTGATGCTTGGTTTCAGGATCATAGCCATAGACCCATGTCTCGTAGCCTGTGATTATCTTGTCTTTCCATTCCGGATCCGTTCTTGTCATTTCCAACATGTCCTCACAGGTTGCAAGCCGACACAGTTTTTGCTCATTAGTGAGGAATTTTGGGATGAATTTTGCAGGAGTCTTTTTGATTTGGTTACGATCCTTCCAATCGTTGTTTTAGAGATGTCTGTGTCTTGCTCTAGCTCCAGCAAAGTGGTTCGAGGATTTTCTTTTATCAAATCGGTGATTTTTTGCACATTTTCATCAATCCTTTGAAATTTTTGGGCGTCCTTGACGAAGATCATCTTCAAAGGAAATTCTGCCAACTTTAAATCTAGAATGCCATTCAAAAACAATTGTTCTCTTTGGGGAATGCTTTATTAAGCATTTAAAAAGTTTCGGTTGCTGATATTTGAAGTTTCACACAAAATTCTATGCAAATCCTCTGCTTCAATTTTCGTTCCATCGTAAAATCGCCGCAGCGCTATGTGTAACCTTTAAATAAATTAGAATAACTTTGGGGCGCGTGCACGTACCGCCTCGATATTGGTACCACCGTATAGCCAGATATTTTTTCTATAATAAACAGTCAAATTCATTTACATTTTTCATTTATTTATTTTTTAATGGACCCAGTCCGTGAACTTATGGGACATACCTTGTACATGCTAAAAGGTACAACTTCCTTAAGTTTTGTCCATGAGAGTATTGTCTCAATCCCGATATACCAGGTCTATTAGTATGAAACGCGAAAATTTTCAGTGAATTCAAAAGTTCACCTATTCCATACAACAAAAGATTTTTATTCAAAGTAATTGCCCTGATTGGCTATACACTCGAACCACTTTTCAGTAATTTTCGAATTCCTTGTCTGAAAAATTCTATTCTTTTTGAGTCGAAACAGTCAACAAGCCATTTTCGGAGTATGTCTGAGTTCGAAAATTCCTGTTTTTTTAGAGCGTGTCCTAAAGATGTGAAAAGGTGGTAGTCCGACGGCGCTAAGTCTGGTGAGTACAGCGGGTGGGGTAAGAGTTCCCAGCTCAAGTCTTTTATGGTGTTTTTGACCACCGTAGCGTTTTGGGCTGGAGCGTTGTCATGCTGCAGTATCAGCTTGTTGTGATTTTCACGCCATTCCGGTCTTTTTTCATTCACCGCCTCTCTCGAACTGTGCATTTGTTGTTCGTAGCGACTAGTATTGACCGTTTCGCCAGGTTTCAGGAACTCGAAATATACTACGCCGGTCTGGTCCCACCATACGCAAAGCATTGCTTTTTTTCCGAAGCAATTGGGCCTAGGCGTCTATTTTGGAAATCGGCCAGGCAGGCCTCATGACTTTTGGCGCGTAGGATTGCTGAAGCTGATCCATATCTCATCAGAAGTTATGATTCGGTGCATAAATGACTTCTTTTCATGCCTGGCGAGCAGCCCTTCGCAGGTTACCAGACGCCGTTCTTGCTGCCTTTCGCTCAACTCTTGGGGGGGCCCATCTGGAAAGCTTTTGGGTCATTCCGAGGCTGTTTAAACGTAGGGAAACAGCACCTTGAGACACCTGGAGCTGTTTCGCGAGTTTCTCCTGCGTTTGGATACTGTCCTTATCCAACAAAGCTTACAGTTCAGCGTCCTCAAACTTTTGGGGCGGTTATCCACGTGGTTCATTATCAAGTTCGAAATTGCCACTTTGGAATTTTTTAAACCACCTGTAACACTGTGATTTGCTCAGAGCGTGGTCGCCGTAAACTTCCTCGAGCATTCGGTAGGCTTCAGTGGCACTTTTCTTCCAGTTGAAGGCGAACAACAAAACTTCCCGCAAATGGGCACTTTTTGGCTCGGAAATCGCCATTTTCCACGGGCTCCAGAAATTTTCCACGATTTGAATTTTTCTAAAACTGCACACGTGATGATGCCACATGAGTCAAAAAACAAAACGCCTTGAACAGCGCCACCGTCGACTCAAATAAAGTTGCACAGCGCCCTCTGGCGGTCATTTTCGTGTTTCATACTAATAGACCTGGTACATGCTAAAAGGTACAACTTCCTTAAGTGTTGACCATGAGTGAATTGTCTGAATCCCGATATACATGCTAAAAGGTACAACTTCTTTAAGTTCTGTTCATGAGAGTATTGTCTCAATCCCGATATACATGCTAAAAGGTACAACTTCTTTAAGTGTTGACCATGAGTGTATTGTCTGAATCCCGATATACATGTTAAAAGGTACAACTTCCTTAGGTCCATGAGTGTATTGTCAGAATCCCGATATACATGCTAAAACGTATAACTTCCTTAAGTTTTGTCCATCAGTGTATTGTCTGAATCCCGATATACATGCTGAAAGGTACAACTTTCTTAAGTTTTGTCAATGAGTGTATGAAATCCAAAGAGTACAAATCACAGGGTGGTCATGGGTCAAGGGAGGCAAACATGGAATGACCAGAAGATATACTGACTGACCTTATCATTTCACGGCCTTGTTGGTTCATCCCTTCATTACGCTGAAGTCCCAGGACCTTGAGTTGCCGGTCTATGAAAGATGGATTTGTAATAAATCCGTCATTATGAACCTGTCATTTCAGTGATATTCTATCTTCCCATCACATTTATCCCATATACACTCATGGACAAAACTTAATAAAGTGGAAAGTATTTGATATCGTTGGTCGTCTATATATATATATATTTTTTTTTCCAACATCAAAATATTAAACTTCTTTTATTGTAGATGGAAAAATTTTCCGGGAGGAAATTGATCCATAGAAGCACAGGGCGCCTCACCCATCAAAATAAACGTCAAAAACTGACGCCATCTATTGACCGTCGCTGGAACTGCCGCTTGCCGCTTTGGCAAAGCTGGTGTTGTGGCTTTGTCACCGACCCGAGGCCGCTATCAATAAATGGCGTCAATTTTTGACGTTTATTTTGATGGGAGAAGCGCCCTGTGCTTCTATGGATTCTTTTATTGTTTTTTCCATGATTGTATACCATATGTCTACACGTGTCGGAAAGCAGTTTCATTTTCTATACTTACAAGGTAGCAGAGTTCTGTTTGGTTACTTGCACTCATTGTTGGGTGTTAGGGTCTTGTACAAATATAGGGTAATATTACAATTATGTACAAAATTGAAAAAGTGTAAAGTTTTTTTTTTATGTCGCTGGTTGTCTGTCGTTTTAAAGGAGACAGATGTTGTTTACACTTGGTTATCTCGTGGTTTTCAATAAAGGTCACTGTAATATTTTTCAGAGTTATTGTCTGAATCCCGATATACAGGGTGATCCAAAAGTCCCGCACAACTTTAAAAATTAATAACTCCGCGAATATTTGCGCTAGAGCAATGCGGTAAACACCATTGTGTTCAGGATGCAATGGGATTTTTTATGGCAAATACTGAAAAATTCGAAATTGATTTTAGTTACAACTTTATTCGCTAGATGGCGATCTACCAGAATCAGCTATTCAGCGGCCAAAATGTTTGATAAATTGAAAAATATAACTGAACGACACGTATTTTTCCTTTTTGAATACCAGGAAAGAACCCAAATAATATCAAATGATAAATTAATAAAACACCATTTCGCCAAAAGTTAGAAGAAACGGTTAAGGATTTTTAAATACAATCTGAGATATGTAAAATAGGTATATGCAAATTAAAACATGTAGCAAAAAATATTTATATTTTAGATGGAGTTTTGAGAAATAGATTGAATGTTTGAAAATAACTACTGATATCAATACACGATTTTTGAAATGTTAATATAGTACCAAAAATTATGATGGCACTACTAATAGGATTTCGTGCTATAAGGAATGTATAGTTTCTTGACTAATATGCGACACATGACTATTTAACTCGATATTTGTCATGATCCAAAGATGAAATATAGAGGGGAGTGACAAAATATATTTGTCGTACTTTATTCCAAATATCCTATGGGCTTGTCAAATGTTATCATTGTTTATTATACTGTACATAATTTTGAAAATGTATCTCCTAAAAAAAAAAACATTTTTAAATCGACCTTTTGCGTTGAAAAACGTGGTAGCAAAATCATTTTGTATTATTTTTTGCGCAAAATTTCTAAAGTAGGGGCGGATACAGAGAATATTCCTTATGCTATTTCTTCTAATGAGCGAAAAGCGATACACTAAACATAAGGGTTAAATTTGTGTATACCAGTGTTATTCGAGTAGTTATAACACTTTGGCCTGCACGACATAATATAAGATGTGGGAAAATGACAAACAAAAAAATTACTGTTCACAGAAAAAAAAAAGAGTCAAGATGTGAGGACAGCATTTATTATTCCCATTGCCCAAAACAAAGAGCTGCAAAATATGACACATGAGGTAACTGCCTTCTCTCTTGTATTAGGTCACAATCCTTGCTCAATGTGGCACCCTTCATTCTCAAACACCGCCTGCAGACGATTGATGACAAAAATGGTCACTGAAATTCCTAAAACATGCCATCTGATAGAAGCCTTCAACATGGCCAATGTACTAGGCCGGCATCGATAAAAACGCGACTTAATGTACCCCCATAACCGAAATTGTAAGGCGTCAAGTCTGGTGATATTGGAGGCCACTGGTATATAAAGTGGCGACTTATCAACGAATTTCACCGAACGTATCCTTCAGCAATTGTTTGGCACCGCGGGAGATATGAGGAGGTCCTCCATCTTGCATGAATGTTATTTCGCTTAGTGCTTGTCTGTCCTGCAATATGGGAATAACATTTTCTCTCAAAAGTTGAACATAACGTTCATCAGTTACAAAAACGATTTTAAAAGTTCTTCCATTGGTTTTTTCAAAGAAATTTGGCCCAAAAATAAAAGTGAACCCACACAAAACTGCAACTTTGTGCTGATGAAGTAGTATTTCTTTAAAAATCCTAAGGTTTTCTGTTGCCAAAATGAGGCAGTTTTGAATGTTAAATTTTCCCTTTAGAGAAAAGTGAGCATCATCTGTTCTTAGAACATTTTATAGCCAGTTTTCATCAATATCAATTTGCCGGAAAACCCATGCAGCGAATTCTTGACGCTTCTCAAAATCGCTGACTTTCAACTCGTGAAAACTTTGAATTTTTTTAGGGTATTTTTATAGAAAAATTCTAAATGTGTGTTCTCTCCAAACTGTTCCATACGAAATCCCCGTTTGTCGAGAAACTTGTCGAGCACTTACTTCTCCATACGTGGATAACGTTTCAATAGCTTAAATATTCTGCAAAACCGTAACAGCTACTGACTTGCATCTCGATGGTGTTCCACTCCGAGGTTTTGCTTCCAGAGATCCAGTTTCCTCAAAACCTTTAATTAATCGCTTTAGAGAGTAGCAACTCATTGGTCCTTTACCGCTTCAAATACCTTTAAGCGAAAAAACGCTCGAAAAGCTTCAGTGGCAGATTCTGAATTACAATTAAAAGAATTCACCAAGAGTGCTTTATCCTGTAGTGACGGCATTCCAGGGGAAAGGGGAGAAGTCCGACCACACCTCCTTGCGGTCCCCCCTGGACCCTTGGAATATTTGACCAAATTCTGGTTAGTTTCGAAGATGACTAACTGTGCAACGGCACCCATTTTCAAATGAAGAGCATAACTGATATCTCCAGTAATGCTACCGCGTCCGGGGTAACCGCCGCGTCAGGAGCTGCAGCTCGAGCTCATGATGAGAAATCTACTACGAGGACACACAATTCAATCTACTACAACTCAATATAAATGGTACCCAGAGGAAAATAAAGAGCTGACTTGTCTTCTCTGTGACAACAATGTACATATTAATTGTCCTCAGGAGACAAAATTGAATCAGAATCTGAGATTCAATATCAAAGATTATACAACACTACGAATGGACAGACCGGGAAAATTCGGAGGAGGACTTGCCGTTTTGATTAAAACTCTAGAAATCAAATTTAAGGAAATCGCCTATAATCAGAGTAAGCCTAGAGAAAGCACGACAGAAGCTCAGGCAAATAAAAATCTATCTTACAGATAAAACAATTCCAATCATAAATGTTTATCACCACGATACTACTAGCATCAATACAGGCCTGATAGAGACATTAAGTGAAGCGTCTTCGAATATCGCAATCATACTTGGTGATTTAAACGCCGAAAGACCAACTTGGGGATCACCTGTCCAGGATAACAAAGGTCAGCAGGTTGTGGACATGCTAACCGACCTCGACCTTACGCCGTTAAATAACGAAAAGAACACCTATCTATCCAAGTCCACAGGCACAGAATCCGCAATAGACATCACAGCGAAAAATTACAACATCGCACCCACAACACAATGGAAAATTCTGAAAAGTGCAATCAGTGACCACAGACCAATTTTAACAACCCTAAAATTCAAAATTGAGAATTTCCAACAGAATAAAAGAACACTGGAAAAAAAATTACAGAAAAGCTTGAAGAACTGTACAACGAAGAATTAAATCACAGAACGATTGACAAAAAATTGGAAAATTTCTCTTTGAACATATCCAAAGCTGCAAAAGTATCGATACCTAGAGGTAGACGTAAAGACCTATGAATACTTTACTGGAAGGACCACAATATCGAGGCAATGATTGCAGAGAGAGACAATAAAAATGAACTTCTTAAAACAAATAAAACAGAAGAAATCATAAAGGAACTCATTGAAATTAGTCACAAAATAGAACAAGAAATTTGGATATTCAAACAAGAAAAATGGGCAGAATTCTGCTAAAAAAATGGATCCAAAAAAGGAAAGCCACACTGGAATATAATTAGCGTTATAAAACAATCAAAACCAACACTAATCCTCCAATACTCTAACCGATATGAACAGCGAGAACGAACAAACAGATGGCTGACATAATTGCTGAATATCTTTCAAGCACTTCCAGACTCAGCTATACGAATGAAGGCAGGACTCTAAAAAATAATATAAACAAGTTAGTTAAACAAGCAAGAAATTACCATCAACAAGATATTTACTCGAGAGACTTCACACTGAATAAGCTAAATTCATCAATAGGAAAGTTAAATCCAAGATGTCACCTGGAGATGCTCTAATCTTTGGTCAAATGATTAAACACTTTGGAGACAAAGCTAAAAATCAACTCCTACGAATACTGAACATTTCATGGCAAATAGGTAAACTACCAAAGAAGTGGAAGGTATCAATTATAGTGCCAATACTGAAACCAAACAAAGATGCTAAGGAATGCAAGAAATATCGGCCAATTGCTCTTACCAGCATACTTTGTAAAATAACAGAATGAATTATCCACTCTAGGCTCACACTCTGGCTCACTAACAATATTAAAATAAACTCTACCAAACTGCCTAAAGATCCAGACACTGTACAACTGATAAACTGTTATACTTCTGTCAATCAATAATAGATTTCTAGGAAAACCCGCCAAAGAAGACAACGGCCGTATTCCTGGATATGACCTCAGCTTTTGAGCGAGTGTAGAAATTATTTGAAAGGCTGCACAACATCGGAGTAAGAGTAAAAACCTTAATCTGGATTGCAGACTTCTTAAGGGAAAGAAGGATAAGGTTCGGGTCAATGGAACATTTTCCAAGGACCGAAGAACATGGGCTGGTGTACCTCAGGGATCTGTGCTCAGTCCTCTACTCTTCTCGCTATATATTAACCGTTGTTTATGTAAATAGATGAATATTATTTGTATTATTTGAAGCCTCATTATGTAAAAATATTTGTATATATAAATTGGACATTTGTTGTTGGCCATGGTCAAGTTTGAGCTCTTGTACGTCTAATTACGACACAACAAAAGTGGCGACGAGGATGCGCGATCTACAGAGCCAGTAAAAAGCTGAGGAAAACGGCGTCTATGCAAGTATAACAACTACATCTTTTAAACAAATCTGACTCTCGGATTATGGAGAGGAAAAATAGGAAAATGGGTTAAGATTACATCTTTTAAACTATCTGGATAAAGAAAACAAAGGAGTAGAAAATACCAGCATGACAAGTTCAAAGTTAATAGTACCTTTTAGATGCTATAGCCCAGTGGAGGACACTTCGATCTTTTTGTACAAAAATTTGAGGCTTTCTTTTTGGCATCTGAAGGAGGAGATTAAAGTGTTGATTTTTACCTCGCTACCAGATTCTGAAACTTTGAAGCAGGGACACGACATTTTCTTCCTGGTCTAATGAAAGATCAACCCTATGATACTATCATTCAAAGAATTAAGCTGCATTTGGATCCAAAGAAGAAAGTGATACCACAGCGATGCAGATTTTTAAAGAGAATTCAACAGGAAGGAGAATCAATTTCGGAATATCTTAGAGAATTGAAACATTTGGCAATAAATTGTAATTTCGTCGATATGTTGGGAACCATGATGCGAGACCGTTTTGTGGCTGGAATCAAGTCGGAAATCTTGCAAAAGAAGCTACTACAAGAGGACGACGATGTCACCCTGGATAAAGTTTTTGCAGTGGCGATCTCGTTCGAATTGGCGGAGATAAATACAAGAAAATTGAAAGATAAATTAGTGGCCAAGATATCTCCTGTGAATTGAAAGGATAAAAAGGGTGAGTACAATAATAGTACGGCGCAGTATAGGCCTTTCAGGCAAAGTGGCAAAGGCAAAATAGTGTGTTATAGATGTGGTGAAAGACATTCACACGTGGCATCTGTTTTACCTCATAGAACAAAGAATTGTTTTAAAATGTAATAAACTGGGTCATTTAAGTAGGGTCTGCAAAGCTAGTAAAATAATGTGGGGATGTAAATTTGTACAAGAGGACTCTATATATTCTGTACAGGGCGAAACTGATGCCACAATAAATTTAGCAGTAGATTATTATTATTTGTGCTTTACAATAGATACAGGAAGTCCAGTTACGTTAATACCTAAATATATTTATAAGAATTATTGGCAAGGTAAAAGATTATTTCCAACAAATTTAAGATTAAATCCTTTTGTGGTAAATCAATAGAGATTATAGATCAAAGAAATGTTTTTGTAATAGAAGCCAACCAATATTTACGATTAATAGTTGTAAATGAAAAAATCCAGGTAATTTTATTAGGAAGAGAATGGCTTAAACAGTTGAAACTTGATTATTCTATATTGTTTAGCATTAAAATTTTAAATAATGAATATAATAGAAATATATTTAAAAATATATGAATATTTGATGGATAGGTATGCAGATTTGTTTAACAAAGATTTGGGCTGTCTAAAGGACGTTAGAATAAATTTTATTTTAAAAAAGGATGTGACTCCTGTGTTTTGTAAGGCCAGAAGTTTATCTTTTTCTCTAAATAACAAAGTAGAGAATGAAATTGATCGTTTAGTGAATTCTTGCATTTTATAACCCATAGTTCATGCATATTGGACCGCTCCAATAGTACCGGTATCAAAAAAGGATGGTAGTGTAAGGATATGTGGTGATTTTAGATGTACAGCTAATAAAGCAATAGAATTAGATAGGTATCCCATTCCATCGATCGATGAGATCTTTTCAAAATTATCTACAAGCACCGTATTTTCGACTCTAGACCTATAACAGGCTTACTTACAAGTAATGTTAGCGGAAGAAGCCAAAGCTGTTGTTGATATAAACACAAAAAAGAGGTTGTTTTATTATAAAAGACTACCATATGACATAGCGGTAGCACCAAATAAATTTCAGAGGATTATGGAAGGCCTATTTTCTATTTTCTGATTATCCAGGCCAGGTGTGGCCTGCTACATAGATGATATTTTGGTTGCAGGAAAAGACTTTGAAGATCATGAACAATAGTTGGATCTAGTGTTTAGATGATTGCTAGAAAAAAGTTTAAAGTTAAACAGATATAAATGTAAATTTAAAAAGAAATCGGTGGAATATATAGGGTTTAAAATGGATAAATATGGACTGCATCCCTTAGAAAATAAAATTGAAGCAGTGCTAGAGGCGCCTGAACCTAAAGAATGTTTCGCAATTGAGATCTTTCATAGGACTCTTAATTTATTTTTATAGATTCATAAAGAATATAGCAAACATTTTAGCGCTATTCTATCAACTTTTGAATAAAAATTGTAGATGGAATTGGACGAAAAATATCGAATGTTATTTAAAAAATGTAAATCATTATTAATGAACTATGGACTAGGCGTAATTCTGAGTCATAGAAATGATAGAAAGGAAGAATGCCCTATAGCTTTTGCTTCTAGAACATTAACTGAAGCGGAAAAACGTTTCTCTCAACTAGAAAAGAAAGCGTTGAGCATAACCTTTGGCGTTGAGAAATTCAGACAATACTTACTGGGACGAAAATTTGTATTGGTCACAGAAAACTGACCCTTAATCCATATATTTTCACCTCATAAACCAATTCCCATATGTGCATCATCCAGAATTAAAAGATGGTCCTTAAAATTAGCCGCATTCAATTATACTGTGGGATTTCGAAAAACTAGTGATAATTCTAAAGTTGACGCATTGTCACGTCTTCCTTTATAATCGAGTGTCAGGGAGTCTCTTGATGAAGACCAGGTACTTCTTCTTAGGAAGTCGAATGAGGTACCGTTCTCTTTTATGGAGGTGGCTAATGAGACGCCCCAATATAAAATACTGTCTATAGTATTAAGGAATGTTAGAGAAGGCAACTGTGTGTGTGTGTGTGTGGAAATCCACAAGGGTACCGAGAGAAAACCCACTAGCTCCTCATTATAAGATTAATGAGGAATTAAGTTTGGAGTTTGGTTGTCTTCAATGGCGTGAAAACGTGGTAATTCCCCCAAATATTAAGATCTTTAATTTTAAATGACTTGCATGAAATACACATGGGGATTGTTAAAATGAAGATGATTGCCAGACGGTATTTTCTGGTGGCCAGGCATAGACAGTAACATCGAGGAGTTAACTAGAGAATGTAGAGTATGCCAAGAATCGGCAAGCATGCCCCCGGCTACCATCTCGGAATGGACTTGGCCCGAAAAACCGTGGCATCGACTTCATCTTGATCTAGCGGGTCCGTTCATGGGAAAAATGTTTTTGGTTCTCGTGGACGCATACTCAAAGTAGATATAAATTTTTATCATCAAAGATATTACCAGAAAAACGATTATAAGTCATCTTAGAGAAATTCTCGCCAGAATTGGATTGCCTTAATTTTTTGTTACAGATAACGGAAGACAGTTTGTCTCCGGTGAATTCGAGCAATTTACCAAAATAAATGGTATACGGCACACTAAGACCAGTTCGTATAATTCTAGTACAAATGGTTTAGCTGAGATATATGTAAGAGAGTTTAAAAACATTTTGAGAAAGAATAATGGGAAGGATGATTTAGAGACGAATCTACAAAGTTTCCTATTTGCTCATAGAGCATTCCCCCAAACTGTAATAAAGGAATTCCCCGGCGGAACTGCTAATGAAGAGAAGTTTAAGATCAAGATTCTCGAATTTAATACCAAGATGGGAAATCCGCAAGAGGTATTTCTTGAGGCCGTAAGAAGGCAGGAGCAGTTTACTACAGGTTGCGAGGTTTAATTCCGCAACTATGCAACTGGACCTAAACGGTAAAAAGGTACCATTTTGGAATTATTGAGCTACCGTCACTACCTTATAAGTTGCGAGGGCGTCGTGTATAAGAGGCATATCAATCAATTGCGACCTGTGAGAAAGAAACAAGTGGAGACAAGAAATTTGATACTTTCTCGAACATCAGGAGAGAAGCCTGTACGTGGAAGTCAGAAATAAAGTGAAGAGGAGGTTCCAGATGTTACATCAGGAAACAAGGAGGAGACTGCTTCTGTGCACGTACCCTCTTGCACTCCTATACCAGGGCCTGTTGCTGTGCACGTGCCCTCTTGCACTCCTAAACCGGAGGCTGCCGCTGTGAAAGTGCCCGTCCGCAGTCCTAGACCTCAGAGAGCCAGGGAACCCCTAGACCGATTGGAGTATTATTAAGGGGGGAGATGTGTTGTGTATGCAAATAGATGAAGATTATTTGCATTCTTCAAAGTCTCATTATGTAAGAATATATTCTATATACAGTTACGAGCGTCATTCTTTATCTCCTAATCTCTCTCTGTCACCGTTTGCTTTTTTTTTTGGAATGGCGCCCTCCTATTGGTTGGCTACGGTCACGCCACCTTTGCCCCCCCCCCCACTCGCTATTTATGTAACTATTGTGTTGGAGCGGGTCGCTCCATAAATAAATGCATATATTAGATAATAACCAAATGGAATCCTCTCTTTCTTTTTCCCAGTAAGAGACGCCTACGGAAGCCAACAGTACATAGACAGATCAAGCACATAGGCTATAGTTATTAACTAACATATGCAATTATTTAAGGCGCCAATTTATAATTGTAACAAATAGTATTTGAATCAAAACATTCAATCGGGTAAAACACGGGCGTTGCCCGGGTCATTCGGTAGTGTGTATATAAATTGGACATTTTTTGTTGGCCAAACGAAAAGAATCTGAGGCTCTTTATTGGACACGACAAAAACAACAACGGCATTCCAGAGTAAAATAAATCATCAGAGATAGATAAATATCTTTCAAATGAATTAAAATAAATATAATCGATACTGAGAGAGAGTTGAATTTAAAAAAATATAAAATTATTATTTTCGAAATATAAATAGCTGAGAGGATTCCAGCAAACCGCATCTAAAATATCAGGGTTTTTTTTTTTGCTACATGTTTTAATTTGCATATACCTATTTTACATATTTCAGATTGTATTTAAAAATCGTTAACCATTTCTTCTAACTTTTGGCGAAATGGTGTTTTATTAATTTATCATTTGATATTATTAGGGTTCTTTCCTGGTATTCAAAAAGTAAAAATACGTGTCGTTCAGTTATATTTTTCAATTTATCAAAATATTTGGCCGCTGAATCGCTGATTCTGGTAGGGCGCCATCTAGCGAATAAAGTTGTAACTAAAATCAATTTCGAATTTTTCATTATTTGGCATAAAAAATCCCATTGCATCCTGAACACAATGGTGTTTACCGCATTGCTCTAGCGCAAATATTCGCGGAGTTATTAATTTTTAAAGTTGTGCGGGACTTTTGGATCACCCTGTACATGTTTTTTTTTTTTGCTTATTCCTAGTACACGTGGTAGAGGCCATGATAATCATGGTGGGTAGAAGTAGGCGACTGCTTTTACTGTAAGTGCACCACATATCTACACATGTGAAAAGCAGTTCGACTTTGCACTTACATATGTGACAGAGCCCCGTTTGGTTACCTTCAATCGTTGGTGGGGTTGAACTTTTGCAAGAATCGGGGGTCATTGGAGATTTTTAAAATTATTTTTATTATTTATATTATACATGGTAAAAGGTACAACTACCTTAAGTTTTGTCCATGAGTGTATTGTCTGAATCCAGATATACATGCTAAAAGGTACAACTACCTGTGTCCAAGGGTGTATGTTCACACTTCCTCTACTGATTGGAACCCATCTCTGTATTCCCCGCCATATTCCACCATTTCCTTCCTTCCTTGTAGAATCTCCACATCTCTCTGCTTGGGTCTTTCCTCTTTTCACGGAACAACTTTCAAATATCCATATTGATACCTATCAACCCCATTTAGTTTTATCTTTCCTTCTAGCAAAGTATCCATCCATCCCATATCACCTTTCACTTCGTTCAATTGAAACAGCTAAATTCTTACATTTTATTATCATTAAATACATTTAATTATTTAAATATTATAATTGATCACATTTCTACTATAATCTTTAAATAGGGAAATATAAGAAAAAAGTTATAGTGGAACTTAAGGAAGTTGTACCTTTTAGCATGTATATCGGGATTCAGACATTACACTCATGGACAAAACTTAAGGAAGTTGTACCTTTTAACATGTATATCGGGATTCAGACAATACACTCATGGCTAAAACTTAAGGAAGTTGTACCTTTTAGCAAGCATATCGGGATTCAGACAATACAATCATGGACAAAATTTAAGTAAGTTGTACCTTTTAGAATGTATATCGGGATTCAGACAATAACTCTGAAAGATATTACAGTGACCTTTATTGAAGACATACGAGATAACCAAGTGTGAAAAACTCTGTCTTCGAAAAAAAAAAAAAAAAAGACGACGGCGATAACAAAGAATGCCAAAATAGTTTTCCTTTCCAATAATATTATCGACATTGATATTTACGTCTTCCTTTGTGAGAAAAAAAAAGTACAAATGTGATATTGCACTGGGATAAGGTTCATAAATTAAGAAAAAGGCATCTCCATATCGTGCAACTGAAAGTTGTTGATGGCTTGCGCCATCTATCGGAATAAATATAAACTATTCATTGATATTTTTTTAATTATTCCCGAATTGGCCCCATTCTCGATTAATAAATAAAAGCTAACCCCGTACGCGTTTCGGGCTGTTGGCCCTCGTCAGCGTGGTGTAAAATGGTTATTTGGCCAATTCTGGAGTAATTTTTAAAAAATCAATGAATAGTTAATATTTATTCCGATAGACGGCGCAAGCCACCAGAAACTTTCAGTTGCACGATAATAGATGCCTTTTTTCTTAATCTTCTTTTTGACATTTTATGTATTCCTAATAAGGAAGCAATTTTTACTTGCTAATGTAATAACGGAATTAATGAATGGAATAAAAAAGGCCTTAAAACAATGCATCATCTTATGGAAAGAAAGCTCAAGTCATTGTTATAAACAATGAATCAAGCGATTTAAAAATTTGATACTGGTGTATCTTTTCTTTAAAGTACGTTACATTTTATGCCGAATATTTTTTAACATTAACTAAAAAGAGAGAGACGTGCATAACACTTTTTTTATTTCTAACAAAAGAATGTATGAAATTTTTCAAAAAAAAAATCGTTAATATTTTTAGCAAAAAGTAACTAAATAATTTTACCATGAAAATATATATCAAGTAGAGGGAAGAGTGTTAAAATTTCTGATAAAAAAAAATAACAAATTTCCTCAAAAAGAAACATAAATAATTAAAAATAATAATAAACAATAAAATTCAGCAATGAGCATAAAATTCAAACTTCACAAATGACAATATATCAATTCCATGAAAAAAAACTTCGATATCCCAATAAAAAAAAGAGAGTCTTAATTTTAATAAAAGAACCTCCAATAGAGTGCCCATTTCCTTTTGAAAAAAAAAATTAAATCAACAAAGAAACTCTAAATTTCTAAAATGAACGTTAAGATTTCCCTAAAAGTCTAAATTTTAACAAAGAACCTCCAAATTCCAACAGAGAACCTCAATATCCGAAAAGATTTTCTAAATCCAAACAAAAGCTTTTAAATAAATCCCAACAAAGAGCTTCTAAATCTCAACGAAAAAAAACCACCAAATCCCAACAAAGACCCTCCAAATCCCAACAAAGACCCTCAAAATACCCCCCCCCCCCCCCCTAAAAAAAAAAACTCAAAATCACAACAAAGAAACTCTAAAGTCCAACAAAGACCCTCAAAATCCCAACAAAGACCCTCAAAATCCCAACAAAGACCCTCAAAATCCCAACAAAGACCCTCAAAATCCCAACAGAGACCCTCTAAATCCCAACAAAGACCCTCAAAATCCCAACAAAGACCCTCTAAATCCCAACAAAGGAACTCTAAAGTCCAACAAAGACCCTCTAAATCCCAACAAAGACCCTCAAAATCCCAACAAAGAAACTCTGAGTCCAACAAAGACCCTCCAAATCCCAACAAAGACCCTCCAAATCCCAACAAAGACCCTCTAAATCCAAACAAAGACACTCAAAATCCCAACAAAGAAACTCTAAAGGCCAACAAAGGACCTAAAAATCCCAACAAAGAGCCTCCAAATCCCAACAAAGACCCTCTAAATCCCAACAAAGACCCTCAAAATCCCAACAAAGAAACTCTAAAGTCCAAAAAGACCCTCAAAATCCCAACAAAGACCCTCCAAATCCCAACAAAGACCCTCTAAATCCCAACAAAGGAACTCTAAAGTCCAACAAAGGCCCTCTAAATCCCAACAAAGACCCTCAAAATCCCAACAAAGAAACTCTGAGTCCAACAAAGACCCTCCAAATCCCAACAAAGACCCTCCAAATCCCAACAAAGACCCTCCAAATCCTAACAAAGACCCTCCAAATCCCAACAAAGACCCTCTAAATCCTAACAAAGACCCTCCAAATCCCAACAAAGAAATTCTAAAGTCCAACAAAGACCCTCCAAATCCCAACAAATAACGTCTAAATTCCAATAAAGAACCTCCAAATCCCAACAAAGAACTTCAGAATCCCAACAAAGAACCTCAAAATCCCAACAAAGAACCTCCAAATCCCAACAAGGTACCTCCGAATCCCAACAAAGAACGTCTAAATCCCAACAAAGAACTTCCAAATCCCAACAAAGTACCTCAAAATCTCAACAAAGTACCTCAAAATCCCAACAAAGTACCTCAAAATCCCAACAAAGAACGTCTAAATTCCAACAAAGAACCTCCAAATCCCAAAAAAAAGTACCTCAAAATCCCAACAAAGTACCTCAAAATCCCAACAAAGAACGTCTAAATTCCAACAAAAAACCTCCAAATCCCAACAAAGAACCTCCAAATCCCAACAAAGTACCTCAAAATCCCAAAAAAGAAAGTCTAAATTCCAACTAAGAACCTCCAAATCCCAACAAAGAACCTCAAAATCCCAAAAAAGAACCTCCAAATCCCAACAAAGTACCTCAAAATCTCAACAAAGAACGTCTAAATTTCAACAAATACCTCAAAATCCCAACAAAGAACGTCTAAATTCCAACAAAGGACTAAAATCCAAGTAACAAAACTAAAAATTCCAACAAAGAAACTCCAAATACAAACAAAGAACCATAATCCCAATAACAAAACTAAACTAACAATAATAAAACATAACCTCTAAATCCTAAAAAAGAATCTACAAATCCCAATAACAAAACTAACAAAGAACCTCCAAAGCCCAACAAAAAGAACGTCTAAACCCCAACAAAGAACGTGGCAAGAAGAGGCACAGAAATAGCACAATGACTTGTGATCACGAAACACGAGCAGTATCTCTAAAAAAAGAAAAGATAGCTTGGAGGCAATAAATTAATTCCTCATATTTCACCATCCAACTGGTTCCGTGCACTCCGGCCATTCACCGCGTACAGTACTTGCTCTTCTTCTTCTTACATTGGAACTACCAACTGTGACAGGATTTTACAGTTACTCACATTGTCAACTTACACTATGGTCAACTTGTCCTAACATAATATCGGACTTCGGACAAATTCCAGCTGATCAATTCTCATCAATTGTCTACCGACTAAATTAAACTCTTCAAATAAAAATATCAAAATATAACAACAATTAAAGAGGAGTGTCTTATGATATCTTTATTCGCAAGTTTTCGGACGTCTTTCTACAGGCTTTACAATGACAAAAAGAAAGAAATATGAGATGAATATTAAAATAACAAGATATTTTTTGCATATGAGAAAATATAGTACACCCATACCTCGCTTTGCGTCGGGGTTACGTTCCAAAAAAAACACGACGCAAATTGAAACGACGAAAAGTGAAAATAAATAAAATTGTATTAAATTTGCGTTGATTTTTAGTTAGAAAGAGAATCCCCAAATTTTGATGGCATGGCGCAATCAAAAATAAAGGTGTTGCCATATTTTAGGAAAAAAAATTCAAAAAAATAAAGACTCGAATCCAAAACAACGCAACTTCGAAAATCTAACGACGCACAGTGAAAATCAGTAAAAATTAAGCAGCGACGCAACTTCGAAAAAAACGCAAAACGAAACGACGCAAAGCGAGCTATTGGTTTATCTATAAATATGAATGAAAGAGAAAACGTAAATTTCGTATATACAGAATTAATATGCAAAATTGTGTTACATTGTTCTATTAATACTTATCTCATATTTCTTTCTTTTTGTCATTGTAAAGCCTGTAAAAGAACGACATGCATCCGAAAGCTTTCTCTTATCTATTGTATCAAACAGACGACAAATCGGAAGAATATCTTCTTTGACTTATTAAAAAAAATGAAAAAAAGAAAGGAGCATCTCCTTATCGTGAAACTGAAAGTTGCTGATGACTTGCGCCATCTATCGGAATAAATATCAACTATTCGTTGATTTTCAATTATTACAGAATTGGCCAAATACCCATTCTTGATTAATCAAGAAAAGCTAACCACGTACGCGTGTCGGGCTGTTGTCCCTCGTCAGGGTAGGGCAAGCTGTACCTCAACGACAAAAAAAAAAATCTGGTCATTCAGGCATCCTGAAAAATCATGAAACAGTTAAGGCCAGAATTGCGTGACACCGCCAAACAATGTGAAAAAAAAGGACAAATGTGATATATTATTATATTGTACTGGGATAAGATTCATAAATTATGAGAAAAAAAAGAAAGAAGCATCTCCTTATTCGAGAATAGTTGATCTTTCTCGGATAAGGGGGGGGGGGGGGGGGGAAATATATATATTTAACTTTATTAACATCATGAAACGCGATATCCCAAACTCAGGGATATTTGCGTCAATACCCTTCACTACATCATAACAAATCGGCTATATACAATCCTGTTCAATTCATTATTTTAAATAATTAACTAAAGAAAATTGTCCAAAGAGAAAAACAAACAACAAAGCAAAACACACAGAGCAAACATCGCAATTCCCTTCCCTCTAAGTTTCCTTCTTTTTTTTCCAATTCAAAAGAAAGTTGTATATATAAAATAAAAGGATTTAAAAGCGCGAATGTTTCTTTTATACATAAAACAAACTTCTACTGTCCTTACTGCGATGAAAAAATATATTGGGAGGGCTTGGCTCATCAGTGGTGAACCCTCCCAGCGGTTTCGCCAATTTAATCCACCAGACCGCTTCTCAGAGCTCTAATATTGTATTGGATCATTCTGCTTTTATATGCTACACTGAAGAGTGGAATATTAGAAATGGTTTTCAAGTAAACTATGGACATAAGCTTATAGGACAGTAGCATTACATTCAAATATTTGCTTCGAGCAATGCTCTTCAGCAAACTATAAAGACAAGGCCAGTTAGGCATAAATTAACACAAAGCAATAACGCGTCATCATGTATTTACAAAATTGATCAAAATTTTTTATACTTTTCTTTTTCGTCTACAAATTCATCAAGCTGTCCAAATACGACCAAATTTATTTTCCCTGATGATATGAGAAAACAATTATTGTTCGCTGTACACTTTTAGATTTGTGCACTATTGCACTTTGTATACAAAAGCAAACAAATCAAATCAAAGAACAAACTGTTTTTCTTTTCTTCTCGCGCGGGCGTGCCTTGCCTCTCGCGGACCACATCGGGCCCGAGAAAACAATTATATTTAATAAATTCAATTTTTACAAAATTTAATTAAGGCAACGATAATCTGCTCGAAAGCTTGTACCATTGTCCTTTTATATAAAGAAGCACTTCTCCCTGTCTTGTGTTTGTTTTCCTATAATATCTAACATTTAAATAATATTTTTATTCATTGCAGTATGAGAGGGCTGTATAAAAAAAAACTTTTAATTATATACACTCATGGACAAAACTTAAGGAATTGGAAAGTCTTTGAAGTCGACGGTCGTCTTTTTTTTTTTTTTTTGAAGGAGATAGAAACAATTTTGTTCAAACTTGGTTATCTCGCGTGTCTTCAATAAAGGTCACTGTAATATCTTTCAGAGTTATTGTCTGAATCTCGATATACATGCTGAAAGGTACAACTTCCTTAAGTTTTGTCCATGAGTGTATTGTCTGAATCCCGATATACATGCTAAAAGGTACAACTTCCTTAAGTTTTGTCCATGAGTGTATTGTCTGAATCCCGATATACATGGTAAAAGGTACAACTTCCTTAAGTTTTGTCCATGAATGTATTGTCTGAATCCCGATATACATGCTGAAAGGTACAACTTCCTTAAATTTTATCTATGAGTGTATAATATGAAAATAATTACTTTTTTTTTCTTAATAATAATTTTTAGGTAAATAACAAAAAAGTCCAAACAAAACGGAAAAAAAGTTTCGTTTTTTTATAGTGAGGATAATAATAAAAAAATTGTCTTCGTTTTTCTTGGAATTTTCGCTATTTTGTTCTTTATTTTATATAAAGGAAATAAATAATATTTTATGTGTGTTGTGAGACCTTTTAAATTCTATATTTACTTTTGAATTAATTATGTTTTTATTTGTAATGTTTATACATTTGATATTTCTCAAGGAAAGTAAAGAATAGAAAAAAAAGGAAAGAAATTTCTTCATCATTAAAAAGCTATTACACACCCAAAAACGTACACTTTTTGAATATGAGAATATTAAATTATTTTTTAAATCAAGCCAATTATTTTAAAAGCACAACAAATTCATCATTTTTCATTTTTTTCGAAAAATAGTTTTTCTAAAATGTTCACAATTACCACAAATTGTCACAACTTTAAACAGATCATTTAAATTTACAACGCAGACGAGAATTACAATAGAAACCCAACCGATTAAAGTCCTATCCCAACAATACAAAATAATTGTTGCAACAATACAACATTCAATCAATCAAAGTTAAACAATGCACCAACCCTCCAATGATATCATGTTGATTATAGGCTATCCAACGAAGCACCTATTGTTTGCCATTTGTATATTAGATGAAGTGTAATTGGAACATGGTGAAACTGAAAGTTGAGAAAGTTGCTAGAAGTATTAATTTCATATATACTAACGCCCCTGGTGGCAATTATTGGAACCTCGTCGTAGCCTTGTCCCATTAGCACCTTCCTTGCGCCATTCCTATTGGTCGTGTGTGACGTAATATTCGATAAGGGGAAAAAATGATTGGTTGTTATTCTAATAAGTAACGGTCTTGACCCAGGACCCAATCTTTATCAGACTGGTGTGAAAGTGAAGACACTGTCTGTGGATACTTTGGTAGTGTGAAGTCCTGGTGTGAAAGTGAAGGCAATGTCTGTGGATACTTTGGTAGTGTGAAGTCCTGGTGTGAAAGTGAAGACACTGTATGTGGATACTTTGGTAGTGTGAAGTCCTGGTGTGAAAGTGAAGACACTGTCTGTGGATACTTTGGTAATGTGAAGTTCTGGTGTGAAAGTGAAGACACTGTCTGTGGATACTTTGGTAGTGTGAAGTCCTGGTGTGAAAGTGAAGACACTGTCTGTGGATACTTTGGTAGTGTGAAGTCCTGGTGTGAAAGTGAAGACAATGTCTGTGGATACTTTGGTAGTGTGAAGTCCTGGTGTGAAAGTGAAGACACTGTCTGTGGATACTTGGTAGTGTGAAGTCCTGGTGTGAAAGTGAAGACACTGTCTGTGGATACTTTGGTAGTGTGAAGTCCTGGTGTGAAAGTGAAGACAATGTCTGTGGATACTTTGGTAGTGTGAAGTCCTGGTGTGAAAGTGAAGACACTGTCTGTGAATACTTTGGTATTGTGAAGTCCTGGTGTGAAAGTGAAGACACTGTCTGTGGATACTTTGGTAGTGTGAAGTCCTGGTGTGAAAGTGAAGACACTGTCTGTGGATACTTTGGTAGTGCGATGTCCTGGTGTGAAAGTGAAGATACTGTCTGTGGGTACTTTGGTAGTGTGAAGTCCTGGCGTGAAAGTGAAGACACTGTCTGTGAATACTTTGGTATTGTGAAGTCCTGGTGTGAAAGTGAAGACACTGTCTGTGGATACTTGGTAGTGTGAAGTCCTGGTGTGAAAGTGAAGACACTGTCTGTGGATACTTGGTAGTGTGAAGTCCTGGTGTGAAAGTTAAGACAAGTATGAACAAAATTACCTTTACTCCTTCAAAAAAATATATATATATATATGTACACACAATATATACATATAAACGACCAGCGACATTAAAGATTTTACACTTCCTTAAGTTTTGTTCATATAAGTGTAAATAATTTTACTTGCTCACAGAAGAATGCATTTTATAATTTCGACTCGGCAACCCGGATATCGAGGATGTAAATTTGCCTTACGAAGCATTGTTCCAGTCCACAGGTCCGTTCCATTCCTAGATATGCAAATACTGGAACCAATCAACCAGGAAATTTCATTTCCTCCAAATGTGGCAAATTTTCGCGGACAATTTCCATGTTACATACCGCCCAGGATTTCTCTCACAATTGCTTCCCATGGGCAAATTCTGATTGTATATTGGATTAAATTCTCATCCAACATTAAACGAAGAAGCTGTTCAATATGATTTCTTTCTTTTTTATTTACCTATTAAGTAAATAATTAAGAAAAAAATATATAGAGAATTCCATAATTGTTAGTTATATTTTGATTAATTCAAGTTGAGAAAGTGTAAACCTATTTATAAAAGCTTATTGTGGGTTTATAAAAAAGGTGGATAGCTTATTAGTGAAGTATTGTATAAAAATGTTGATGAAATCTTTAACTGAATTAAGAAAAGCGAATATATACATTCATGGACAAAACTTAAGAAAGTTGTACCTTTTAGCATGTATATCGGGATTCAGACAATACATTCATGGACAAAATTTAAAGAAGTTGTACCTTTTAGCATGTATATCGGGATTCAGACAATACATTCATGGACAAAATTTAAAGAAGTTGTACCTTTTAGCATGTATATCGGGATTCAGACAATACACTCATGGACAAAACTTAAGAAAGTTGTACCTTTTAGCATGTATATCGGGATTCAGACAATACACTCATGGACAAAACTTAAGGAAGTTGTACATTGTAGCATGTATATCGGGATTCAGACAATACACTCATGGACAAAACTTAAGGAAGTTGTACATTGTAGCATGTATATCGGGATTCAGACAATACACTCATGGACAAAACTTAAGGAAGTTGTACCTTGTAGCATGTATATCGGGATTCAGACAATAAATCTGAAAGATATTACAGTGACCTTTATTGAAGACACACAAGGTAACCAAGTGTGAACAAACTTTTCTCTGTCTCCTTCAAAACAATAGACGGCTGGCGATATCAAATACTTTCCACTTCCTCAAGTTTTGTCCATGAGTGTATATATGTGATGTACCCGAAGTATAAACAGTCATGGACCTCTACCCACTATGATTTCCATGATATATACTATGTGTACCCTCATGGACAAAACTTAAGTAAGTGGAAAATCTTTAAAATCGTCGGTCGTCTATTTATATATATATATATATACTAGGCGAATGACCCGGCTTCGCCCGAGAAATCCCTTGGGTGCAATTTCCTTCATACTAAAAGTATATCAATAATAAATATTAGAAGTGCCATAGAATAGCAATACAGAAGTAAAACATAAACTACAGGAAAAAAGTGTGTGTGATGGCAAAAATTGTATTATATTAGTGTTTAGGTATTTGATTTAATTAATATAGTTGATATAATAGTATATATTTATATTATATTTTTCATAAATTAGTTTTAAAAATTGTAAAAAAAAAATGCATCGGCCGGGAATCGAACCCGGGCCGCCCGCGTGGCAGGCGAGCATTCTACCACTGAGCCACCGATGCTTTAAAAAAATGGCCATATTTAGGTATTCATTCCATTCCGGATTAGTCCGCGCAAAAAAAAAGTTCTTCAAATTAAAAAAAGAAATAGCCAAAAATACTAATCAAAATGCAGCCGAAAATTTTTCTCAGGTTTATAAAAAGCGACATGCAAAATTTGGTACCAATTGGTTCAGTAGTTTTTGAGTTTATCGCGAAACATAAAGACATACAGACAGAAATTGACTTATATATATATAGAGATATATTTTAAGGATACATAGTCAATTTTGTTCACCCTTGGTTATCTCGTCTGTCTTCAATAAAGGTCCCTGTAATAACTTTCAGAGTTATTGTCTGAATCCCGATATATATGGTAAAAGGTACAACTTCCTTAAGTTTTGTCCATGAGTGTATTGTCTGAATCCCGATATACATGATAAAAGGTACAACTTCCTTAAGTTTTGTCCATAAATGTAGTTAGGATAACGAACCAGAGTAGAGATCCAGGTGAGAAGTATTTCGGCCACAGAACACAAACATCCCAATTTAGAAGAAAGTAGAATAAAACCTTCCTCAGAGGTCACCCGATGTCAGACAGCCAAAATAAACGAGGGTGTTTAAAAGAGGTGACCACAAATTGCATTCCCGTAATTTGCTTCCATTGTTGCTGGCAGATGGAGGAATATTTGCAGCCATTTTAACTCTTTTGGTGTGAACTTAACTGGAGCAAAACTCTTAATGAAATGGCTTGGAAAGTCGTGTAAAGTACTGTACAGAATGTAATTTAGTTCCTTGTTAACGTGTTTTCTTTCTACAGCGTGTTAATTCGTGTATATATTAACCTATATCGTATAGAGGAACACTATTGTCATGAACGTTGACAAGACCTTAACTAGTTGTCTTTATGAACAAATGTTTATGTTTATTGGTGTCATTTTCTTAACTTTTTTATTGACTACTTTACAGTGTTTGTCTAATTGGTTTTTTGTTCATTTTGGTGTTTGGAATTGGGTTTCATTGTGTGTTGGCCGAAGAGGTAAATTTCTAGTCGTTGAAATACTAGTTATCTGTAATTGATTGGCCAATAGTGTGTTATGAATACATATCTTATATACATATTGTCTTAAGAGTTTATAACGTAATATGCAACTTTGTTTAACAATAGTAAGGGCAAAAAATAATGATATGTATTTTTGAGTAATGAATATTTTACTCTATTATCAAAATATGATAAGAAAGTTTATATAAACAATATAAAATACATAAATGGGAAAGTAAAATATTATATGAAATATAAAATCAAGCAAAATGATTATCATTTTTAGCTTTATACGGATAAGTTATATATGTTGAAAACATCTGTCATAAGTTTGTCAAGCGTATACCGGGGCTTATTGCACGAATTTCATCAATATACACTCGTGGACAAAACTTAAGGAAGTGGAAAATGTTGTATATATATGTGGTATAATATAATAAGGTGGAAAGAGAAATAAGTTGGAGAAGGAACCCAGACAACCAGAGAGAGAGAGGGAGAGATCCGGGACCGGCCAGAGCCGGGCGTCCGTTCGAGTCGCACACAATCCCCAACAGTCTTAAAAGTCCCAAGGTGTTAACGGACGAGCCCCATTTGCCGCCCCTTGTTATTATTACATATATATATATATATTAAATATATTTTGCTGAGTTTCTTTTTCTAATGCTTTTCTAACCTCCTTCATAACTTACGGGAAGCTGAAAATAAAAAAGAAGAGCAGTAAAATATCTATAACCTATGTATTTATTATTTTAATAAATATAATTACATAGCTCCATATTTACATATTTTTCCTATGCAACTTTGTAAATTCGTATTTCTTTCTCCTTCTTTTTATCCACTCACATTTGCTATATATCTCAGGAGAGAAAATCTGTATATATATAATAATACTGGAAATTTTGCCGGGAGGAAATTGATCTAAAGAGACAGGGGTCGCCTCTCCCGGCAAAATAGACGTCTAAAACTAGATAGATGGCGTTTGGTTTTAGACGTCTATTTTGACGGGAGAAGCGACCCTTGTCTCTTTATATAATAATACTGTTCTATAAAAACAAAAGTCGCTTCTCCCGTCAAAATAGACATCAAAGCTAGACGGCAGAAGCGACCTTTGTAGCTCTATATCCTCCAGGCAAGATATTTCGGCCTACAGGTATATGTATATATAATGCTGTAAACCAATAACGAGCCATCTATATATAACCAATGAAGACATTAAGACACGAATGTTTCTTTTCACAAATAAATCAAACATCTACTGTCCTTACTGCGATGAAAAATATTGGGAGGGCTTGGATCATTAGTGGTGAACCCTCCCAGTGGTTTCGTTAATTTAATCTACCAGACCGCTTCTTTAGAGCTCTAATACTGTATTTGATCATTCTGCTTTTTTTACCCTTTCCATCCTTCAGTGTAACATATATAATCAGAATGATCCAATACAGTATTAGAGCTCTAAAGAAGCGGTCGGTAGATTAAATTGGCGAAACCACTGGGAGGGTTCACCACTGATAAGCCAAGCCTTCCCAACATATTTTTCATCACAGTAAAGACAGTAGAAGTTTGATTTATTTGTGAAACGAAACATTCGCGTTTTTTTTTTTTTCATTTGTAATATATAATACTGTATTTATAAGACTTGATTGATAGAGAAGGAATTAAAATTGAATATCGGATTTAAAACCTGAGATAAATTCAAGTTCTCTATAACTTGGTCTTAAATCGATAATTGATTATGTACAGTAAACAACATTAACAACAAACATTAATATTGAAATACGTAAATACAATAGCAAAACTCATTACAAAAAAAAATACCCCAGCCCATATGCAACCTCAACAATAACAGAGAATTAACAACAACAACAATTTCAAGAATCAGAAACAGGACATTTTAAAGGAATGAAGATAAACCCAGACATGATTAGATCCTACAGGAACTGCTGTCACAACACCCAACTCACTCCTGACCATATATAATACCCGGCTATCCTTGCAGCCCTCTATATGGCAGACATCAATCCAGAAGAGGACATTTTAAAGGAATGAAGATAAACTCAGAAATGACTAGATCCTACAGAAACTGCAATAACTGTTACAACACCAAACTCACTCCGGACCATATATACCCGGCCAGCCCTCTATATGGCAGACATCAATCCAGAAGAGGACATCCATACGGTATCTCAGTTGGTCGGTATTATGATCAGGGTGCATGGACCGATCTGCTCCATGAACAAGACACCACCACCACCTCAGTTGGTCGGTATTATGATCAGGGTGTATGGACCGATCTGTTCCATGGACAAGACACCACCACCTCAGTTGGCCAGTATTGTGATCAGGGTGTATGGACCGATCTGTTCCATGGACAAGACACCACCACCACCTCAGTTAGCCGGTATTGTGATCAGGGTGTATGGACCGATCTGTTCCATGGACAAGGCACCACCACCACCTCAGTTAGCCGGTATTGTGATCAGGGTGTATGGACCGATCTGTTCCATGGACAAGACACCACCACCACCTCAGTTGGCCAGTATTGTGATCAGGGTGTATGGACTGATCTGTTCCATGGACAAGACACCACCACCACCTCAGTTGGCCAGTATTGTGATCAGGGTGTATGGACTGATCTGTTCCATGGACAAGACACCACCACCACCTCAGTTAGCCGGTATTGTGATCAGGGTGTATGGACCGATCTGTTCCATGGACAAGGCACCACCACCACCTCAGTTAGCCGGTATTGTGATCAGGGTGTATGGACCGATCTGTTCCATGGACAAGACACCACCACCACCTCTGTTAGCCGGTATTGTGATCAGGGTGTATGGACCGATCTGTTCCATGGACAAGACACCACTACAGTAAAAAAGAGATTACATTGACACGAAGGCGACAATAATTGTCCCAATCATTTACAAAAACAACAACGCTATGACCTTCGTAAAAGAGAGAAAAAACAAACAAAAAGCAATTTGTCTATAAAGGAATAAATAACGAAATCGGCGATTTTTTTAAAAACCAAATAATCGTTTTATATCAAAGTTTTGATCACCAAAAAAACACCCAATTATAATTCTCCCATCATTTAATCATCATGACAAAACCATCAACACCTTTTAGAGAGAGAGAATTTCACCAATTATTTAGAAACCACATTTTCAAGGATTTTTATTAGGGAGAGAAAAGAGAAAATGGGTTGGAAAAAGTTAAAAAGTCAAATTAAATCATAATGAAAATGGGAACAATTTTGGTGTCAAGCTGTCTAATATTTGTGTCACCGAACCAAGGTGATGTCTAACCCAAGGTCTCTTTTTTGTTTATTTTAAAATTAATAATTTTTACAAAAGGTTTCTTTTATACCAAAAGATTAAGGTAAGAGATTCTACGTTGTAACGCTTTATCAGTTCAATGTATCCGCAAAGGCGTTCGATTCACAGAAATAAATTTGAACATCAAACCAAGAGCTTTCACGTGGTAGCCCTTTATCAGTTTAATGTATCCGCAAAGGTATTCGATTCACAGAGATGAATTTGAACATCAAACCAAGAGCTTTCACGTGGTAGCCCTTTATCAGTTCAATGTATCCGTAAAGGCGTTCGATTCACAGAAATAAATTTGAACATCAAACCAAGAGCTTTCACGTGGTAGCCCTTTATCAGTTCAATGTATCCGCAAAGACGTTCGATTCAACAGAAATACATTTAAACATCAAACCAAGAGCTTTCACGTGGTAGCTCTTTATCAGTTCAATGTATTCGCAAAGGCGTTCGATTCACAGAAATAAATTTGAACACCAAACCAAGAGCTTTCACGTGGTAACGCTTTATCAGTTCAATGTATCCGCAAAGGAGTTCGATTCACAGAAATAAATTTGAACATCAAACCAAGAGCTTTCACGTGGTAACGCTTTATCAGTTCAATGTATCCGCAAAGACGTTCGATTCAACAGAAATACATTTAAACATCAAACCAAGAGCTTTCACGTGGTAGCTCTTTATCAGTTCAATGTATCCACAAAGGCGTTCGATTCACAGAAATATATTTGAACATCAAACCAAGAGCTTTCACGTGGTAACGCTTTATCAGTTCAATGTATCCGCAAAGGCGTTCGATTCACAGAAATAAATTTGAACATCAAACCAAGAGCTTTCACGTGGTAGCCCTTTACAGATCAATTGTATCCTCAAGGATGTGTAACATACATAAATTTTGATTCATGCAGCAATATATTTTTAAAAACCAAACCAAAAATAAATATTGTGGCGAAGAAATAATTTATTATTTAATTTAATTATTCAATGAAAATATTTGGAAACAGATTTAATTTAATTATTCAGTATAAAATAATGATCGAAATAATTCTTTGCTTGCTTGCTCAAGATTCTCTAGCTGTAGATAGTTTTGTTGAGTTGTTAATAATTGTCGACTGGTCGTGGTGACGTCATCAATAAATACTTCACATCCCCAGATATAAAAAGACCGGATTTCTACGCTAAAATATAAATAAATAGAAATAAAATCCATCAAAGCATGAATGTTTCTTTTAAAAACAAAACAAATTTTAATTGTATTTACTGCGATGACAAAAAAGTATTAAGCAGGTTTGGTTCATCAGTAGTGAACCCTCTCAGCAGTTTCGCCAATTTAATCTACCAGATCGCTTCTTATAGAGCTCTAATACTGTAATCATATTGCAGTAAGGACAGTAGAAGTTGGTTTTATATAAAAAATGAATATAAAAATGAATGTTTGTATGTTTGTTTGTATGTCCGGTATACAAATTCGCAGTAGTTCGCTAATTCAAACCAAATTTCCATACATAGGTAAAAATATACGGGGAAGACGATAGGCTATTTTAAAAAATATATAAATCAATTATTAAAAGTATATATTCAAATTATTCTACTTCTTAGCTCACGAACAGCGCCCTCTATCAAAGATTAGATTAAATTATGCTGATGCAAACAAATAGATAATGCTAATAACAAACAATTATTAAAAAAAATTATCTAAATATATATCACTCGGGTAGATATGCACACGGGTCAATCCCGGGGCGAAGCCCGGGTCACCCGTCTAGTTGCTTTATAAAAGAAACTCATTTCAAATATTTTTTTTATAGGATATGACTTCATTATTTTTAATAGGCATTGAAGGAATATTTACATAATTACATCTTTAAAAAGTTTTTCTAAAATCTGAAATACTTTAAATATTTATCCTAAAAACAACAACAAAACAACAACAAAAGCCTTTATTGAGGACCTCTCGTCCTATAAAGGATTCGCCAGTTTACAGAGTAAGAGAAGAGAACTAAGAATACAGAGATATATGTAGTAGGTATAGTATAGTATTTTCTACACTGTGACTATATACAACAGCAGCAACAAGCCTTTTACTGGGATCAAAGTCCCATACAGGATTCGTCATTCTAATCCTAAAAACTTATTTACATATAACGAAAAGAATTTTGAAAGAATATGCTAAGCAAAATTCATGAAATATGATTCTATCAAATTGTAAATAAAAATAATTAATTGTTTGACGAACGTATAACAGATTATAACATCTTTAGATAAAGAACTATGGATTTATAATGGCGGTGTGTGTTGGTATTACTGTGGTATTTAAATTAGGTTAGTTTAGGTTGATTTAAAAATGTAACTATTTTTTTCTTACCTTGAGTAGAGCCAGCGCTGAATAATACAATCGCCAACGTATTTTCCCAATCCGAAGAAATGAGCATCTCCTATTAATGGAAAATCGTTGTTTGAAGACTTGAAAAATGAAACTGGAAAAGATAAATGGAGCCTAAAAGACGCCAAAGCACAAAAATACACATGTTAACCATTGAAAAAGAATGTTTTAACACATTTTCTAAATTGCAAAATTTCAAAAGAAATGTATGAAAAACTAGTAGCCCAACATCTCCGGCAAAAAAAAATCTGCAAGAATTTAATATAATAATATACATTGGGGTATATGCAAATAATACTTACAATATTTATTCAGAATTTTCTATGAATAATATTCATATGTTATAAGGAAACTACCCACTCTATATATTTTATTTATGACAAACTTTTATATTCTCAAGTAAATCAATAATAAAATGCAAAATACGCATTTGTGTTATATTTTACAAAATTAATTTAGCTTTATTTAACAAAAATAAATAAATATATAAAATTAACACAAAGCAATAACGCGCTATCTATACATATAAAATGAAAGGATTTAAAAGCGTGAATGTTTCTTTATACATAATACAACTTCTATAAAATATATAGATTATATTTACGTTGATTTTACTCTTTGTAAAAAAAAAAAAAACACTTCATTTTTACTGTTGTTTATGGTATCAATTTTTATTGAGTGTCTACAAAATTATTATATACAGCTTTGACTTTCTCTATAAATTAAAAATAAAGAAAATTCAAACAAAAATAAATTTAAAATAACATTTTAAAGGAATTTATGTGCAAATATTTTTTCTATTTTTATTTGTAACGTCTCAATATAATAATAAAATATTTTAAATATGAGAAAAGCATAATATATTTTTTAAAATAAAAATACACTCTACACCATATTCTTTAAGATCAAAGATTTTAAATTATTTACAAATTTGAGTTATAAGTCCGAATATACAATCTGTAAAACGCTCTGAAAAATATTTTACATGAAATATAAATAAAAATATTTAATTAAAAAAACATATATTGGATCAATATATATTTATTTCACCAATATTTCAGTTGGCTGAACGCCAACCTTTATCAAGGTATTATAACATTTTAAAGTGTGTCCTTGACGTTCAGCCAACTGAAATATTGGTAAAATAAATGATATTTTGATCCAATATATGCCTTTTTAACTAAAGATTTATCTATGGATTGCTCTATTTTCAAAAAGAATTAAGTATATTAAGTAATAGAATAAAATAAATTAGATACATACTATCGAACTTTATTAATTAAAAAAAAATAAAGATTAAAAAAAAAATCGTTATTCATAATTATTTCCAAACAATGTTACATTCAAAATGGCGCCAAAGAATACTTTACCAAACAATGATGAGATTCTCTAATAAATATTCATTCGATTTACGTGTCCCATCTTTGTTCAAAACAAAATGATTTCCAAATTTTATAACCATTATTCAAAAGTAAATAACATTTAATTACTTTACAAATATATTAAAATGCACTTCTAACCTCTCACGTAAGTATGTAAGTAAGCTATTAAAGATAAGTACAAAGTTAGAAATTTTCAAAGAAGTCTATTAACAAATGAGTGGGGTATTTATTAATGATTCTTGAGTGAAAAAGAAACAACAACAAGAAGAATTTAGGTTAGGTGCCACACGTGATGGCATGCATATTCATGCAAGGTACTTCCTCCAGTGATGATTATCATCATGACATGGTAGACAAACAAGGGCATATCAACTTGTGACGGGAGCACAAACATTACATTTGGCAACCTTGTTAATGGAGTCTTCTGGTACCTCTTAGATGTGTGCCTTTAATCAATCCATCTCTTAATTCTCTTCTTTTATTTTCTAGAAGTCTATCTGTCTTCTAGATTTTTTTAATTTTAAAAATACAGTTAATACCTGTCTATAGCGCTCCTCTTGGGACTCACCAAAATAGAGTGCTATAGAGAGGAGGTGCTATAGACAGGTCACTTTTTAATGTAAATCGCATCGTACTACGTACAGTTAAACCTGTCTATAGCACCTCCCTTCTTGGGACTCACCAAAATAGAGTGCTATAGAGAGGGGGTGCTATAGACAGGTCACTTTTAATGTAAATCGCATCGTACTACGTACAGTTAAACCTGTCTATAGCACCTCCCTTCTTTGGACTCACCAAAATTCAGTGCTATAGAGAGGGGGTGCTATAGACAGGTCACTTTTAATGTAAATCGCATCGTACTACGTACAGTTAAACCTGTCTATAGCGCCCCCTCTTGGGACTCACCAAAATATGGTGCTATAGAGAGGGGGTGCTATAGACAGGTCACTTTTAATGTAAATCGCATCGTACTACGTACAGTTAAACCTGTCTATAGCGCCCCCTCTTGGGACTCACCAAAATAGGGTGCTATAGAGAGGGGGTGCTATAGACAGGTCACTTTTAATGTAAATCGCATCGTACTACGTACAGTTAAACCTGTCTATAGCGCCCCCTCTTGGGACTCACCGAAATAGGGTGCTATAGAGAGGGGGTGCTATAGACAGGTCACTTTTAATGTAAATCGCATCGTACTACGTACAGTTAAACCTGTCTATAGCGCCCCATCTTGGGACTCACCAAAATAGGGTGCTATAGAGAGGGGGTGCTATAGACAGGTTACTTTTAATGTAAATCGCATTGTACTACGTACAGTTAAACCTGTCTATAGCGCCTCCTCTTGGGACTCACCAAAATAGGGTGCTATAGAGAGGGGGTGCTATAGACAGGTTACTTTTAATGTAAATCACATCGTACAACGTACAGTTAAACCTGTCTATAGCGCCCCCCTTTTGGGACTCACCAAAATAGAGTGCTATAGAGATGGGGGTGCTATAGACAGGTTACTTTTAATGTAAATCGCATCGTACTACGTATTTAAAATTGGGCGCTATAGAGAGGAAGGGGCTATTTAGAGGGGGCGCTATAGAGAGGAAGGGGCTATTTAGAGGGGGCGCTATAGACAGGTTTAACTGTATACGATTCTCTCTCTAGAATACCTTCATATTATATTTTAGCGTTTTTTAAAACTATTAAAAAAAAATCTCTTTATACTTCTTCCTCTTTCAGAAGTTAATGGTGATTTTGAATTTGAAATATTACTTTATAAATATCTTGTACGGCTTCTCGGCCTTCTGAGAACATTTTGTACCACCGATAAACGTTGCTTCGGTCCAAGGTAGCTTCTCCGTATGCCACAGTCAACATTCGGAATGCATCCGCGCACTTAATTTCGTTTTTCACACAAAATTTGATACAGGTTCTTTGAACCATTTTTTTAATAGGTAAAAATCGAAGACGATCCAAAACACCTGCAAGCAAAGCAGCTGTCAACAATTAAGTGAACATTCAAAATGGCCGAGCTTGTCGGCATAAGTGAGAGACATGAGTACCAACATAAAGCCACAAAAAGATCGAAATTCGAATATACGTAACCCGCGAAAAATCAAAAGTCGCGATACTTTTTGATTGAATAAAAATATGTATTTTTATTCAATCCAATTATATGCCTTTTTATTATCTAAAGATATTTAAATATATGAATTGCTTTTTTTTTTAAGAAAAAATATATTATCATTTTTAATATATAATCATTAATCTGAATTATTTAATTCATTTTGTCTCCTCTCTAATTGTAAAACGCTGCTGTATCACCTCATAAGCGCAAATAAATAAATCTGAATTGATTTTATTTGTTATATACAGTAGAACCTCCACGAGAGAACACTCCTGCTAAAGGACATCTCTTTACAAAGAACATTTTTCATTGCCAAAATTACCATTTTTGCCATTTAGCAACTCTCCGGTAAGAGGACACCTCTCCCCAAAGGACACTTTGGCTCTGCAATTAGGTGTTGTCCTTTACAGAGAGGTAGATCTACTGTAGCAACTCTCCGGTAAGAGAACATCTCTCCTCAAAGGATTCTTTTGCTCTGCAATTATATGTTGTCCTTTACAGGGAGGTAGTTCTACTGTAGCAACTATCCGGTAGGAGAACACCTCTCCTTAAAGGACACTTTGGCTCTGTAATTAGGTGTTGTCCTTTACAGGGAGGTAGTTCTACTGTAGCAACTCTCCGGTAAGAGAACACCTCTCCTTAAAGGACACTTTGGCTCTGTAATTAAATGTTGTCCTTTACAGGGAGGTAGTTCTACTGTAGCAACTCTCCGGTAAGAGAACACCTCTCCTTAAAGGACATTTTGGCTCTGCAATTAGGTGTTGTCCTTTACAGGGAGGTAGTTCTACTGTAACAACTCTCCGGTAAGAGAACACCTCTCCTTAAAGGACACTTTGGCTCTGTAATTAGGTGTTGTCCTTTACAGGGAGGTAGTTCTACTGTAGCAACTCTTCAGTAAGAGGACACCTCTCCTTAAAGGACACTTTGGCTCTGTAATTAGGTGTTGTCCTTTACAGGGAGGTAGTTCTACTGTAGCAACTCTCCAGTAAGAGGACACCTCTCCTTAAAGGACACTTTGGCTCTGTAATTAAATGTTGTCCTTTACAGGGAGGTAGTTCTACTGTAGCAACTCTCCAGTAAGAGGACACCTTTCCTTAAAGGACACTTTGGCTCTGTAATTAGGTGTTGTCCTTTACAGGGAGGTAGTTCTACTGTAGCAACTCTCCAGTAAGAGGACACCTCTCCTTAAAGGACACTTTGGCTCTGTAATTAAATGTTGTCCTTTACAGGGAGGTAGTTCTACTGTAGCAACTCTCCAGTAAGAGGACACCTTTCCTTAAAGGACACTTTGGCTCTGTAATTAGGTGTTGTCCTTTACAGGGAGGTAGTTCTACTGTAGCAACTCTCCGGTAAGAGAACACCTCTCCTTAAAGGACACTTTGGCTCTGTAATTAAATGTTGTCCTTTACAGGGAGGTAGTTCTACTGTAGCAACTCTCCGGTAAGAGAACACCTCTCCTTAAAGGACACTTTGGCTCTGTAATTAAATGTTGTCCTTTACAGGGAGGTAGTTCTACTGTAACAACTCTCCGGTAAGAGAACACCTCTCCTTAAAGGACACTTTGGCTCTGTAATTAGGTGTTGTCCTTTACAGGGAGGTAGTTCTACTGTAGCCACTCTCCAGTAAGAGGACACCTCTCCTTAAAGGACACTTTGGCTCTGTAATTAGGTGTTGTCCTTTACAGGGAGGTAGTTCTACTGTAGCAACTCTCCAGTAAGAGGACACCTCTCCTTAAAGGGCACTTTGGCTCTGTAATTAAATGTTGTCCTTTACAGGGAGGTAGTTCTACTGTAGCAACTCTCCAGTAAGAGGACACCTTTCCTTAAGGGACACTTTGGCTCTGTAATTAGGTGTTGTCCTTTACAGAGAGGTAGTTCTACTGTAGCAACTCTCCAGTAAGAGGACACCTCTCCTTAAAGGGCACTTTGGCTCTGTAATTAAATGTTGTCCTTTACAGGGAGGTAGTTCTACTGTAGCAACTCTCCAGTAAGAGGACACCTTTCCTTAAGGGACACTTTGGCTCTGTAATTAGGTGTTGTCCTTTACAGAGAGGTAGTTCTACTGTAGCAACTCTCCAGTAAGAGGACACCTCTCCTTAAGGGACACTTTGGCTCTGCAATTAGGTGTTGTTCTTTACAGGGAGGTAGTTCTACTGTAGTAACTCTCCAGTAAGAGAACACCTTTCCTTAAAGGACACTTTGGCTCTGCAATTAAGTGTTGTCCTTTACAGGGAGGTAGTTCTACTGTAGCAACTCTCCAGTAAGAGGACACCTTTCCTTAAAGGACACTTTGGCTCTGCAATTAAGTGTTGTCCTTTACAGGGAGGTAGTTCTACTGTAGTAACTCTCCAGTAAGAGGACACCTCTCCTTAAAGGGCACTTTGGCTCTGTAATTAAATGTTGTCCTTTACAGGGAGGTAGTTCTACTGTAGCAACTCTCCAGTAAGAGGACACCTTTCCTTAAAGGACACTTTGGCTCTGCAATTAGGTGTTGTCCTTTACAGGGAGGTAGTTCTACTGTAGCAACTCTCCAGTAAGAGGACACCTCTCCTTAAAGGGCACTTTGGCTCTGTAATTAAATGTTGTCCTTTACAGGGAGGTAGTTCTACTGTAGCAACTCTCCAGTAAGAGGACACCTTTCCTTAAAGGACACTTTGGCTCTGTAATTAGGTGTTGTCCTTTACAGGGAGGTTGTTCTACTGTAGCAACTCTCCAGTAAGAGGACACCTTTCCTTAAAGGACACTTTGGCTCTGCAATTAAGTGTTGTTCTTTACAGGGAGGTAGTTCTACTGCATATATATAATTACTCAATGAAAAGCTTCCTAAAATATTTGCCACGTAATTTTAAAAATATTTTAATTTGTAACAATTAAATTTTATTGATATAGATAGCAATTGAATTGATAAAAATATATTTTAAATATAATGCAGACGAGAACACCTACCTATTAAACATTTAACCACATACGAAAAAGCGTATATAAAAAAAGAGAAGTTATTTAAACGTATCAATACAAAATACTATCTGTTAATAAAAAAAAAGTCAGAAGAACTCAAAATTAAATATTTAATGGCAACAGTAGGAAATAAGGAAAAGGAATCGTTTGAGAAATCGTTAGTTTTTTTACCAAGCGCTAACAAAAAACAACATTGATATATAAAAAATATAAATATTATCTCAAGGAGGAAGTATAAGTCATCAAAAGTATTCCAGACGATGAGATGATCTAATTCGGATCGTTTCACATCCGGGGCACCCAGTGCCAGTTTTTATCAACTAAAGTATTCGATGATATAAGTGTGCTTGAACGCGGTATTGTAAAAACTAACGTTTATTTTTTTTTATCACATTCTTTCTAGTTGTTTTTTTTTCTGCAGACGACAACGTTAGCCATAAACACTCTTATTTTGGCGGGAAAATAATAATTGAGTGAAATGTTATCGGCAGAAATGACTGTAAACTCTATGGGTGTTTTTTTTTTTTTTTTGCTACGCATTTGTATTCACTCGCATAGATATTATATCTGTAAAATTTGAAAATGACTTTAGGAATATTCTTTAATTAACTTTTTTAAATCAGAAAAACGGTTAAAAAGAGAAAATATAATTTTAATTGAAAAAAAAAGTACAAAAGTGAAAAATTATATTGGGATCAGGTGAATAAATTAAGAAAAAGTCATATCCTGATCGTACAACTAAAAGTTAATGATGGCTTGCGCCATCTGTCGGAATAAATATCAATTAAATAATCAATGATTTGTTTAATAAAAATAATCAACGATTAGTTGATATTTATTCCGAGAGATGGAGCGAATCATCAGAAAATTTTCGTTTATACGATCCGGATATGACTTTTTCTTAATAATTTTAATTGGTTTACAATATAGTCAATCATTTTTTTATCTGAAAAATAGCTATAACGAAAGATGTTTCAAGATAACTATTGTCATGAATGGGGAGGATGGGATGGTTTACTAGTTGAAAATCTTAGAGAAAAGACTATATATTTTTTAAATTGAAACTTTAAAATTAAAGCGTTAATCAAGTCATGTATAAAATTAGAGCGGTGTGGTGGATTAAAATGTCAACACTGCAATAAAAAAAAAGTGTAGAAATACAAATGTTCTTGTAGCTTAATTATTTCGCAATTTTTTACATTATATATAAAGACAAAATAATTCAGATTCAACAATAACTACATTCTAATTTTATTTTTCAAATATCAGACGATTTATTGAAAATTGGCGGGAAAGTTTAGTACACATTAAATGGGGGGGACACTTAAACGCCATTTTACACATAAAAAGTAGAATTTTAAAGATGTAAAAAAAAGAGTACTTTAACTGACAAGGCGTGGGAAGATGAAAGGACTGTGGCAGAAGACCTTACATCATCATAGGCGCCATCTTGGACACAAATGGACGGTGGATTCCGTTTGATTAATAAGACCCGAGTGCGGGAGTGTTTGAAGAATGCAGGCTACTTAAATGCCATTCATCACGTCTCCTTTCTCCACAATTTCTTCTAAGGAGCACTTTCTTTCAAGTTCTCGCCGTTTAGCAAAGTTGCATATGCTTAGTCCCTAGTGTTGTAATCCTACTTTCTATTTTTTCTATTTGCATAGATGAATCCTATTGTTACACATATGTAAAAAAGTACATGACTGGTACATGCAAGGATTTAACTTGGAGACCCATACGTTTCATTTCTTCTAAGGAGCACTTTCTTTCAGGTCCTCGCCGTTTAGCAAAGTTGCATATGCCTAGTCCCTAGTGTTGTAATCCTACTTTCTATTTGCATAGATGAATCCTATTGCTACACATATGTAAATAAGTACATGGCTGGTACATACAAGGATTTAACTTGGAGACCCATACGTTTCATTTCTTCTAAGGAGCACTTTCTTTCAGGTCCTCTCCGTTTAGCCAAATGGCATATGCCTAGATTCTAGTGTTGTAATCCTACTTTCTATTTGCATAGATGAATCCTATTGGTACACATATGTAAATAAATATATGGCTTGTACATGCAAAGATTTAACATGGAGGCCCATACGTTCCATTTCTTCTAAGGAGCACTTTCTTTCAGGTCCTCGCCGTTTAGCAAAGTTGCATATGCTTAGTCCCTAGTGTTGTAATCCTACTTTCTATTTGCATAGATGAATCCTATTGGTACACATATGTAAATAAGTACATGGCTGGTACATGCAAGGATTTAACTTGAAGACCCATACGTTTCATTTCTTTTAAGGAGCACTTTCTTTCAAGTCCTCGCCGTTTAGCAAAGTTGCATATGCTTAGTCCCTAGTGTTGTAATCCTACTTTCTATTTGCATAGATGAATCCTATTGGTACACATATGTAAATAAGTACATGGCTGGTACATACAAGGATTTAACTTGAAGACCCTTACGTTTCAAAGAGAATATGTTTTTACTATTAAACGGAAAACATAAGATATCAAAGAAGAAGAAAAATATTTTTATCTCATTACGATAAGGTTAAAACACGAGCTTTCGAACATGTCGGATTTTCTTCAAGTGAAACTCTAATACACCTTTCAGTTTCACCTATAGAAGAACCAAGAGGTTTGAAATATCTTGTTTTTAAAACGTTCATCGTAATAAAAAGGAAAGAAACTTTTCTCATTGATTCTTATGGTTTCTGTTATGCATCTAAGGTGTGATAAATAGATAAACAAATTTGATATTTAGTTTCTAATCATAAATTGATATTCTAGATTTAATGATAATATTTCAGAAATTTAATTCAGATAGTTTACAAGAAACAAGTAGAAGATCTTGACAGATTAATGGAACAGTCAAACCTTATTCGATGTCGACGGTCGTCTGTGTTTTGCATTTTTGCAATAGTCCAACCCCACCAGCGAGTGCAAGTAACCAAACGGGGCTCTGGCATATTTGTAAGTGCAAAGTGGAACTGCTCTTCACATGTGTAGATATTATTCACACCCTTATTTTACAAAATTTATTTTGTCCATAATATTGCCACGTGGAAAATTAGGGAAGACAAAAACTTCAGGAGGAAACAAAATTTATTTCAGGGAAGGACAAACTATCCATTATAAACAAAAGATAAGCCACGAGGGAAATTTACAGAGTCGCAAGATATAAACATAAAAACGACTACTCTGTTAATAAAAATAATAAAATTAATAAATACTATGTTACAATATAAACACCTCTTTGGCAGATTGTCAAGATTCCATTAGATCCCTTGTAGATCTCATGGAATAAAGTCCGCCCTAGACGGACGAGGGCCATTATCCCGAAACCATGGTCTCTAGGTGGACGCTTCTCAGTTTTCCAAAGTTGGTGTTGCGGCTTTGTCACCGACCCGAGGCCGCTAGTTTGCGGCGACGGTCAATAGATGGCGTCTAGTTTTGACGTCTATTTTGACGGGAGAGGCGACCCTTGTCTCTTTAGATAAATGTATATATCAATTTTTTTCTCTCCATTGAATATAAGCAAAATATTTTTAAAACTTAATTCTGTTGACGTTATGTGTCGCTGAGTTTGTTGTTGACACACTTTAATATGTTATAATACCTTGGTAAAGGTTGGCGTTCAGCCAACTGAAATATTGGTAAAATAAATGATATTTTGATCCAATATACGATGCCTTTTAAATTAAATATGTAAATATTATAATAATAATTTAAAAAATGACTCTCGATTCTCGCAAAAGCCCAACCCCACCAGCAACTGCAAGTAACCAAACGGGGCTCTGGCACACTTGTAAGTGCAAATTCGAATTTCCTTTCACATGTGTAGACATGTGGTGCACTTACAGTAAAAGCAGTCGTTAACTACCCACCATGATTATCATGGCCTGTACCACGTGTACTTGGGATAATAATAAAAAAATATTAAAAAATAAGTAAAAAAAAAACAGATTTAAAGATACAAAAACTCGACAGAAAGAGGAAACCAACATTTCCTATAACTAAGGTTACAGAACAAAGTACATAGGAAAGAAAAGGAAGGTGGATAATTAAGGTGCACAACTCTAATATAATTCCCATGGCCCAAATTTCCATAGCCGACCAAATGGAAGCCAAGTTAATGGGGTTATTACTTGGAAGATGTTTTAAAGTTTCACTTAAATTGGACCTTCCCACGAGATGTTCACTTCCCACGTGAGAGTAATTCTCCCGTGACATTGTCATTTTTGTCCACACTTGTCACAAGTGTGTTGTCAAACATTGCTCTCCACTTTCTATAAAATTCCTCTAAAACACACAACCTAACTCCTCTAACTCACTCAATACCTATTTCTAAATCTGTCTCTAAATTGTTTTACCAATTCTTCTAAAACTTGTCTTCCTACTACTCTGATAAAAAAAAGTTTCGACACTTTGCTCATAAGTTTAAAAAATCTTTATTATTCTACCAAATTCAAATTGTCCCCTTCAAAGTAGTCCCCGTTGGCCGCGATGCACTTCAGCCACCTTTTTTTTTCCAGTCGGCAAAACACCTCTGGTAGTCTGTTTTCGGGATCGCCTTCATGGCCTTCTTCGATTCCACTTTGATCTCTTCTATGCTCTGAAATTTCCGACCCTTTAACTTTTTTTTTTTTTGAGCTTTTCAAAAAGGAAAAAGTCGCGGGGGGCCAAATCTGGACTGTAGAGGGGTTGGGGGAACACAGAGGTTGAGTGGTCCTCATGGAGCGACGCTTGCGTTTGCCACAAACCGGGAGAAAATATATGGAGTTTTCAGGATTTTATGAGCAAAGTGTAAAAACTTTTTGATCAGAGTAATATATAAACGTCCTACCTTTTATTTATAATTTAATAAAATCAATAAAGCATCCGGGGGTCGGTGGATGGATGGTCTAAACTGTTGGTTTTCGACCACTACGACCCGGGTTCGATTCCCGCATTGGGCACTTTTTTATGTTAAAAAAAAAATGCTTCAATGGTCCCCCGAATCTTACAAAAGTCCAACCCCACCAGCAAGTGCAAGTAACCAAACGGAGGCTCTGGCACATTTGTAAGTGCAAAGTCGAACTGCTTTTCATATGTGTAGACATGTGGTGCGCTTACGGTAAAAACAGTCCCCTACTTCTACCCACCATGATTATCATGGCCTATACCACGTGTACTAGGGATAAGCAAGAAAAATAAATAATAAATAAAGCATCCATAGCTAAATTTTTTGTATAATTTGTTGTTGTTGTTTCTTATCCCCTTGTGTAAAGATTACACGAATTCCATGAGTTCATGCTCCTCGAGCTGTTTTATGATGAGCAGCGGCCTCTCCCAAAGGTCCTGTTTAGTGCATCTAATGCAAGCCAAAATGTGTTCTGGAGCTGCAGGTACCAAACTACATTTTGGGCAAGTGGGATAAATTTTGTTATTATTTTCTATCTTCAATGGCTTGAGATGGCCTGTTCTAAATCTTGTTAGTGTTGTTTGATGCTGTCTATTTCTGATGTTCAGAGCTCCTCCTGGGTTCACTCCACTGTACCAACTGTGCTTAGGTGGGATCCTCCAGTTCTTGTTTATTTTTGTTTTGGCTACTGTTTCTATTTATTTAAAAGTAAGTTTATTTTTCTGTGGCAAGGGTTCTTTTGTGCCTTTTTTCGCTAGCACATCAGCAGCTTCATTGCCTTCAATGCCAACGTGTGAGGATATCCATTGAAGGTGAATTTTTGAGGTTTTTGAGAGTTTTTGGAGATAACCAATTATGTTCCTGCTTACTTTGTCTCTGAGTTCCCCTGTGTGACTCAAGTGTTGTATGGCACTTCTACTATCAGTAAGAATCCAGATATCTTGATAATTAGCATTTCTGATGGATTTTAAGGCTTCATAGATGGCTATAAGTTCTGATCTGAAGACTGAGCAAAAATCTGGGTTTCTTCTGTTCATTTTCTCAATGCCATTTGTGGTTTTGATGAGACAGCCACTGCCAGTGTGTCCTAGCTCATCTCTGCTACCATCGGTATAGATAGTTATTGCATTTTTAGGAATGTTATTAATTATTTCTAATGATAATTGTTTTAAGTATTCTGAATTTTGGTATTGTTTGTTGGTGGGTTCATTTAAAGTGGCATTAAAAATAACATTTTGTAGTGGTTTGCATGGAGAATTTTTTTCTGCTAAATAATTTTTTTCCACTTTATATTTTAAAAATTCATTTCTTTTGGCCAGGTGTAGAGGGCCTTCTTTTTTGAGTCTTAAATTGGATTCCCAATTAAGTATGTACTTGGAAGTTCTGTGTTTGTTTCCATAACTCTTGATTTTGTTTATATATTTTGGCAGATTGTAGCTTCTTCTATCCTTTAAGGGCATAATGTCTGCCTCGTAAAGTACAATATCATTAGGGCAGGTATTTCGAAGACCTGTAATAATTCTACAGATGTTTTGTATAATTTTATTTCCCTAGCTTTCGAGATAACAAGGCCTTCATCAGTACCAACAAGAAGTATAACCTCTAGCTAATAAAGCATCTTTAGCTTCAGTATTAGTTAAAAACAACTATATGCAATATTACATCTGTAGATTAAACTAGCGAAACCACTGGTAAGATTCACAATTGATGAGCCAGGCCCTCCATTATTTAATCATTACAGTAAGTACAGACTCTTCTTCACCGCTAGACAACAGACAATGTTGTAGATCTATATCAATTTGTAAATAGCAGAGAGAATTATTAACTATTTTTGTAAATATATTTATGATTATCTTTCTAACCTGAAAGGTTCAGGTTCCTAATATATTGTTTCTCTTTTTTATTTCGATTACTTTTTTTTGTATAATATGTTTATAACTGTTTCTGTTTAAAAAAATGTAAATAGACGCAATTATCCCTAGCCGGGATATCGCGTTTGTTGTTTTGAAATAAAAAAATAAGGACAGTAGAAAGTAGTTTTAATTCAAAAATAATCATACGTCACTGGGTGAATGAACAAATGTATTAACACTTAAAACTTTATATTCCGACTTTAGACAATCCTCTACCCTTGATCCATCCATGTATAAAACTCTATATATGTCTGATGTATAATATATTGGGTATATAAAATAAAAGGATTTAAAAGCACGAATGTTTCTTTTATACATAATACAAACTTCTACTCTCCTTACTGTGATGAAAAAATATATTGGGAGGGCTTGGCTCATCAGTGGTGAACCCTCTCAGCGGTTTCGCCAATTTAATCCACCAGACCGCTTCTCAGAAGCTCTAATACTGTATTGGACGATTCTGCTTATATACGCAGCACTGAAGGGTGGAATCTCAGAAATGGTTTTCAAGAAAACTATGGACATAAGCTTATAGGACAGTAGAATTACATTCAAATATTATTGTATTTTATTGTATTATGTATAAAAGAAACATTCGCGCTTTTAAATCCTTTCATTTTATATGTATAGATGGCGCGTTATTGCTTTGTGTTAATATATTGTGTTGTCTATTCCTTTTTCACTTGTACTAATATAAATTTCTGTCAATTCTACTAATTATTGTTATTTAAGAAAAGGAACTGCTTGTTCTCGATTGTCTGTATATAAGTTTATACCAAGTCCTTTCTTTCTTCTTTCCCCTTATTTGATACATTGTAAATTACTTTTTATTGGTACTGTTGTATGTACCCTACATTTCTACTCGGAGATTCTGTATAAGACCAAAAGGTCTTAATAAAGTTTTATTGTTGTTGTAAAAAAAAGAATCGTACAGCATCGACAGAAGTTTATATTTCTTATATAATACTTAGTCCACAAGTTATTAGTAGATGATCAAATACCAATTATTTTATTTCCAAAGCGCTATATCCCGCAAGGGATACTTGCGTCAAACAAGGAGAAAAGTTTATTTACATAAGTTATTTACATTATTCAACGCGTGAAAACATTAGAGATCCAGATTTTGTATATATTTCATCAAATATTATATCTATAGACCTTACTGCATTAATAAAAGTCTTTTTTTTTTTTTTTTTAATGAGTGGGCTTGGTGGCTCATCAGTGGAGAACCTTCTCAGCGGTTTCACCAAATTAATCTCCGCAGACTGTTTTTATAATCTATTGTAAACACCCTTAAGCTCCCTTCCATAGTAAATGTAGGGTATAGACAGAAGCAATGTATTTATAAAATGAATTGAACTTTAAATATGATTTTTTATCGGAAATCAAATCGTTAAGTTCACAAACAACTAGTTCATTCTTCATTCTATAATCTTGAAATGCTGGGCAATCGATCAGTAGATGTCTTGAGGTATTAGTAGATTATGATCACGATAATCATTATGTGATGTAATAATCATTTTAACTGTATAAACACATCACATCTCTACAAATTTAGAAACCAATTGAACAATTGCATATACAAGTGTGCCAGAGCCCCATTTGGTTACTAGCCACTCACTATAATAACGTCGGTGGATGAGAGGGTAACACGCTCGATTCCCGACAATCATGAACCGGGATTGAATCCTGCGTTTAAATTTTGTTTAATATGTGAATAACCTTCACATGGTAAAAGTTACAACTTCCTTTAGTTTTGTCCATGAGTGTATTGTCTGAATCCCGATATACACATGCTAAAAGGTACAACTTCCTTAAGTTTTGTCCATGAGTGTATTGTCTCAATCCCGATATACATGCTAAAAGGTACAACGTCCTTAAGTTTTGTCCATGAGTGTATTGTCTGAATCCCGATATACATGTTAAAAGGTACAACTTCCTTAAGTTTTGTCCATGAGTGTATTGTCTGAATCCCGATATACATGTTAAAAGGTACAACTTCCTTAAGTTTTGTTCATGAGTATATTGTCTGAATCCCGATATACATGTTAAAAGGTACAACTTCCTTAAGTTTTTTCCATGAGTGTATTGTCTGAATCCCGATATACATGTTAAAAGGTACAACTTCCTTAAGTTTTGCCCATGAGTGTATTGTCTGAATCCCGATATACATGCTAAAAGGTAAAACTTCCTTATTCACTGTTTCAATTATCATAAACTAGGTTGCTCTTGCTGAGCGGTACCTATTAATGTGATTTAGAACCAGGTGAACTAGCCACTCACTGGTAGGGGTAGAATTTCACAAGAATTAGGGGTAGCCGCTACAGGTTCATTGAAGCAATTTTTAGAAGAGAAGTGCCTAGAGTGGATTTCCATCCCCAGGGGTCAGGATGTCGAAAGAATTCGGCGGTTTAATTACGCCAAATCTACCCCACACCTCCCCGCTTGCCCTTGCAAAACGTAGAATATTAGTAATGACATCATTCAGGGGGAAAAAGGTGTTAACTCATTTCGAATAAACCTTTAAAAGATCCATTATCAGCATTATTAAGCTAGTTTCAATTCTAAAGTGATAATAGTCTTATTAACTTGGCGAATAATATTATTACGGCGAATACATAATAATACAATTACTTTATACATAATACAAAGACATTATACATAACGGTGAATACATAATAATACATAATAATACAATTACTTTATACATAATACAAAGACATTATACATAACGACGAATATAATATTGGTATTTCAATTTTTTTTGTAAGTGTTTACGAACTTTTGGGACTAGCTTTGTAATAAAGAATGCTTATAATTTCAAATTTATTCCGATAGATGGCGTTAGCTATCATTGAGAGGTTTAGTTTCACGACGAGGCCTAGTGGGACCATCGAGAAGATTCCTTGAAGAAAAGGAAGAGGACAAAGGAAGTAGGAAGCAATTGAGAAGGAAAAGGTGAAAGGAAGAACTGTGCTCTCATTGGTTGAGAGGAGAAAGTCAATTCTTTTTTTTTTTTTTTGCTTATCCCTAGTACACGTGTTACAAGCCATGGTAATCATGGTAGATAGAAGTAGGCGACTGATTTTACTGTAAATACACCACATGTCTACACATGTGAAAAGCAGTTCAACTTTGCATTTACCAATATGCCAGAGCCCCGTTGGTTACTTGTACTCGCTAGTGGGGTTGGACTTTTGCAAGAATCAGGAGCCATTTGAGCTTTTTTTTTTTTTAATCAGAAAAAAGTGCCTGATGTGGGAATTGAACCCGGGTCGTAGCGGTCAAAAATCAAAGGTTTAGACCATCTTTCCACCGACCCCCAAGTCAAATAATTGTGGTCAACTGGTCCAAATCGTATTTTTTCCGATATACACAAAACCCACGTTTAAACTCATATCAAAACCCTCTTTTCCCTGTTTAAAGAAAACCACGTTAAAATATTGCTACGTAGAAAATTAAGAAAGACAAATTTCAGGATGACACAGCAATTCATTTAAGGCAAGAACAAACTATGAATGATAAAATTATAAGATAAGTATATAATGAGGGAAGTTTACAGAGTAGTAAAATATAAACATCAAAAATGATACTCTGTTAATAAAATAATAAATACTTCACTACATAACTCCTCTTCTTTTTCTTTCTTATCTCCACTCAATCAGCTTGTAAAGCTTGAGCCTTTTGATGGTGTCTGCCGGGGGACAACCATCATGACTGGGTGAAGTAGAATGCGTCTGCCTTTGTCATTAAGACTGGGAGCACTACTCAGTGGCAGGCCCACTTAGCTCCAAAAGAAATGGCCGCCTCTGACATGAGGAACAGACGCCATGTGCAGCCGCTCCTAACATGGAGTACAAACGCTGCTCATCCTGTATCCCTGGATTAGGAGTCCTTACAGGGTACTATCAGCCGGGTCAGCTGAGCCCAGGTTTTTTAGTGAGCTTGCTACTGATCCCCCTCCTCCTTTTTCATCCGGGCTTGGGACCGGCAAAGGCGGAGTTACATAACTCCTTCCCTATGGGAGTTGTGACCCACAGCTAGCAATTATTTTAGATACAGACATGGATCTGACGTGTTTCTGCCAAGGATTCCATCGAAGTCTTGGAACTTTTTCCCTAGTATTTCAACTCAACTGACTGAATATTATGTAATTTAGGTCCATTATGTAATATAAAAAACCAACTCAGAACTGGAGCACCACATGTTTTTCTGTCTAAGGTTAATAAGTGAAAGGGAGCTTCTTTTGTATAATATTGGATCAAATCATCTTGTTCTGGAGGCTCTGTTATCTAGAACAACAAAGTATAAATCCAATACATTGGTTCTGTACAAGTTTTACAGAGCTGTGTAAGAGGAGAAACTTTGAGAAAAGAGAGCCGTATGTAAATAGATATGTAAATTAATTATGTATGTAAATAACTAACTCTTCTTTTCTATGCAATTATGTATCTTGGTAGTGTAGGGCTTAGGTCCCCAATAAAAGGCTTGAGTTTGTTATAGAAAAAAAACAGGTTCTAAAACAATAATTATTTCCATAGCTTCACTAGTCTTATGCAGTTCAATCCTATTAATAAGCCCTGGTAACCAAAAAGGACTCTGATACCTTGTACACTAATGGACAAAAGAAAGTGAAAAAAAATTTTATATCGCCAGTCGACTGATTTTTTTTTTAAGGACAGTCTATTTTGTTCACACTTGGTTATCTCGTGTGTCTTCACAATAAAGGTCACTGTAATATCTTTCTGAGTTATTATCTGAATCCCGATATACATGTAAAAGGTACAACTTCCTTAAGTTTTGTCCATGAGTGTATTGTCTGAATCCCGATATACATGGTAAAAGGTACAACTTCCTTAAGTTTTGTCCATGAGTGTATTGTCTGAATCCCGATATACATGTTAAAAGGTACAACTTCCTTAAGTTTTGTCCATGAGTGTATTGTCTGAATCCCGATATACATGTTAAAAGGTACAACTTCCTTAAGTTTTGTCCATGAGTGTATTGTATGAATCCTGATATAAATTCTGCAAAGAGTACAACTTCCATGAGTTTTATCCATGAGTGTATTGTATGAATCCCGATATAAATTCTAAAAGGTACAACTTCCTTAAGTTTTGTCCATGAGTGTATTGTCTGAATCCCGATATACATGGTAAAAGGTACAACTTCCTTAAGTGTTGTCCATGAGTGTATTGTCTGAATCCCGATATACATGGTAAAAGGTACAACTTCCTAAAGTTATGTCCATGAGTGCATTGTCTGAATCCCGATATCCCTATATATATAAAAGTCAGTGTATGTATGTATGTGGGTATCTATGTCGGCTATACATGTCCACAATACGTAACTAATCTGACTGAAATTTTAACAGTATATAGAGTAGAATCTGGAAAAAACTTATAGTGAAAATTTCAGGTCTCTATCCCGAATATTCTTCGAGTTATTTGCAAATTGCGTTGCAAATTTGCCTTTTCGCTCGCAAGCAGCGCCTCTAGCTGTGAAGATGGGAGGTAATATCAGCTGACGTATAAGGTACATGTAAAACGTATTTTGACAGGACATAGAGAAAAACCTGGAAAATATATTTATCGGATTTTTAGCCAATAAAAAATAAAATTGACAGGTTCTGGGCAAAAATAGTTGTTTTTTAGTCAGAAAATGATGATGACAATATTGCTGTATCATGTTTGATTATCAGATACAAAATTATATCGGGAAAAATTCTAAAAAGCTGAGACCACGGGTGAAGCCAGTTCATTTTTAGTGTGCAGGAACAAAATTCTAACAGAAAAACATTCATTCGAGCAGAAGACACAAAGCCAGATCATCTCTTTATAAAAATATCGCTTCTCAGACACAAAGTTTGGATCGGGACGTTTCACAAGAGTGACATCCACGGCGCCAATTTATAATTGTAACGAATAGTATTTGAATAAAAACATTTAATCGGGTAAAACCTGGGCGTTGCCCGGGTCATTCGGCTAGTACATGCTAAAAAGTACAACTTCCTTAAGTCCATGAGTGTAAATAAAAGTTCCTATGAAAGGAAGGGAAAGTACAAGTTTTCTAAACCAAAACCTGTTGCAATTTTCGGTCAGCGAAACGTTTAAGGAAGATAAATACCTTTTAAGAGACCCATAATGGAGGTCCTACCGTGATTTTGTTATGTATTATGTAAATAGGGGTTTTAAAGCTTAATTAAGAATAATTAGACTTTCCTCTAAACATGCAAATTACACGTTAAAACATGTTCAAACACCAACAATGGACTAACAATAATGCAGGAACATTCTAATTCTTCCTCTACAGGGTTATCTAAGCCATGTATATTTATAGAACATCAAACTATAGAAAGAAAACAATCAAGTTAAAACCTCTATTCATCTTTTATTTACTTTTTATACACGATAAATCATGTTTGTCAGGAAAATTTAGAAGTAAAAAACGGTTAAAAGAGTAATAGTCCATCGTCAAAATTGATCATTTATAATAGATAAATATCTATTGTGTAAAATGTTAAAATTTGTTAAATATTTATATGGTGTGTGTGTATGCTTGTAGCATATTATTATAATTAATATATTATTAACCCCCTAGTACACGTGGTACAAGCCATGATATTCATGGTGGGTAGAAGTAGGCGACTGCTTTTACTGTAAGTACACCACATGTCTACATATGTGAAAAGCAGTTCGACTTTTGCACTTAAAAATGTGCCAGAGCACCGTTTGGTTACTTATACTCACAGAATTGGGGGCCATTGGAGCATTTTTTAAATTAGATAAAAGTACACAATGCGGGATTCGATTCCGGGTCGTAGCGGTCGAAAACCAACAGTTTAGATCACTCGTTCACCGCAGAGAGAGAGAGAGTGGGCGAAACTACTTTACTAATAAACTATACAGAAAGTGTAAAGTCTCAGATGTCGACGGTCGTCAGTTTTAATTAATTATTTTTTTTTAAGGAGACAGAGGTTGTTCACACTTGGTTACCTCGAGTGTCTTCAATAAAGATCACTGTAATATCTTTCAGAGTTATTGTCTGAATCCCGATATACATGCTAAAAGGTACAACTTCCTTAAGTTTTGTCCATGAGTGTATTGTCTGAATCCCGATATACATGCTAAAAGGTACAACTTCCTTAAGTTTTGTCCATGAGTGTATTGTCTGAATCCCGATATACATGCTAAAAGGTACAACTTCTTTAAGTTTTTCCATGAGTGTATTGTCTGAATCCCGATATACATGCTGAAAGGTACAACTTCCTTAAGTTTTGTCCATGAGTGTATTGTCTGAATCCCGATATACATGCTAAAAGGTACAACTTCCTTAAGTTTTGTCCATGAGTGTATTGTCTGAATCCCGATATACATGCTGAAAGATACAACTTCCTTAAGTTTTGTCCATGAGTGTATTGTCTGAATCCCGATATACATGCTAAAAGGTACAACTTCCTTAAGTTTTGTCCATGAGTGTATTGTCTGAATCCCGATATACATGCTGAAAGATACAACTTCCTCAAGTTTTGTCCATGAGTGTATTGTCTGAATCCCGATATACATGCTAAAAGGTACAACTTCCTTAAGTTTTGTCCATGAGTGTATTGTCTGAATCCCGATATACATGCTAAAAGGTACAACTTACTTAAGTTTTGTCCATGAGTGTATTGTCTGAATCCCGATATACATGCTGAAAGATACAAATTCCTTAAGTTTTGTCCATGAGTGTATTGTCTGAATCCCGATATACATGCTAAAAGGTACAACTTCCTTAAGTTTTGTCCATGAGTGTATTGTCTGAATCCCGATATACATGCTGAAAGATACAACTTCCTCAAGTTTTGTCCATGAGTGTATTGTCTGAATCCCGATATACATGCTAAAAGGTACAACTTCCTTAAGTTTTGTCCATGAGTGTATTGTCTGAATCCCGATATACATGCTAAAAGGTACAACTTCCTTAAGTTTTGTCCATGAGTGTATTGTCTGAATCCCGATATACATGCTGAAAGATACAACTTCCTTAAGTTTTGTCCATGAGTGTATTGTCTGAATCCCGATATACATGCTAAAAGGTACAACTTACTTAAGTTTTGTCCATGAGTGTATTGTCTGAATCCCGATATACATGCTGAAAGATACAACTTCCTTAAGTTTTGTCCATGAGTGTATTGTCTGAATCCCGATATACATGCTAAAAGGTACAACTTCCTTAAGTTTTGTCCATGAGTGTATTGTCTGAATCCCGATATACATGCTGAAAGATACAACTTCCTCAAGTTTTGTCCATGAGTGTATTGTCTGAATCCCGATATACATGCTAAAAGGTACAACTTCCTTAAGTTTTGTCCATGAGTGTATTGTCTGAATCCCGATATACATGCTAAAAGGTACAACTTCCTTAAGTTTTGTCCATGAGTGTATTGTCTGAATCCCGATATACATGCTGAAAGATACAACTTCCTTAAGTTTTGTCCATGAATGTATCTTTAAAATAAAAATCGGTTCACTAATTAAAAATACTCAGCTATCATATTTACATAAAAAAATAAATGCATTTATATATTAATACAAAATATAGATAATTTTATAAAATGGGATAGATTAATTTCTTTTTATTTTTTAAAGTTTCAAGTTTATTTGTGCGCGCGCATTCTAACTGCATTACTTTAAAATGCAAGAGTGATCTTAGACGTTCCAGGGTTGCCGAATACATTGTGCAAGGACGCCATTAAAACTCTGTGGGAATTTATCAGTTCACTGATAATAGGTACCAGTCCTTGAGTAGGTTTGGAATGTTTGTATGTTGACATCTTTACTGACTTCACTTACAATGTCTTTATCTTTTTTTTTTAACAAATGAAAGACACGAATATTTATTTTCACAAATAATACAAACTTCTTCTGTCCTTACTGTGATGAAAAAAGATTGGGAGAGCTTGACGCATCAGTTCAAATTCACATTAATAGGTACCGCTCAGCAAGAGCAACCTAGTTCATGATAATTGAAACAATGAATAATATGTGAAGGTTATTCACATATTAAACAAAATTTTAACGTGATAAAGAGAGAAAAAAATCAAAGATAAGGAGGATAAGTTTCTTTTATGAACAAACAATCAAGCTTTCGGGCACAAAGTCGCCCTTCTACAGGAATAAAAATATACAAAATCAAGATCCATCTATATATATACAAATAATTAGCATAAGTAATAAATAAATATTAGAAATTAGAGAGATAACATTTAAGTTTTATGTCTGATGTACGAATCAGGTAAATCAAGTGAGACTCTCGTGTCTCGAGTATAAGGCCTTAACAAATTATTTTTAAGAGATAAAATTTTATTTTATGTGTGATATACGAAATAAATAATAGGAGAAATGTGAATATGCTAATATTTGGTATAATCTGCTAATTAAAAATCAATAAGTTGTTGTATTAACAGCTTATGAAAATATTTCGTTATAAAGATCCGGAATATCAATGTGCCTATTGATGCTATTATATTTCAGAGATAGTAGCGCCTCTACAACCAATCTCTTATATTTATGTTGAATGTTAGAAAAATGTGAACGGGGTTCTATTGTATTAAAAGTATGTCCTGTATTTGAAATATGTTGGGCTATGAGGGATCTAGGGTCGTTATTTCTGATATTTCGGATATGTTTTAATACTTTTAATACAATAGAACCCCGTTCACATTTTTCTAACATTCAACATAAATATAAGAGATTGGTTGTAGAGGCGCTACTATCTCTGAAATATAATAGCATCAATAGGCACATTGATATTCCGGATCTTTATAACGAAATATTTTCATAAGCTGTTAATACAACAACTTATTGATTTTTAATTAGCAGATTATACCAAATATTAGCATATTCACATTTCTCCTATTATTTATTTCGTATATCACACATAAAATAAAATTTTATCTCTTAAAAATAATTTGTTAAGGCCTTACACTCGAGACACGAGAGTCTCACTTGATTTACCTGATTCGTACATCAGACATAAAACTTAAATGTTATCTCTCTAATTTCTAATATTTATTTATTACTTATGCTAATTATTTGTATATATATAGATGGATCTTGATTTTGTATATTTTTATTCCTGTAGAAGGGCGACTTTGTGCCCGAAAGCTTGATTGTTTGTTCATAAAAGAAACTTATCCTCCTTATCTTTGATTTTTTTTCTCTCTTTATCAAGTTACTCCAGAGGATTTTAATTTATTTAAAAATTTTAACGTGGGATTCAATCCCGGTTCATGACTATCGGGAGTCGAGCGTGTTACCCTCTCATCCACCGACTTTTTATCATGACTCATCAGTGGTGAACCTTCCCAGCAGTTTCGTTAATTTAATCTACCAGACCACTTCTTTAGAGCTCTAATACTGTATTGGATCATTCTGCTTATATATGTTACACTGAAGGATGGAATCTTAGAAATGGTATTTAAGTAAACTATGGACATAAGCTTTTAGGACAGTAGAATTACATATAAATATTTGTATCGAGCAATGCTCTTCCGCAAACAATAACGCGCAATCTATATATAGCAAATGAACATATTAAGTCGCGATGGTTTCTTTCACAAATCAATCATTATCAGTACACTGATGTATGTACCAGTCCTTAAGTAGGTTCGGAATGTTTGTATGTTGACATCTTCAGTGACTTCACTTACAACGTCAACGATAGGTACGACACGGGTTCGATTCTCGCATTGGGTACTTTTTTTTTCTGATTTAAAAATTGCTGCGATGGCCTCCGATTCTTGCAAAAGTCCAACCCCACCAGTGAGTGCAAGTAACCAAACGAGGCTCTGGCACATTTGTAAGTGCAAAATGGCATGACACGGGATCGAATCCCCCATTGGGTACTTTTTTTTATGATTCAAAAATTGCTGTGATGGCCTCCGATTCTTGTAAAAGACCAACCCCACCAGTGAGTACAAGTAACCAAACCTGGTATTGGTACATTTGTAAGGGCAAAAGTCGAACTGCTTTTCACATGCGTAGAAGACATGTGGTACACTTACAGTAAAAGCTGTCGCCTACTTCTACCCACCATGATTATCATGGCCTGAACCACGTGTACTAGGGATAATAATAATAATAAAAACGTTTTCCTCTGTATGAAAAATGTTAAACAAAGAAAGATATATAAGTAAATATATAATGTAATACCTCGATAAAGGTTGGCGTTCAACCAACCGAAATATTGGCAAAAAAAATCTTTTATTAAATCCAATATACGCCATTTTATTATTTAATAAAAATATATATATTAACAGAATACATAGATAGAAGAGAGATATAAATAGAAGAATTATAGAGAAGTGGGGAATATGATGGAAGAAATGAAAGGAGAGAGAGATTGAATGAAGATCGGGGAAGATTTATAAAGTCCAGAAGTCCAACCCAGGACATCAGAGGTCGTGATCGGCTCCAGGAAATTGGTTCATGTTAATTGAGACGGGACTGGTCACGGCGCCGCTGTAGGCTATTTCTTCCCCTTACATCTCCGGCTGACTGTACTTTAATATATAGATCAAACACAATAACGCTGAAATATATTACAGTGATCTTTATTGTGAAGACACACGAAATAAACAAGTGTGAACAGCCTCTGTCTCCTTCAAAAAATAAAAATAAATAAATAAAAAAGACGACCGGCGATATCAAAAACTTTCCACTTCCTTTAGTTTTGTCCATGAGTATATATATTATTTCTAAATACCTCCCGTATACTGCATTTCTGCATGTTTCAGAAAATTGACATGAACCCAGAACAGCAGCTTTACACACCCAAGATAGAGGACATTGCTGTGATAGAGATGTATGGAGACATTTGAGGCTCTTCATTGGACACAACAACAGAAAATTGACCCAGAACAGCAGCTTTACACACCCAAGATAGAGGACATTGCTGTGATAGAGATGTATGGAGACATCTGAGGCTCTTCATTGGACACGACAACAACAGAAAATTGACCCAGAACAGCAGCTTTACACACCCAAGATAGAGGACATTGCTGTGATAGAGATGTATGGAGATATCTGAGGCTCTTCATTGGACACAACAACAATAGAAAATTGACCCAGAACAGCAGCTTTACACACCCAAGATAGAGAACATTGCTGTGATAGATGTGTATGGAGACATCTGAGGCTCTTCATTGGACACAACAACAACAGAAAATTGACCCAGAACAGCAGCTTTACACACCCAAGATAGAGGACATTGCTGTGATAGAGATGTACGGAGACACCTGAGGCTCTTCATTGGACACGAAAACAACAGAAAATTAACCCAGAACAGCAGCTTTACACACCCAAGATAGAGAACATTGCTGTGATAGAGATGTACGGATACATCTGAGGCTCTTCATTGGACACAACAACAACAGAAAATTGACCCAGAACAGCAGCTTTACACATCCAAGATAGAGAACATTGCTGTGATAGAGATATACGGAGACATCTGAGGCTCTTCATTGGATACAACAACAACAGAAAATTGACCCAGAACAGCAGCTTTACACACCCAAGTTAGAGAACATTGCTGTGATAGAGATGTATGGAGACATCTGAGGCTCTTCATTGTACACGACAACAACAGAAAATTGACCCAGAACAGCAACTTTACACACCCAAGTTAGAGAACATTGCTGTGATAGAGATGTATGGAGACATCTGAGGCTCTTCATTGTACACGACAACAACAGAAAATTGACCCAGAACAGCAACTTTACACACCCAAGTTAGAGAACATTGCTGTGATAGAGATGTATGGAGACATCTGAGGCTCTTCATTGTACACGACAACAACAGAAAATTGACCCAGAACAGCAACTTTACACACCCAAGTTAGAGAACATTGCTGTGATAGAGATGTATGGAGACATCTGAGGCTCTTCATTGTACACGACAACAACAGAAAATTGACCCAGAACAGCAACTTTACACACCCAAGTTAGAGAACATTGCTGTGATAGAGATGTATGGAGACATCTGAGGCTCTTCATTGTACACGACAACAACAGAAAATTGACCCAGAACAGCAACTTTACACACCCAAGTTAGAGAACATTGCTGTGATAGAGATGTATGGAGACATCTGAGGCTCTTCATTGTACACGACAACAACAGAAAATTGACCCAGAACAGCAACTTTACACACCCAAGTTAGAGAACATTGCTGTGATAGAGATGTATGGAGACATCTGAGGCTCTTCATTGTACACGACAACAACAGAAAATTGACCCAGAACAGCAACTTTACACACCCAAGTTAGAGAACATTGCTGTGATAGAGATGTATGGAGACATCTGAGGCTCTTCATTGTACACGACAACAACAGAAAATTGACCCAGAACAGCAACTTTACACACCCAAGTTAGAGAACATTGCTGTGATAGAGATGTATGGAGACATCTGAGGCTCTTCATTGTACACGACAACAACAGAAAATTGACCCAGAACAGCAACTTTACACACCCAAGTTAGAGAACATTGCTGTGATAGAGATGTATGGAGACATCTGAGGCTCTTCATTGTACACGACAACAACAGAAAATTGACCCAGAACAGCAACTTTACACACCCAAGTTAGAGAACATTGCTGTGATAGAGATGTATGGAGACATCTGAGGCTCTTCATTGTACACGACAACAACAGAAAATTGACCCAGAACAGCAACTTTACACACCCAAGTTAGAGAACATTGCTGTGATAGAGATGTATGGAGACATCTGAGGCTCTTCATTGTACACGACAACAACAGAAAATTGACCCAGAACAGCAACTTTACACACCCAAGTTAGAGAACATTGCTGTGATAGAGATGTATGGAGACATCTGAGGCTCTTCATTGTACACAACAACAACAGATATATTTTTTTATATCAAACATCACCTATACATGACAAAGAAGAAAAAAGACAAGAAATCTAAATTCTCAGGATTTTTCAATCCTCTTAGTTCTTTCCTCAGGTTAATTAGCAACCATTTTTAACATATAGATAATGAACCAAACCCTTGCTCTTTATAATAAATTACAGTAATTTCACAAACACAACACATTGTAGAGGTGAAGTTTCACACTTGAGAATGGTCAGAGTGTGTTTCGAATTTTAATCATTGTTACATGAAGAGATGGTGATAAGATTAAATAGCTCTTCCAATGACGTTGGAGTTACATCAAGCTATGTTACACACAGACAGAGAGGGTATCAAGAACACAATTCTCAATCACTCCACCAAGTTACGTAATAATGCCGTAATGTCTTCAGTAGAAGCTTGTTGACCTCTAACCAACAGCTGGTGTTTGGTATTCCAATGGTTTCTGCCACGCCTTCAGCTAGTTTTCTATAAAGGAAGACAAGCTTTCTTCTTGAGATCTTTGTTCTCTTCATAATGTTATGACTCAATCTTATGGAATGGTGGCGTTGATACGTTGACCTCATAGTGTGAACTGTTGTTCCATATTCTTCAGATAAAAGATAATTCGAAATTTCTTTCTACACAATTTTTTTTTTTTGAAAATATAAAAGAAATATGTTAGAAATGTGTTTCTTTATTGATATAGTGAGGTGGTGGTGTCTTGTCCACTCCATGGAAAGAGGGGTGCCCCGTTAGTCAGCCACAGTTCCCTGTTCACAGTTACCGTAGCGGCTCACGACACCGTAATACATGGCAGTCCCTTACTTGTGCTGCTCCATGGAAAGGGAGGTGCCATTGCCCCGTTAGTCAGCCACAGTTCCCTGTTCACAGTTACCGTAGCGGCTCACGACACCGTACTACATGGCAGTCCCTTACTTGTGCTGCTCCATGGAAAGGGAGGTGCCATTGCCCCGTTAGTCAGCCACAGTTCCCTGTTCACAGTTACCGTAGCGGCTCACGACACCGTACTACATGGCAGTCCCTTACTTGTGCTGCTCCATGGAAAGGGAGGTGCCATTGCCCCGTTAGTCAGCCACAGTTCCCTGTTCACAGTTACCGTAGCGGCTCACGACACCGTACTACATGGCAGTCCCTTACTTGTGCTGCTCCATGGAAAGGGAGGTGCCATTGCCCCGTTAGTCAGCCACAGTTCCCTGTTCACAGTTACCGTAGCGGCTCACGACACCGTACTACATGGCAGTCCCTTACTTGTGCTGCTCCATGGAAAGGGAGGTGCCATTGCCCCGTTAGTCAGCCACAGTTCCCTGTTCACAGTTACCGTAGCGGCTCACGACGCCGTACTACATGGCAGTCCCTTACTTGTGCTGCTCCATGGAAAGGGAGGTGCCATTGCCCCGTTAGTCAGCCACAGTTCCCTGTTCACGGTTACCGTAGCGGCTCACGACACCGTACTACAGGGCAGTTCCTTACTTGTGCTGCTCCATGGAAAGGGAGGTGCCATTGCCCCGTTAGTCAGCCACAGTTCCCTGTTCACGGTTACCGTAGCGGCTCACGACACCGTACTACATGGCAGTCCCTTACTTGTGCTGCTCCATGGAAAGGGAGGTGCCATTGCCCCGTTAGTCAGCCACAGTTCCCTGTTCACAGTTACCGTAGCGGCTCACGACACCGTACTACATGGCAGTCCCTTACTTGTGCTGCTCCATGGAAAGGGAGGTGTCATTGCCCCGTTAGTCAGCCACAGTTCCCTGTTCACAGTTACCGTAGCGGCTCACGACACCGTACTACAGGACAGTCCCTTACTTGTGCTGCTCCATGGAAAGGGAGGTGCCATTGCCCCGTTAGTCAGCCACAGTTCCCTGTTCACGGATACCGTAGCGGCTCACGACACCGTACTACAGGGCAGTCCCTTACTTGTGCTGCTCCATGGAAAGGGAGGTGCCATTGCCCCGTTAGTCAGCCACAGTTCCCTGTTCACGGTTACCGTAGCGGCTCACGACGCCGTACTACATGGCAGTCCCTTACTTGTGCTGCTCCATGGAAAGGGAGGTGCCATTGCCCCGTTAGTCAGCCACAGTTCCCTGTTCACAGTTACCGTAGCGGCTCACGACACCGTACTACAGGACAGTCCCTTACTTGTGCTGCTCCATGGAAAGGGAGGTGCCATTGCCCCGTTAGTCAGCCACAGTTCCCTGTTCACAGTTACCGTAGCGGCTCACGACACCGTACTACATGGCAGTCCCTTACTTGTGCTGCTCCATGGAAAGGGAGGTGCCATTGCCCCGTTAGTCAGCCACAGTTCCCTGTTCACAGTTACCGTAGCGGCTCACGACACCGTACTACATGGCAGTCCCTTACTTGTGCTGCTCCATGGAAAGGGAGGTGCCATTGCCCCGTTAGTCAGTCACAGTTCCCTGTTCACAGTTACCGTAGCGGCTCACGACACCGTACTACAGGACAGTCCCTTACTTGTGCTGCTCCATGGAAAGGGAGGTGCCATTGCCCCGTTAGTCAGCCACAGTTCTCTGTTCACAGTTACCGTAGCGGCTCACGACACCGTACTACATGGCAGTCCCTTACTTGTGCTGCTCCATGGAAAGGGAGGTGCCATTGCCCCGTTAGTCAGCCACAGTTCCCTGTTCACAGTTACCGTAGCGGCTCACGACACCGTACTACAGGACAGTCCCTTACTTGTGCTGCTCCATGGAAAGGGAGGTGCCATTGCCCCGTTAGTCAGCCACAGTTCTCTGTTCACAGTTACCGTAGCGGCTCACGACACCGTACTACATGGCAGTCCCTTACTTGTGCTGCTCCATGGAAAGGGAGGTGTCATTGCCCCGTTAGTCAGCCACAGTTCCCTGTTCACAGTTACCGTAGCGGCTCACGACACCGTACTACAGGGCAGTCCCTTACTTGTGCTGCTCCATGGAAAGGGAGGTGCCATTGCCCCGTTAGTCAGCCACAGTTCCCTGTTCACAGTTACCGTAGCGGCTCACGACACCGTACTACATGGCAGTCCCTTACTTGTGCTGCTCCATGGAAAGGGAGGTGCCATTGCCCCGTTAGTCAGCCACAGTTCCCTGTTCACAGTTACCGTAGCGGCTCACGACACCGTACTACAGGGCAGTCCCTTACTTGTGCTGCTCCATGGAAAGTGAGGTGCCATTGCCCCGTTAGTCAGTCACAGTTCCCTGTTCACAGTTACCGTAGCGGCTCACGACGCCGTACTACATGGCAGTCCCTTACTTGTGCTGCTCCATGGAAAGATCATTGCCCCGTTAGTCAGCCACAGTTCACAGTTACCATAGCGGCTCACGACACCGTACTACAGGGCAGTCCCTTACTTGTGCTGCTCCATGGAAAGATCATTGCCCCGTTAGTCAGCCACAGTTCACAGTTACCATAGCGGCTCACGACACCGTACTACATGGCAGTCCCTTACTTGTGCTGCTCCATGGAAAGACCATTGCCCCGTTAGTCAGCCACAGTTCACAGTTACCATAGCGGCTCACGACACCGTACTACAGGGCAGTCCCTTACTTGTGCTGCTCCATGGAAAGACCATTGCCCCGTTAGTCAGCCACAGTTCACAGTTACCATAGCGGCTCACGACACCGTACTACAGGGCAGTCCCTTACTTGTGCTGCTCCATGGAAAGACCATTGCCCCGTTAGTCAGCCACAGTTCACAGTTACCATAGCGGCTCACGACACCGTACTACAGGGCAGTCCCTTACTTGTGCTGCTCCATGGAAAGACCATTGCCCCGTTAGTCAGCCACAGTTCACAGTTACCATAGCGGCTCACGACACCGTACTACAGGACAGTCCCTTACTTGTGCTGCTCCATGGAAAGACCATTGCCCCGTTAGTCAGCCACAGTTCACAGTTACCGTAGCGGCTCACGACACCGTACTACAGGGCAGTCCCTTACTTGTGCTGCTTCTCCCCACGTAGAGGAGGACTTCTGGTATAGGTAATATATCTATCTATACACATTCATGGGCAAAACTTATGGAAGTAGAAAGTCTTTGACGTCGTCGGTCGTCTTTTTTTTTTTTTTTTGAAGGAGGCAATATTGTTCACACTTGGCTATATCCTAAGGATAAATTTACAATCACACGCCGACATGTTATAGTCGGCTGTAGCGAAAGGGTTAAATATAAAATTTATTGAATTATTTATAATAATTTTTGTTGTTTTAAATATTAATATTTTATAGTAAATACATTAAATTATATTACAACAACAAAAAGCTGTATCAAGACCTTTTAGTCTTATACAGAATCTCCGAGTAGAAATGTAGGGTATATACAACAGTAACAGTACCAATAATCAGTTATTTACAATGTATCAAATAAGGGGAAAGAAGAAAGAAAGGACTTGGTATAAACTTATATACAAGTAATTGAGAACAAGCAGTTCCTTTTCTTAAAGAACAATAATTAGTAGAATTGATAGAAATTTGGATTGGTACAAGTAAATATACAACACACAATGTCATAATTACCAGACATCAGTTTAATACATGGATGGATCAAGGGTAGAGGGTTGTCTCTCTATAGTCAGGATATATATTCTTAGGGGATATTAAATTATATTAAAACATAAAAAAATCTTTAAAACATAATGTTTATAAAAGTAGAACTAATACAAATCAATAACGCGCCATCTATATATAGGTTTTCAAATTTTAATTATACAATTTTAATTAAGACATTTTTCATTTTAATTTAGACATTTTTCATTTCAATTTAGACATTTTCATTTTATATTTAGACACTTTCATTTTTATTTAGACATTTTCAATTTTAATTTAGACATTTTTCATTTCAATTTAGACATTTTTCATTTCAATTTAGACATTTTTTTCATTTTAATTTAGACACTTTCATTTCAATTTAGACATTTTTTTCATTTTAATTTAGACACTTTCATTTCAATTTAGACATTTTTCATTTCAATTTAGACACTTTCATTTCAATTTAGACATTTTTCATTTCAATTTAGACATTTTTCATTTTAATTTAGACATTTTTCATTTTAATTTAGACACATGGAGTTTTTATATAACGAATGAAGAAATTAAGACGCGAATGTTTCTTTTCACACATAAATCAAACTTCTACTGTCCTTACTGCGATGAAAAACATATTATACATCAAATTTGTCATCTTCAAGGAGTAGCTAGTGACAGTGAATCGGTGTCAAGGCGGTGACATCAAAAGACAAGATGATATTCATATTTGTATATTAGTTGTTTAGATTTTGATTCTTGTTTAGTCATTGTAAGCAATTATTTTGTAATAGATTCTAAACTTCCTGTTGATAGTTCCAGTGTAGTTGGCGTTCTCTGCTTCAGGAACCTGCGTTATAAATATCTCAGTAATAAAAAGGTATATATTGGATTGAATAAAATATTTATTTCCCAATATTTTGGTTGGCTGAACGCCAACCTTTATCAAGGCATTACATTTTTGTATACACAAACTCAGCGCTGCAGAGTGTTATAATATTACAGTTGAAATCATTTAAAATACAAAGTAGGTCGGGGAAATTTGTGCATTAAAAAATTATTATAAAAATTACAATCAAAATATGTAAAATATCTTAAAATTTCAACTGTGATATTATAACACTATGCGGCGCTGAGTTTGTATATACAAAAATGTAATGCCTTGATAAAGGTTGGCGTTCAGCCAACCGAAATATTGACAAATAAATCTCTTATTCAATCCAATATATGCCTTTTTATTATCTAATGGTTTAAGTATGGATTGCTCTATTTTTAGAACAAATATATATATATATCTGTGGAAAAAAATAGTCAAAAATATCATGGAACAAGTTAAATCAACGTTTAATTGTTTTTTATTCCACTAGATGGCGCTGTGCCATTTAAAATGCTCATGTGGGCGGTCAGAATATGACTTTTTGTTTTTAGAAAAAAATACATATAAAAATCAACGATTATTTCATATTTATTCCGATAGATGGTGCAAGCCATCAGCAACTTTTTAATTGCACGATCAAAAAATGCCTTTTTCTTATTATATAAATAATTGTGTGTGCATAATGCTCTTATGTGAATAATTCACAAAATGTTTTACCTTACTTTACCTAAAAATTATTTTAAGTTTCGGAATATATAAGAAAAAAAGTTTATAAATTTAGTTGCCATCTATCGTTAAAATTTTGCACAAATAAATTTACTGTCAATGTGTTTTTTTAAATATCATCAAATATTATAAATCATTACAGTAAGGTCTGTAGAGATAATATTTAATGATATTTAAAAGAAACACATTGCCAGTAAATTTTGTGTTAAATTTAAAGAAAAAAAGTGTTGAATGATTTTATACATTAATTGTTATATTAATGTTATGTCAAAGCGTAACAAAACAATAATAAAAAAGCATTTTTTCGCACCAAAGGGAGTTTTATAGATCCATCAAATTCCATTCTGTTTTTTAACCTTTCAAGCTAGCACCCTGTGTCGACAGTAATTCTTCATGTCTTGGTCTCCCGGACAAGTTGGCCGTTCCCTCACCATCTTGCTTCATTGTTCTGTCATGTCCTTTTCTTTTCCCTTGAATTCCTCCTTAGTTCTTTGGTATTCCGAGCTTCTTCTCTGGTCATCTCTACAATCTGACCATCCGCGTGTTACCCATGTAACGTACAGTAAAACTCTCATTTTTTATTTTTAAAAATTGAAGAAAATTTTAGAATAATCTCTTTTATCCAACTTTAAAGTTAAGAATGTCATTTTTTTAATGGTGTGAATTCTCTCTCTTATAAAGTAGAACCTCCCTTTAGCAGACACCCCACTAGAGGACACCTCTCTACAAAGGACAGTTTTAATTTGCAAAATTACCATTTTTACTATTTAACAACTCTCCGGTAAGAGTACACCTCTCCCTAAAGGACACTTTAGCTCTGTAATTAGGTGTTGTCCTTTACAGGGAGGTTGTTCTACTGTAGCAACTCTCCAGGAAGAGGACACCTCTCCCTAAAGGACACTTTGGCTCGGCAATTAGGTGTCCTTTACAGGGAGATTGTTCTACTGTAGCAACTCTCCAGTAAGAGGATACCTCTCCCTAAAGGACACTTTGACTCTGTAATTAGGTGTACTTTACAGGGAGGTTTTTCTACTGTAGCAACTCTCCAGTAAGAGGACACCTCTCCCTAAAGGACACGTTGGTTCTGTAATTAGGTGTTGTCTTTTACAGGGAGGTTGTTCTACTGTAGCAACTCTCCAGTAAGAGGACACCTCTCCTTAAAAGACACTTTGGCTCTGCAATTAGGTGTCCTTTACAGGGAGGTTGTTATACTGTAGCAACTCTCCAGTAAGAGGACACCTGTCTCTAAAGGACACTTTGTCTATGTAATTAGGTGTTGTCCTTTACAGGGAGGTTGTTCTACTGTAACAACTCTTCATGTAAGAGGACACCTCTCCCTAAAGGACACTTTGGCTCTGTAATTAGGTGATGTCTTTTACACGGAGGTTGTTCTACTGTAGCAACTCTCCAGTAAGAGGACACCTCTCTCTAAAGGACACTTTGGCTCTGTAATTAGGTGTTGTCCTTTACAGGGAGGTAGTTCTACTGTATATATTTTACATATATATTTATTCATATTATATAATTTTATATATAAATATTCATTTAATTTTGTATTTAAACCTATATAGCCTTATAAGAAGGTTGTAATGAAGTGTCGTTTCATTCTCACTCTCATCACGTGTCAGTGAATTTTAATTTACTCATCTATAAATTTCATAAACTTTTCGTTTATTCTGTGTTTATTTATCATATAAATCATCAAAGACTACTTCTGCCTACTTTACTAATGATGGAAAATATTATATAGAGGGCTTGGCTCATCAGTAATGAACCCTCTCAGCGGTTTACCCAAATTATTCTTTCCCCCGTTTGTTTTTAAACTCCTTTTTTTTTATCTAATGTGTATTTTTATAGGAAGAAAGTTAGCTTAAAGGTATTTTTTTAAATAAATCTATAGAGGCATAACCTTTTAGGTCTGCAAGAGTTCATATGATTCATATCATGAGGAACATAGATACCAAAATATTTATAAGAATTATATCATTAGATTTGGCACATTCTAATGATCTGGAATTCTAAAATACATTTGTATTCAATTCCTTATATGTGTGATGTTACTTCCATATACACTGACGGACAAAATTTAAGGTAAATTGAAAGTCTTTGATGCCGCAGGTCATCTGTTTTTTTTTTTTTTTTTTTTTTTTTGTTAAGGATACAGAGTCAATTTTGTTTACACTTGGTTATCTCGTGTGTCTTCAATAAAGGTCACTGTAATATCTTTTAGAGTTATTGTCTGAATCCTGATATACATGGTAAAAGGTACAACTTTCTTAAGTTTTGTCCATGAGTGTATTGTCTGAATCCCGATATACATGGTAAAAGGTACAACTTCCTTAAGTTTTGTCCATGAGTGTATACAGCATTGTCTCCCATGAGGAAGCCTTGAAACTCGGTCTCTCCTGGAAATGATCTCCTATCATTAACTTTGCGTCGGTTTAAGGACTTCACCTCTCTGACAAGAGTCTCTGATAAGAGACTACCTCTAAGAGAGACCCGGACTAACCATGTTTTAAAACTATTGACTCTTATGGGGGGGGGGACATGTGGATACGACATATATATATTACATAAGTTAGAATAATAAAATCGAAAAAAAAAAACGATCAACAAAAGTCATAAAAAACGATAGAACAATGACAAGAAATTCTTTCATACAGATTGAATTGATTTTTTACGCTTCTCTCTTGTATCAAATAAAGATGGAGATTTTACTAAAGTTTTTCTTAAGTTTACTGCTTATGGATTTAGACAATTTGATGAACATGGGATGAACGAAATCTATGGATGTCCCATAAAATGGCGTTCGAATGAAGAAAACTTCGCTATAATCGGATTAGGAACAAACACACACACACACAAACAAACGCCATTAACCCAGATTAAGGTCGTTGTTTATTGGGATTCCATCTTGGGAGTTCGCTTTAAATCCTCCTTTTATACCTCTCTAAATCGTGTCTCGGTGGGGTAGTGGTTATGGTTGTCACCTCTATTTGTATAGACCTGGGTTCGAATCCCGATTTGGTTAGATTTTTTTAAAAAAGAGGAGTATTCAAATGAAACAAAATTTCATATAATTAATACATCTTAAATTTCTCAACTTGACACCAATTTTAAAATATTGTAACAAAGTATTTATTATTTTATTAACAGAACATCATTCTTTTATGTTTATATTTTTGTTTCTCTGTAAACTTCCTTCATTGCTTATCGTTTTATCATTCATAGTTTGTTCTTGCCTTGAATAAATTGTTGTCTCATCCTTAAGTTTGTATTCCCTAATTTTCCATGTGACAATATTTATATTTTCTCAAAAAAAAAAAAAAAACCTGCACGAAAATCAACATTTAAAGAATCTTTATAAGGAGAAAAAAATTCTTCATTATTACAGTCTAGTAGATGTTTAAATTGACCAAACTGCTTGAGATGTAAGATTATATTACGATGCACTAGCGCGCCATCTGTTATCAAATTACAAAACTATTTTAGAGGCGTAATATTCTTTTTAAAATAAAACAATTTCTACTGTCCTTACTGCAATGGAAAAATTAAAGGGAGGGGATTTTTGATATTTGCGGAAGAGCGATTGCTCGAAGCATATTATATATTTATAATTATATGTAATTCTGCTGTCCTAAAAGCTTATGTCCATAGTTAATCTAAAATACCCATTCGAAGAGTCAAACATCAGTATCACTATAAAAGGAAGTTACAAAAATGCAATATAACAGCGGTATGGTAGATTAAACTGGCGAAACCGCTGGGAGGGTTCACCACTGATGAGCCAGCCCCTCCCTTTAATTTTTCCATTGCAGTAAGGACAGTAGAAATTGTTTTATTTTAAAAAGAATATTACGCCTCTAAAATAGTTTTGTAATATATAAGATTATGTTTCTTTAACTGTTTGTTGAACCAGTATCTCCTTTAAGGTCATTCTTATATTTTTTACAGTAGAGCGTTCTGTGGTCGAAAACCAACGCTACGACACGTGATCGAATCCCATATTTTGGTATTTTATTTTCTAATTTTAAAAAAATGCTTCAATGGCCCCCGATTCTTCCAAAAGTCTTAACTCCACAAATGAGGGCAATTACCAAACGAGGGTCTGACACACTTGTAATGTTCTTCGCATTTGTAGACATGTGATGCAATTACAGTAAAGGAAATCATCATCTACTACCCACCATGATTATCATGGCCTGTATATCATATGTACATATTAGTAAACCTTATAGCGCACCCATAACAATCTTTCATTGTCACTAGCAACATAACTCTTTAGCAAGGTGAAATTCTTTACCTTATATTTAGACGAAGAGCATTTGCCATTCTTCAGGATATAAAAATTCATGAAGAATATTTTAAAAACTGATCCTGCATTTTAATGAGAGTCTTTTGGTTAAAATCTGAATCAGTAGACTGGTGTGTACCTCTTCAGTGATGCATCCTTCAAGATGATTTTTCCATAGCAATATGCATGAGTTTATACTCATGGACTAAACTTAAGGAAGTTGTACCATTTAGCATATATATCGGGTTTCAGACAATAACTCTGAAAGACACTCATGGACAAAACTTGAGAAAGTTGTACTTTTTACCATGTATATCAGGATTCAGACAATAACTCTGAAAGATATTACAGTGACCTTTATTGAAGATACACGTGATAACCAAGTGTGAATAAAATTTCCTGTCTCCTGAAAAAAAAAATAGACGACCGTCGACATCAAGGACTTTCCAGTTCCTCAAGCTTTGTCCATGAGTGTATATAGAAGCACCTCTGCTCTAGGGAAGATTATTTTCTTCTTACCATATAAGAAAAGCTAAAGATATTGTAAAAGTTGGGTGGTAAAGACCTTCTATCTATTGATTCAATTATTTTCTTCAGTCAAAGACAAATCTTACACAACCATTGATTCTCTAGTGATTTCTGTCTTGGACATTGAAACAAAATTATCAATATGATCTGAACGTAGCAACCTTTTATCAAAATATCCATAATTCCCGATTTCCATGGTTTCCTTATTATGTTTATTCTATTATATACGCCCTTTATTGAAACGGTCTTTGATTGATATGTAAAAGAATCATTCGCTTCTTAATGTGTTCATTTGCTATATATAGATGGAGTGTTATTGTTTACGGAAGAGCATTGCTCGATACAAATATTTATATGTAATTCTATTCTCCTAAAAGCTTATGTCTATAGTTTGCTTAAATACCATTTCTAAGATTCCACCCTTCAGTGTAGCATATATAAGTAGAATGGTCCAATACAGTATTAGAACTCTAAAAAACCGGTCTTTTATTGATGTATAAAAGAAACATTCGCTTCTTAATGTGTTCATTTGGTATATACAGATGGTGCGTTATTACTTTGTATTAATATAAGCCTTTGAATGGAAGTTTGAAACTATAAGTACCATATATTTCCCCTGGCAGTAAAGGATTGCAATGTCTGAACGTAGCAGTAAGTGAAAGGAACAAAGTTCCAAGTTGCCAAGAAGAAAGAAAAAAAGGTCACAATTCCGGAGTGTGAGGTATTGTGACATGTCCTCTAATGACAAGTGTCATTACCACTTGCTCCGGAATCTTCTGCCTGAAGGGTGACATCGCCTATATGTCCTAGACCTTCTTTTTTACATCTTCCTAACTCTTGACATCTAGGTCTGAGTGTAGTTTTTTACGGCGTGAACATGTGTGTACCGTAGGTATACTCAAGGTTAGTCTAATAGCTCTGTAAGGTCGTGATTATGTACATCATGTTCACACAGGTGAATCACGGTTACAAATAGAGTACTGTTTGCATATTTTGGCTAATTTTTACTCTATTACCGAAAAAAACATGTTTCTTTCTTTTTTTTTTCTGGCATTTTGTGTATGTCGCATTTTTCGTTTAAACTACACTCATGAAAAAAAAAACTTAAGGAAGTTGTATTTAAATCATGTTTAATCATAATTTACTGCTCTTCACCTTATCTACGACTGTCCGAACTTTACAGAAGTGAGAATGTTCTCTGATCTAAATGATTTAACTCTTTTATATCAGCCACTTTATATATATAAATTTTATAAACTCTGTCGAATAATACATGTAACTTTGTAAATATTTAAATATAAGTTTTAATTTGTTTGTTTCCTCTGTAATAGGAATAAATATTTCAATATCGCGCCTGGTTGATTAATAAATAAATTTAATATATCGGGATTCAGATAATAACTCTGAAAGACACTCGTGCACAAAACTTAAGGAAGTTGTACCTTTTAGTATGTATATCGGGATTCAGACAATACACTCATGGACAAAACTTAAGGAAGTTGTACCTTTTAGCATGTATATCGGGATTCAGACAATACACTCATGGACAAAACTTAAGGAAGTTGTACCTTTTAGCATGTATATCGGGATTCAGACAATACACTCATGGACAAAACTTAAGGAAGTTGTACCTTTTAGCATGTATATCGGGATTCAGACAATACACTCATGGACAAAACTTAAGGAAGTTGTACCTTTTAGCATGTATATCGGGATTCAGACAATACACTCATGGACAAAACTTAAGGAAGTTGTACCTTTTAGCATGTATATCGGGATTCAGACAATACACTCATGGACAAAACTTAAGGAAGCTGTACCTTTTAGCATGTATATCGGGATTCAGACAATACACTCATGGACAAAACTTAAGGAAGTTGTACTTTTTAGCATGTATATCGGGATTCAGACAATACACTCATGGACAAAACTTAAGGAAGCTGTACCTTTTAGCATGTATATCGGGATTCAGATAATACACTCATGGACAAAACTTAAGGAAGCTGTACCTTTTAGCATGTATATCGGGATTCAGATAATACACTCATGGACAAAACTTAAGGAAGTTGTACCTTTTAGCATGTATATTGGGATTCAGACAATACACTCATGGACAAAACTTAAGGAAGTTGTACCTTTTAGCATGTATATCGGGATTCAGACAATACACTCATGGACAAAACTTAAGGAAGGTGTACCTTTTAGCATGTATATCGGGATTCAGACAATACACTCATGGACAAAACTTAAGGAAGGTGTACTTTTTAGCATGTATATCGGGATTCAGACAATACACTCATGGACAAAACTTAAGGAAGTTGTACCTTTTAGCATGTATATCGGGATTCAGACAATACACTCATGGACAAAACTTAAGGGAGGTGTACCTTTTAGCATGTATATCGGGATTCAGACAATACACTCATGGACAAAACTTAAGGAAGTTGTACCTTTTAGCATGTATATTGGGATTCAGACAATACACTCATGGACAAAACTTAAGGAAGTTGTACCTTTTAGCATGTATATCGGGATTCAGACAATAACTCTGAAAGATATTATAGTAACCTTTATTGAAGACATACTAGATAAACAAGTATGAATAAAATTTCCTCTGTCTCCTTAAAAAAATCCAGACGACTGGCAACATCAAAGACTTTCCACTTCCTCAATTTTTGTCATTTAGTGTATATATATCCTCAAATATTATCTCTACAGACATAACTGAAATGATAAAAGTTTTTGAAAAAGAAGATTTGTCTTATCAATAGTGAACTCTCTAATTCGGTTACTTATATCATTACAGTAAGGTCTGTATAGATAATATTTGATGATATTATTGAAAAAGAAATACATTGTCCAAAATAATAATTGCAAAATGTATCGATAGATGGCAGTTGAATTTATAAATATAGTATTTGTAATAGATACGAATATTCTATATATGAACTAAATAAGGTAACATATCTCTGGAGATGTGAGTTTTCTTTTCATTTGTATTGTAATCTCAAGTTTTCAGGTATTACCTCCCTTCTACTGGAGTACAGGAATGGACAATAATGATACGCCGTTATATACTTGGCTACATTTAGTTTGAATTGTGCATGTTGCTTGATATTATCCAGCCAACAAATATATATATATATATATATGAAAAAACGAAAGAAAAAAAAAAGATGAAAAGATCAGGTGTTGAAATCAATATTAAAAATGGCATATCCTGACCAAGAGCACATGTGCTTTACAGAAGGCAGAGCGCCATCTGGTGGAACAGAAATCAATTAAACATTGATTTAGCCTGTTCCCTGATATTTGGCCAACCCAATTTCTTGATAAATTAAGAAAAGCCATGTAGTAATGTAGTTTATGCTGTTGGATGAATGCAGTGTGGCATGTTGGTTATAAGCAGTCGTGGTGGTTGAGTGATGGGTGGTAAGGACACACAGGAGACAGAGGTCCCGTGAGGAAATAGATCGGGGAGGAAAGATAGAAGAACAATCCCTAGAACAACTGTCGTCACTTCGGTGAGAACTGAACCTTGATCATCCCGTCTAGCCGCTTTTAAGCCGCTTTAAGTCAGATAAATCCCCTAGGGGAGAATAAAGACTTGACACTTGTTTACCAAGGGGGTTGTTTGTTAACCTGGCTATCTTCCCTTGTACTCCCACACAGGCCATTTTATTAATATTTTTCCGAATATTATGACATATATATATGATGTCGAGAAGCTCCATCCAGATAGGACACCTGTCAATCATCCCTGGACCCCGGGGGGGGGGGGGGACCACAGGTGTGAGGGGTTCTCGGAAGCTGATCTGTAAATAAGGAAAACGGGACTGTGGCTGACGACGCTCTTCATTAGGATTATCTTTACCTGGGGATAAGTTGTACACACTCTCTCTCTCCCTATAAATACCCCTTATAATAAATTAATTATTCTCAAATTTGCCCTTGCTTTATTTATCTCCGCGACAATATTTTTGAAAATAGAGCAATCCATAAATAAATCTTTAAATAAAAAGGCATATATTGGATCAAAATATAATTTATTTTTACCAATATTTCAGTTGGCTGAACGCCAATCTTCTTATACTCCCGAGCAGTAAAGGGTTGCAAACATTTGTAAGTACAAAGTCGAACTGCTTTTCACATGTGTAGATATGTGGTACACTTACAGTAAAAGCAGTCGCCTTACTTCTACCCACCATGATTATCATGGCCTGTACCATGAACACCTGAACGCCAACCTTTATCAAAGTATTAAAAATATATATATAATCTAAAAATGCAAATATTTTCTTTTTTTTTTAATAATATTTTATTTTCATTCATTGAGTATTCCACATTTTTGACCATAGTTTTAGAATATACCACTTTTAAAATTGTCTTAAATATATATAGTTAACTTACCTATTTTTAAAAATTCACCAATATAGAATTAATTTTGTAATTTCTATATAAATATGAAAATATGTGTTGTGTAATTTTCTTCAAGTAATTATAATAATAAAAACTACTTATAATACAATATAATGCGGCTTATGATTGTAGAACGACATTTGAAAATTATCCCGCATGGAAACTTTTATTTTTTACGTTTATCATTACTCTTCACAATTCATCCTTTCATACTTCATCCCTAAGGTTAGAAATAATCGTTATTTCTCCTTAAAATAAATTTTCGATTTTTCGTTCAAAAGAAACACATGCGGGATCATTTTCAAATGTCGTTCTAAAAAAACTACTTAATAGTAAAAAAAAATGATTTTTTCTACTTTTCTATTATTACGACTGCACCTTCAATTCTTTTTAACAAAAATATTGTAACAAAGTATTTATTAATTTTATCTACAGAGTGGTCATTTTTATTTTTATATTTTGCTACTCTGTAAATTTCCCTCGTGGCTTATCTTTTGTTTACCATTCATTGTTTGTTCTTGCCTGAAATAAATTGTTGTCTCATCCCCGAAGTTGGTCTTCCTTAATTTTCCACGTGGCAATATTATTCATAACATATAGAGTAGAACAACCTCCCTGTAAAGGACAACACCTAATTGCAGAGCCAAAGTGTCCTTTAGGGAGAGGTGTCATCTTACTGGAGAGTTGTTGAATAGTAAAAATGGTAATTTTGCAAATGAAAACTGTCCTTTTTAGAGAGGTGTCCTCTAGCGGGGTGTCTACTAAAGGGAGGTTCTACTGTATATATGTTATATAAAAATATTATTTTATTTAGACTTATATTTCATATATTCAAATACTCTGTTAAATCGACCGCCAGAGGTCACGCTTCCCTTATAAAAACTCATTGTTGTTGTTTCCCGATGGCCGGCTCAAACTTTTGTACATTATGTAAATAAGTTTTTCATTTTTTGATTCTTACGCCTTAAGACAGGCAGTACTTTTATTAAACTATGTTTTTTTCATATATTCTTTTAGCGAAATTAAAGCTATTTTATTAATTCTATTTAATTATTTCCACGACTGCATTACCATAGCATAATCATCAAAATATTCAAAAATCAAGAATAAAATATTTTTATTTATAACATATATATATATATAAATTTAGTTATTATCCAACAATGTTTCATTATAGTTCATTGCTGTACTCCAGTAGAAGGGAGATAATACCTGAAAACTTGAGATTGAGATAAAAATGAAAAAAATAAGCTAACCCCTCACACCGATAAAACGGTGTTTACCTTACAACTCCGAACACTAGGATTTTCCTGGAAAATCTCTTAAAGATTTCTTGAAAAAGCCATGGTCCACCTGTGCTCCAAATCCATATTCTTATAGTATATTATAAATTTCTGGAATGAAATCCATATTCTTATTTTCCATAGGATCATTCAAATAATAATCTGTATATATTTATTATGTGTATATAATCTTTCTCCATTTTTACCCCTTTGTATATTTCCCACTTTCCTAGGTTTCTCCGTCTTGTAACCCCAAGGAGAATCCTCTGTAAGACCTGTGTGTCTTAATAAAGGTTTTTGTGTGTGTGTGTGATAAAAATGAAAAGAAACTCACATCTCCAGAAACATGTTGCCTTATTCAATTAAAATATAATATTGTAACAAAGTATTTATTAATTTTTATTAACAGAGTGGTCACTTTTATGTTTATATTTTGCTACTCTGAAAATTTCCCTCATGGCTTATCTTTTGTTTACCATTCATAGTTTGTCCTTGCCTGAAATAAATTGTTGTCTCCTCCTGAAGTTTTTGTCTTCCCTAATTTTACACGTGACAATATTTACATATATTCACTGAGTAAATAAATAACACATAACTCTGTGGTGTGTCAAACAGATCGTCTGGTGTCTGGCCGCCATCTTGGTCAATTTGGTTAGAGGAGAGGGCTACCAGGAACCTAACCAACTTTACGTAAGTTTTTTACTATCTTTAACCATTATTATTACTATTATTTATTTATTTATTTCAACACACAAAACGCGATATTTCGTCTAGGGATAATTGCATCGTTTTACTTTTTTTTAAAACAGAAACAGTTATAAACATATTATACAAGAAAAATGATTAAGACTTAAAAAGAGAAACAATAATATATAATTAGGAACCTTTCAGGTTAGAAAGATAATCATAAATATATTTACAATTTACTATTAATCCCTTTTATTATTTCATTTGCAGAGACTCCGTGTTTAATCCATGTATAATAAATTTCCTCCAATTAACCCAGACCAATCTATTTATTAACTTGATTGTCTTAATTAAGTTTTCCCCTGCATTTCCATGTATATCTGTTTGAATATATACAACGTCCGTAAATTCTTTCCATGAAAGTAGATATAACTCAGAAATGTTCACTTTCACAAGTTCGATGCGTTAAGGAATTGTCACCTAATAAAGTTGTATTTGTTTATAAAAAATTGAATATATAGAAATATAATATATAGATATTTTTCTTTTCTCTATTTTTTCATTTGACGCCAGTGTCTTATATGCATATATAATAAAGTTGCATATAATGCAAATATGATAAAGTTACATATAAAATAATGCATATATAATAAGGTAGCATATAATATAATTTATATAATAAAGAGAGTTGCATATAATATAATGCATATATAATAAAGTTGCATATAATGCATACAATAAGGTTTCATATGATATAAGGCATTTAATAAAGTTGCATATATAATAAAGTTGCATATAATGCATATAATATAATTCATATAATAAAGTTGCATATATTATAATGCATATAATAAAGTTGCATATAATATAATGCATATATAATAAAGTTGCATATGATATAATGCATATAATAAAGTTGCATATAATGCATATAATAAAGTTGCATATAATGCATATATAATAAAGTTGCATAAAAAAAATTATTCATATCAATTTTTTTATTTAAAAAAACGCCATTGTTCTAATTAAACCATGTTAAAAATTTCAATTGCGTAACTCGTACACACAAATGGAAATAAATAAACATATTTAGTTTTCAATCTTATTCCACAATGTGTCAAGTTCAAGTGTGGCCATTGTTTCAATCCCCTCCCCAACAATGGAATTACTTCTAATTGTTAGATGATTGTAGCGAATTTTAAACATTATGGAGGCTGAAGTAATCACGTGTCAGATTTAATTGTGTTGGATTGAATGGAGCTGCTATGTTGAAGGTTTCTTTGCCCTCTCTTTCGTCTCTCGTTCCACATCCTTTTCATTCTCTATGAGATTGTAAAATTCTTGTTTGTAAGTTGCGTACCATTCCCTTCAAAATATATCATTTTACATCTGTTGGGATAAATAGCAACTAATCGTTCATTATTTTTGCTATTCTTTATCATATTGGCTAACTACTCTTTCTTGATAAATCAAGAAAATCCAACCACGTACGCGTTTCGGTCTGTTGGCCTTCGTCAGCGTGGTGCAGGATGTACCTCAACGTACCTTCAAGAAGAAATCGCAGGATATCATTGTTAGAAATAGACTAATGGTAAACGTGATAAGTTTTTATTATTATTATTATTTAAGAATTGCAAGCTTTCGGAAGATACAACAAAAAGCTTTATTAAGACATTTTGGTCTTATAAATATTCTCCGAGTAGAAGAATAGGGTATATACAAGTGCATATGAAAGATACAATTTGGATTATCAATTAGAATTGAAAGGTATAATAAGACCAAATCCAAATAAATAAATAGTGTGTGACGTTTCTGTAACAGCGTTGTTACCATCTTCAGACATAAATGAGAAAAAATCTCACAGCATGTTCTTATATAGTGCTGATTAAGAACAGTACTATATATTTAAGAACACGCTGTGATATTTTTTTCTCATTTATGTCTGAAGATGGTAACAACGCTGTTACCGAAACGTCACACACAATTAATTTGGATTTGGTCTTATTATACCTTGTAATAACAGTAACAGTACCAATAATCAGTTATTTATAATGTATCAAATAAGGGGAAAGAAGAAAGAAAGGACTTGTTATAAGCTTATATACAAACAATCGAGAACAAGCAGTTCCTTTTCTTAAATAACAATAATTAGTAGAATTGACAGAAATTGAGATTGATACAAGTGAATATACAACGCAATGTCATAATTACCCGACATCAGTTTTATACATGGATGGATCAAGGGTAGAGGATTGTCTAAAGTCGGAATATAAAATCTTAAGTGTTAATACATTTGTGATATTGTACTGGGATAAGTTGCATAAATTATTTAAAAAGACATCTCCTTATCGTGAAAGTTGCTTGATGGCTTACGCCATCTATCGGAATAAATATCAACTATTCTCGTTGATTTTTTAAATTATTCCAGAATTGGCCAAATAGCCATTCTTGATTAATCAAGAAAAGCTAACCATGGACACATTTCGGTCTGTTGGCCCTCATCAGCGTGGTGCAAGCTGTACCTCAACGACCAAAAATATAATTAATACGTTAATTATAGTTAATACATTTGTTCATTCACTCAGCGCTTTCGGATAATATCTATCTTCGATATAAGTTATTCATCAATATATACTTACTATGTATCAATTGAAAATCGTAGAAAATTCGTAAAGAGGGAGAGGAAAAGGTCATCATGGGAAAAAAAAAAGATGAACAGAGACGACCGAAGAGCGTCCTAAATGATGATAGATTGGGGTTTTTTTTTTTTTTTCATTCTGGCACATGGAGCATGTCTGATTTCTGTGAAAGAACGTTGTAATGGGAATAAAAGGGGCGAAACCAGATGGAGAAAAGAACAGTTTAACCGGCTTGTTAGAATCCTCCTTTTATGTCAGGGCACGTGGCCGAGGAGTTATAAGCCGCTGTGAAGAATTCAATAATTCTTAACCATGTTGCAACCTTCACGCTCATTTCTAATGAAAAAAGAGGTAAAAGAGAATAAAGGTATATAACCAACTAAATTATACATATGTATGTGTGTGCTTTGTAAAGAAGTTTTGCGTAAGAATGACATTCATGTGTTAAAATCAGCGTTTTTTTCTTTGAATCGTAGATGCTTTTCATAATGAAGAGAGAGGGTCATAACCTGGAAAAGATGTTATACAGATTTTGGTTCCTTCTTCTTCTTCTTTCTTATCTTTACTCAATCATATTAGGGTATCAAGTTGTGACCCTTGATGGTGTCTGTTTGACAACTATCATAACTGGGTGAAGTAGAATGCGTCTGCCTTTGTCATTAAGACTGGAAGCAATACTCAGTAGCAGGCCGACTTAGCTCCAAAAGAAATGGCCGCCTCTGACATGAGGAACAGACGCCATGTGCAGCCGCTCCTAACTGGTCTAAAACCAAGGGTCGGCAAACTTTTGAGTCGAAATACTCAAAAATTACAATTTACAAAATTTCAATTTTTTTAAGAGCCCCAAAAAACTAGCGGCAGTACTCGTTTTAATAATATTTACATATGGAACTATATAAAGAGCCGCAGCTTCACATCCAAAGAGCCGCATGTGGCTCGAGTTAGACTCATTTAGAAATATAGGGTAATATTGTACTCATGGACAAAGCTTAGGGAAATTGAGAGTCTTTTATGTCACCATTTTTTAAAGTAGACAGAAGCAATTTTGTTCACACTTGGTTATCTCGTGTGTCTTCAATAAAGGTAACACTGCATAAAAATCTTTCAGAGTTATTCTCTGAACTCCGATATACATGCCTGAAAGGTACAACTTCCTTAAGTTTTGTCCATGAGTGTATTGTCTGTATCCCGATATACATGCTGAAAGGTACAACTTCCTTAAGTTTTGTCCATGAGTGTATTGTTTGAATCCCGATATACATGCTAAAAGGTACAATTTCCTTAAGTTTTGTCCATGAGTGTATTGTCTGAATCCCGATATACATGGTAAAAGGTACAACTTCCTTAAGTTTTGTCTATGAGTGTATTGTCTGAATCCCGATATACATGGTAAAAGGTACAACTTCCTTAAGTTTTGTCTATGAGTGTATTGTCTGAATCCCGATATACATGCTAAAAGGTACAGCTTCCTTAAGTTTTGTCTATGAGTGTATTGTCTGAATCCCGATATACATGCTGAAAGGTACAACTTCCTTAAGTTTTATCCATGAGTGTATTGTTTGAATCCCGATATACATGCTAAAAGGTACAATTTCCTTAAGTTTTGTCCATGAGTGTATTGTCTGAATCCCGATATACATGGTAAAAGGTACAACTTCCTTAAGTTTTGTCTATGAGTGTATTGTCTGAATCCCGATATACATGGTAAAAGGTACAACTTCCTTAAGTTTTGTCTATGAGTGTATTGTCTGAATCCCGATATACATGCTAAAAGGTACAGCTTCCTTAAGTTTTGTCTATGAGTGTATTGTCTGAATCCCGATATACATGCTAAAAGGTACAACTTCCTTAAGTTTTGTCCATGAGTGTATTGTCTGAATCCCGATATACATGCTAAAAGGTACAGCTTCCTTAAGTTTTGTCTATGAGTGTATTGTCTCAATCCCGATATACATGCTAAAAGGTACAGCTTCCTTAAGTTTTGTCTATGAGTGTATTGTCTCAAACCCGATATACATGCTAAAAGGTACAACTTCCTTAAGTTTTGTCCATGAGTGTATTGTCTGAATCCCGATATACATGCTAAAAGGTACAGCTTCCTTAAGTTTTGTCTATGAGTGTATTGTCTGAATCCCGATATACATGCTGAAAGGTACAACTTCCTTAAGTTTTGTCCATGAGTGTATTGTCTGAATCCCGATATACATGCTGAAAGGTACAACTTCCTTAAGTTTTGTCCATGAGTGTATTGTCTCAATCCCGATATACATGCTAAAAGGTACAGCTTCCTTAAGTTTTGTCTATGAGTGTATTGTCTCAATCCCGATATACATGCTAAAAGGTACAACTTCCTTAAGTTTTGTCCATGAGTGTATTGTCTGAATCCCGATATACATGCTAAAAGGTACATTTTCCTTAAGTTTTGTCCATGAGTGTATTGTCTGAATCCCGAAATACATGCTAAAAGGTACAGCTTCCTTAAGTTTTGTCTATGAGTGTATGGTCTCAATCCCGATATACATGCTAAAAGGTACAGCTTCCTTAAGTTTTGTCAATGAGTGTATTGTCTCAATCCCGATATACATGCTAAAAGGTACAACTTCCTTAAGTTTTGTCCATGAGTGTATTGTCTGAATCCCGATATACATGCTAAAAGGTACAGCTTCCTTAAGTTTTGTCTATGAGTGTATTGTCTGAATCCCGATATACATGCTGAAAGGTACAACTTCCTTAAGTTTTGTCCATGAGTGTATTGTCTGAATCCCGATATACATGCTGAAAGGTACAACTTCCTTAAGTTTTGTCCATGAGTGTATTGTCTCAATCCCGATATACATGCTAAAAGGTACAGCTTCCTTAAGTTTTGTCTATGAGTGTATTGTCTCAATCCCGATATACATGCTAAAAGGTACAACTTCCTTAAGTTTTGTCCATGAGTGTATTGTCTGAATCCCGATATACATGCTAAAAGGTACAGCTTCCTTAAGTTTTGTCTATGAGTGTATTGTCTCAATCCCGATATACATGCTGAAAGGTACAACTTCCTTAAGTTTTATCCATGAGTGTATTGTCTGAATTCCGATATACATGCTGAAAGGTACAACTTCCTTAAGTTATGTCGATGAGTGTATTGTCTGAATCCCGATATACATGCTGAAAGGTACAACTTCTTTAAGTTTTGTCCATGAGTGTATTGTCTGAATCCCGATATACATGCTAAATGGTACAACTTCCTTAAGTTTTGTCCATGAGTGTATTGTCTGAATCCCGATATACATGCTGAAAAGTACAACTTCCTTAAGTTTTGTCTATGAGTGTATATCAATTCGTTTTAAAACTTAAAAACTGTATAGATGAAGGTTTAAAAATCCGAGTTCCAGATTGCCGTAAGCATCAGTCTAGATTATTCCATTTAGAGATGAGTATATTAGCCGTGAAGGTAAAAAAACAACAACAATTAATTTAATTACAGAAATTTCTTAAAAAGACAACAAAAACTGTAAAAAAAAAAAAAAAAAACTCAACGTTGATCCAATATAAATGATGAAATCCACGCGCACAAAGTAATGAAGTAATTAATGACAAAACAAATGTTTACAAAAAAAAAAAAATTCGGTCAACGGGTCAAGGTATATTTTTTTAATTTTTGTTTTTTTTTTCATAGATGAAGTGTAGGAGGAGGCATCCTTGTTTTTTTGTTCCTCCCCAGTCATTGTTCGGTAGAAATGGGGGCAATATGGAAATTAGGGAGGATTTTTAAAACTTTTAATTTGCATATAAACATTCACGAGAACATTTTAAGAAAAACAAATAGAGTATATAGTCAACTCATCAACTATTTTTTTAATCAAATATTTTATTTTCAATATTTTAAAAGAGGTTAAATTAGTTGTATCTTGTGTGAATCATTTAAAAATTGATACATGGAACTATCTTTAATTAAAAAGGCATATATGGGTTTGAAATATCATTTAACAATATTCCAGTTGGCTGAACGCTAACATTTATCAAAGTATTATAACAACTTGTTTATGATACCTTGAAAAAGTTGGCGTTCAGCCAACTAAAATATTGTTAAAATAAATGATATTTTGATCCAATATATGCTTTTTTAATTAAAGATCTATTTATGGGTTTCTCTATTTTCAAAACATAAAACTATATTTTTAGTCAAAAATAAAAGTCACATATTTTAAAATACAGTTACGAGCGTCATGCGTTCTTAATAATTCTTCATCTCTGTCACCGTTTGCTTTTTTTTTGGAATGGCGCTCTCCTATTGGTTGGCTACGATCACGCCACCTTTGCCCCCCCCCCCCCCTCGCTTTTTGGTTTTTGTAACTATTGTGTTGGAGCGGGTCGCTCCTTAAATAAATACATATCTTAGTTAATAACTAAATGGAATCCTCTCTTTCTTTTTCCCAGTAAGAGACGCCTACGGAAGCCAACAGTACATAGACAGATAAAGCACATAGGCTATAGTTATTAACTAACATGTGCATTTATATAAGGCGCCAATTTATAATTGTAACGAATAGTATTTGAATAAAAACATTCAATCGGGTAAAACACGGGCGTTGCCCGGGTCATTCGGCTAGTGAACTATAATAACCTAAACTACACTCTGTGCAACAGTGAATATATCCAGGACACACGACAAGTTTTACTGTCTGGTACTGGAAGATGGGAGATTAATTCTCTGCTAAAAAATTGGTTATGAAAACAATTCGCCATATGTTTTATTGACAAATTAGTGAAAAGGTTAGACTAATTCATTTGCTTTTTACAAATTCTGGAAAATAGCACAGTCAAAAAGGTCTAACACAAAAGTTTTATAATATATATGAGTGGGTATATATAAATATTGAATATCTAATAATATTTTATACCACAGAATAATATTAAACATTCGACAACAAAATTATATCATCATCATTCCCATTTTCTTTACATTTGATCTATAGGTCTTTAACTTTTAATTAGACAATTTTAATTTATATTTATACATTTTTCATTTTAATTTAGACACTTTCAATTTTATTTAGACATTTTCAATTTTAATTTAGACATTATTCATTTCACAATGTCTAAATTGAATAGATTATAATAAAGATTGTTCGTCTGTTATTTTTCTATCTCTTATGTTTTAGCTATATGGATCATTAAAAACATTTGTAACACAGATGATGGATCCAACTTGAAGAAAGGTCGATGTTAATCTCCACTTTCTGTAGATAACTGTTATGTTTACTTCTGTATCTGGGAGAATCCTGTATGGGACGATTGTCCTTAATAAAATCTTTGTTGCTGAAATGTTTTTTTAAGAAATGGTTGTTAACTTAACTGTGTTTGTTTGTTTAGGAGGATCCCCCTCATCCGTACAAGTTTGGCTATGAGCTAACAGATCCATACGGCAATCAGCAAAGCAGAGAAGAACGTGGTGATGAAACTGGTGCAAAATATGGACATTACAGTTATACGGATGCCAAAGGAATCTTTCGTACTGTCGAATACGTTGCTGATCAAGATGGTTTCCGTGCTTGGATCAAGACAAACGAACCTGGTATAGGTGATCAAGAACCTGCAGATGTTGTTCAATCTGTTGGTGCTGAAAATAAATACATTGTTTCCCAAGAACAACCATTTATTGAACCTAAAAAAATACGAAATATTCCTTTAGATGAAGAAAAAATTCATCGCCCATATCCAAAACCTCCTTCCAACAGATTACGTCGTCTTCGAAGAAAGCAGACGCGTATGACAAAACAAGATGACGAAGAAGAATATGGTGCAAGAGTACCACTTTATGATAAATCTGTGCTAATGAAAGATTATTCGTCTGTTATTAGCAAGAATCAAAAATTAACTTCTTCTTCACTTCTGGATGATGAAAATATACCTGTTTATAAAGATAAATAAACAACACACTCATCAAAATGATATATTTTGCAAAAAAAAATAAAAATAAAATTATAAAACATAAATAACTATAAATATTAACATAAAATTATATCTATAAATATATATAATGAGAGAGAGAGAGAGAGATGAATATAAAATTAAAACATGAAATATATTTGTCGATTTTCATTTACAAACGATATATTCTTTATATTAATATCTTTAATTTACATTTGATTTTTTTCTATTATCATTTTCTTTAATCAACAAACATTTTAGTATTTTGTTTTGTACGTAAATTTAAAGAACATTTTATAATTAGTAGTGTTATATATATATACTTTTAAATTTATGATTGTTAAACTAATTTTATATGTGAAATCTTTCCAACATAAAAAAAAATGTATATATTTTGGCGGATAATTGTAGATTTGTATATTGAGTTTTTTTAATTATAATATTTTAACAATTTAAACACAAATTAACAAGTTACCATATACGTATTATTGATAAAAAGGTGCTATGTTTAATTTGAAAATTTAAAATAAAAAAATACTTTTAGAGATTAAAATATTTTGAAACTAAAATAATATAAAATATCCTTTTTTTGCTTTAATTTTAACTTAGATATTATATGCTAAACGATGTATATTGAATTTTCAAATTTAAAATCGCCAATTTGTTTATTATATTGATTTGCATTTCAAAAATGTATTTTCCTATAGTTACAAATATTCTAAACAAAATGTTTTTAATATTATAGATTTTTCTACATTATTAAATGTGTTAAAGTTATAAACTTAAATATTAGGAAGGAATTTAATACAAACTTACCTGATAAAATTAAGGCAAGTAAATGTCAGCAAACGATAACGTTTTAATTGATTATAAATCAACACGTTTAGATATAAAATGTGTTTTATTGAGCTAGCAAGAAATTTTTTATTTAATATATTAATAATTATTTTACTTGAATATATAAAATGTGTATTATTGCTAGCAATAAATATATTATTTAATTTTATATATTAATATACATTTTTTTCACTTAAATATAAAATGTGCATTATTTTGCTTGCAAGAAAAAATATTATTTTATTTAATATATCAATATATTAGAAAAGGTCATCCAGAAAGTTCTGCCTTTTTTCAATGACAAATTTAAGATAAAATTCTGAAAACGATATAAATCTTTAATGAACAATATATATACAGCATTTTTTTTCCGGTGATCATTTGCGGTCTAAAGGGTCTTCGATTTATTGCCGATGAATTAAGGTGGGTTTTGAATGCCTTCAAAGAATTGAACTATGCGCCTTTCGAAGGAAATTTGTAGGAATATAAAGACAAATTTATTTAAAAGAAAGGTTAGGTGAGTGTAGAGGATTGATCAAAACATCGTATTCATTCATAATTCAGGATTTTACTGCAAACGTCCATGGTTACATTTGACCTGATGTGATCTTTATGAAACAGAATGCCTTGCGAATGGCCAGTTCTAGATATTTTGCTTTAATAGTTAGTTGTCTTCAGATCTTTCATTTGGGATTTTTTTTCTTAGAATTGATGGTCTGATTTGCCAAACATCACCTTCTTCCTGGTCTTTGGATTGTTTGCAGAGCTTTATCAGACTTATTTTCATGAATATAGAGGTTGTCTTTCTGGCATTCGTATTTTTAGAATTATAAAAGACACTTCAAAAAATCGCGTGAGAACGCCCTTGCAACCTCAGAATAATTTTTAACGCTTTGCCAAATGCTTTAATTTTTATTTGTTCCTGAACAGGACAAAATATTTTTGTCGAACCTCGAGATAATAAAAAGATTACTGGCCGAAGTGTCTTTTAATTATAAAAAAAGACTTATTTTATTATGGTCTCCTTCATATAATTGCTTTAAAGAATTCATTTTTTCATCTCTAGTGGAGATACTTCTGAAAAGCATTTCTTCGTCATATTCAATGGTGGTTTATACCAGAAATTAAAACCACTATGCACTAATGTTTAATTTTTAAATAAATAAACTTTCTACTATCCTCTTACTGCCTTGAAATATTATTGGAAGATTTTGGCTCATCAGTGGTGAACCCTCCCAGCAGTTTCGCTATATATAATCCATCAGGCCGTTTTTTAGAGCTCTAATACTGTATTGGATCATTCTGTTTATATATGCTACACTGAAGGGTGGAATCTTAGAAATGGTATTCAAGCAAACTATGGACATAAGCCTTTAGAGACAGTAGAATTACATATACATATTTGCATATTAGCCATGCTCTTCCACAAGTAAGGACTCAATTGGAAAATAAAACATTAATATTTTGAATTGATATATAAATATATATAAAATAGAAAAGGAATATAGAACGAAAATAATGCTTATGGCTTTCCATTTTTACCTTGGTGCCTAAAATGGAACCTTCTACACAATATGTTAAAAGAGATTTAATATTAACGAAAAAAACATATTTTCTTATGAAATAAAATAATCTTTTTTTAAAGTACTCAGTCAAAAAATAGACCCACGGTCGAGTGGTTTTAAAAAAAACTTCAGAACTTTCCAGATGACCCCACAAAATACATTTCTTTCACAAATATTTAAAACAATCTATTTTAATACACTTCACACACACACACACACAAAAAAAAAACATATTTAAAACTTCATTACATAAAAAAAAATTAAAGTTATGTAAATTTCGATAAGCTAATTCTTATATATGTAAATATGTATATATAAATTTTTTATTATAAAAAAATGATATAATTATTTGAAAATTGTGATTATTATATATATATTATACACAGTATAAGTAACACACACACATATACCACATATATATAACAACACATGTACTACATATATATATATTAACCTATATGTATTGATGTATATATTATAATTGGAGAATATACAATTGTGGTAATTTTTAATATTACGTAATTGATTGCATTTTTTTTATATCTTCTGTGCCATCTGCAGTTAATTACACAGCACAAGATTTTAATTTTCTTTGGAATAACTTTTTCTTTTGGTGTGTTAATAATAATAAACTTTTTTTCTCATATATCTGATCTCTTTTTTTATTGGTTCTCCATACACAACATACTTACATCGGAGTTAGGGGTTTGAAGAAGAGCGTTTTGGCTCGAAAGCTCGTTTTTTAGAAAAACAAAGAAAAGAAATCCTTATAATTAATTTTTTTAAGTATTGTGATTGTATAAATGAAATTTTCTGAAGGCTAACGTCATCTGTTGGAATAAATATCAACTAATCTTTGATTTTATGAAAAATATTTCTGAATATTGGTCAAATATGATTTTTTTTAAATAAACAATTAGTTGATAGATATGTAAATATTACCACGTGGAAAATTAGGGAAGACAAAAACTTCAGGAGGAGACAACAATTTATTTCAGGCAAGAACAAACTATGAATGGTAAACAAAAGATAAGCCACGAGGGAAATTTACAGAGTAGCAAAATGGAAACTTGAGACTCGAGATGGAAACGTCTCAACAAAGAGCAAAATTCAAAAAAAAAAAAAATGAACATTTTTACCACTTACACTCATGGACAAAACTTATATGTTTAACTAGATTTTCAGATTTTCTATAATTAATGTATATTATTTTAATTTTTGGGAAATAAATTAAGTGAGCTTTCAAAATTCGAAACTATTATAGACGCGTAAGATTCTTTTTAAAATTAAACAATTTCTACTGCCCTTACTGCAATGGAAAAATGAAAGGGAGGGCCTGGCTCATCAGTGGTGAACCCTCCCAGCGGTTTCGCCAGTTTAATCTACCATACCGCTGTTATATTGCATTTTTGGAACTTCCTTTTATAGTGATACTGTTGCTAGGCTCTTGGAATGGGTGTTTTAGGTGAACTATGGACATAAGCTTTGAGGACAGTAGAATTACATACAATTATAAATATATAATAAATTAAGTGAGTTTTAATGGACCAACTAGAAGCTTGACGGTGGCGCTCGAGTGGCAGAAGAGGGAACTAAAACTGACTTACTTTTATTTTTCTTACATACCTTTTTAAATGAGATCACTTGTGTGGATTTGATAATTATAAATAATTTTAAACGTGATTCTATTTGAAATTTATCTTTGAATGGGGTGTTAATAATACAAAGTCAATATTTTAGTTCCAACTTTGACCACTCGAGCGCTACAGTCGAGCTGTTATTTAGTTCAAATGTTTATCTAAATGAAAAACCTTTTTAATTCCTAGTTTTACATTCATGGACAAAACTTAAGGTAGTTGTACTTTTTAGCATGTATACCGGGATTGAGACAATAACTCTGAAAGATATTACAGTGACCTTTATTGAAGACATACGAGATAACCAATTGTGAACAAATTTTTCTCTGATTCCTAAAAAAAAAAAAAAAACTACTAATAGACGACCGGTGATATCAAAGGATTTCCACTTCCTTAAGTTTTGTAATGAGTGTAGTTACTTTTCAGTAAGAATAGACCGCTCTCTAAAGGACACTTTGTCTTTGAAACTTTGTGATTTTTTTAGGCCAAAGGAATCAGTAAGACATTTAAGGAATGCAGTGAACACCAAAAAGTAACTACTGTATACAACTTGAAACATATTTAAAACAATAATATTTTTTTACATTGTTGATTTCCTTTTGAAAGAGGGTTCTACAGGCATATACACTCATAGACAAAACTTAAAGAAGTTGTAACTTTTATCATGTGTGTGTATATCTGGATTCAGACAATACTTTCATGGGCAAAACTTAAGGAAGTTGTACCTTTTACCATGTATATCGGGATTCAGACAATACTTTCATGGGCAAAACTTAAGGAAGTTGTACCTTTTAGCATGTATATCTGGATTCAGACAATACTTTAATGGGCAAAACTTAAGGAAGTTGTACCTTTTAGCATCTATATCGGGATTCAGACAATACACTCATAGACAAAACTTAAAGAAGTTGTAACTTTTATCATGTATATCTGGATTCAGGCCATACTTTCATGGGCAAAACTTAAGGAAGTTGTACCTTTTAGCATGTATATCGGGATTCAGACAATACACTCATGGACAAAACTTAAGGAAGTTGTACCTTTTAGCATGTATATCGGGATTCAGACAATACACTCATGGACAAAACTTAAGGAAGTTGTACCTTTTAGCATGTATATCGGGATTCAGACAATACACTCATGGACAAAACTAAAGGAAGTTGTACCTTTTAGCATGTATATCGGGATTCAGACAATACACTCATGGACAAAACTTAAGGAAGTTGTACCTTTTAGCATGTATATTGGGATTCAGACAATACACTCATGGAAACAAAACTTAACGAATTTGTACCTTTTACCATGTATATCGGGATTCAGACAATACACTCATGGACAAAACTTAAGGAAGTTGTACCTTTTAGCATGTATATTGGGATTCAGACAATACACTCATGGAAACAAAACTTAACGAATTTGTACCTTTTACCATGTATATCGGGATTCAGACAATAACTCTGAAAAATATTACAGTGGTCTTTATTGAAGACACACGAGATAACCAAGTGTGAATAAAATTACCTGTTTCCTTAAAGAAAAAAAAAAAGACGACCGGCGATATCAAAGACTTTCCATTTTTTTTAAATTTGTCCATGAGTATGTATTTTAAGATTTTATTTTGTTTTAACGCTATGTGAACTTTATAAAATTGAAAAAAAAAATCAATATGAGACATATCAGTCTATTGACAAATGGAATACAAATAAACAATATGCAATTAATAAAGCACAATATGTAAATAATAGTCAAATTTATTTGAAGATATATCGCGCTATATGTAATAGCGAATTTAGCCACGACTTTGTATTTTGATGTATAATATTTACCCAAGAGAGAGATACCCGCCCTATATATATACATGAAAAAAGATAAAAAGGTTAGGTGTTGATATTAAAAATAAATCAGTCATATTCTGACCAATAGCATTCCAACACCACGATCTGTAATCCTGAGCCCCTTCAGCAGAGCTGACTGCTACAGTCAGCCTTACATGTCCCCAGGTGGTGGATAGGGGAACAACCTTCAGATATGAACCAGGCCAGCTATGAAACAAGCAGAATAGCTCTGTCCAATAAGCAGTCATGGACCAACAACAGAATTGTAAGAAAGAGAGAGAGAGAGAGGAGAAAGACCTTTTTAAAAATCCTGACTTCAACTGACCCGGTTGATAGACCTCAGCAAAGGTTTCCTCTCCAGGGATACGGAGGAGCTGTGTCTGTACTCATGTTAGAGTCGGCAGTGAAGAGCTTCCATGTTAGGAACGGCCTCAAATTACAGGCAAAGTCAGACTTTCACCAAAGTGTGCCATGGTGCCATGATCAACGAAAGCTGCACCCCTACACCCCATTCCATGAGATCATGAACTCATGGAATTCGTGTAATCTATACATAAGGGGATAAGAAACAATAACAACACTAACATGATCATATAAAAGGGCGTACCTGGATCTGTAAAGAAAAAAAAAACAATTTTTTTCTTAAAATATTTCGAGAGATTGCTCCCTCTTTATCAATTTATTGCACAGTGATTGATAAAGAGGGAGCAATCTCTCGAAATATTTCAAGAAAAAAAATGTTTTTTTTTTCTTTACAGATCCAGGTACGCCCTTTTATATGATCTTAATTCAGTGTCGGGCAACCTTTTTCGAGTTGCGGCGCACTAAGCTTAATTTCTTTTTTTCGCGGCGCACCTGTGAGAATTTCGTAACCAAAATATTTTTTTCCTTTTTTAACCAACAGATTTTACGGTGTACAAAACGTATTGTGTGAATGTGTGTGTGTTTTACAACATGCAAAAAAAATGAAGAATTACTACAGCAATACTTTGACGAAAACTCCGAATAAATTTTTTAAATAAATTTATAAATTTTTTTGTTTTCTTTTTTTTTTAAGCTTTGTAGCTTTGAGTCTCTATTAATAAACAGCTGTGACAAAGATTGTAAATGACGGTTAATAAGTTTGGACATATTATTTTAAAAATTAGGTATTTTCCCGCAGTATGTATTCAACTTTATTAAATAAAGTTGTTTTCGCGGATTGTTTTTTTTTAACTTATGATTTTAAATAGGTACATACTATTTGCATTTTTATTTTTTAATAATGGCACGTGCCAGTTATGTACGTCAAGATTATGTACATACGTTATATGAAATATAAAATTATGCAAACTGTTGTAATTATAATACCAAAATAAGTTTTATATAAAATGAAATTTGCTTTTTTTTTAAATTTCATTTTTATATGAAAATTTTTGAAAAAAAATATTAAAATTGAATAAAAATTATGTTGGAAAAGCCTAGGCAAATTTTACAAGAGTAAAATTAAAAGAAGACTATGCAAACTAGGCTTTACGAAAAAGATCTATGTAAATCTTCCACAGATATAAAAAAACTAGGATTGCATCGGTGTGTGTGTCCACAAGAAGTCGGAGCTCTACGCGTTTGAGACGACAGCTGGGAGTGCCGCTGTCCTTGTTTGGATCCTTCAACTTTGTTATTAACTGTTTTGGTTTTACTTCTTTAATATATTAAGGCGATCAAGTAGTTGAGCCTAATAAATTTATTTTACGAAACTTAGATCTGATTTTTCCAGCACTTGAGCAGGACACTTAATTGTTATAAGAAGTTGGCGGACTTATCTTAGTATTCTCGTGCCGCTACATTTTTTGGTGAGCCGGACGTGATTCTGCTCAAGTGGATTATTGTTTATCGGAGATATATATTTAAAGTGAAGTAGAGTTCAAGAAGTTGAAAGGTTACAATGGCTCTAAGTTTGTGTATCAGGAAGCGAGCCCCCGTGAGAAGTCAAGTTACAAGGATTTACAAGGAAATTATTTCTAATTTGAGAATTGAATCCAAGGATTATTTCAAGGCAACAGTTGGAGTGAGAAGAATTCTGGATGTACAGAAGGTACTGTTGTCGTCTGATGAAGAGATAATCGATATTTTGGCAGAAGATGATGAAGCGGATCTGGAAAAGGAAATGGATGATTGTGCGCATTATCAAGAGATCATAATTGAAGCAATTGTGGCTTATGAGGATGCTCAAAAACAAGTTGCAAGAGAAGTTGTAGTTCAAGATTCTTTTATGGATACTACAGAGAAAATAAGACTTCCCACCATTGAATTACCGAAGTTTAGTGGTAATTTGATAGATTGGTTAACTTTTTGGGCTCAATTTGAGAAAATTCATCTTGATATCAGACTAAAGGATAGCGACAAGTTCTATTATTTGCTTCAAAGTCTGAGTGTAGAGACTGAGGCCTATAAAATCGTATCCATTTATCCGCTTACTGAAGAAAATTATTCTAAGGCGATTGATGCTTTAAGAAGACGTTATGCTAATCCTGATTTGTTGTTACAAGTTTATGTGAGAGAACTGCTCAAGTTGGTCATCGAAAGTGCTAGCGGAAAGAAAAAATTATCTTTTCATGAACTATATTATAAAATTCAATCTTATCTTGGTTCTTTAAAGAGTTTGAATCTGGAAAGTGCAAGCCCGGACACATGGCTGTATCCCTTAGTGGAATCGTGTCTATCTGACGAACTATTGCTAGCGTGGCAGAGATCTCAGTTCATCAAGCTTGATGTTGAACATCAGACGAGACTGGATCAACTGATGGACTTTTTGGAAAGGGAGATTTTGATTCAACAGAATATCCAGTTAGCTAAAAGCGGTTTCCAAATTGCTGAAACTTCCGACCAAGAGAGAAGGAAAGGATTTTATAAGAAGAAAAATGATATTCCAAAGGTGACCGGATTACAACAAATGGAATTAGGCGGATGTATATTCTGTGAAAAGAAGCATGCGAGTCAAAATTGTTTTGCCGCTAAAAATATGTCTTTAGAAGAAAAAAGAAAAGTCATCCGTGAAAAGAAGGTTTGCTTCAAATGCTTAAAGGGACGCCATCTTGCTAGATATTGCAGAACAAGGGTTAGGTGCTACAACTGTGGCTCGTCTCATTTTTTAATTATGTGCACTCGAGGAGATAGAAATAACAAAGAGGCTGCTCAATTGGGAATTGAACCAGAGTTGACTAGTCAAAATTCAGAAAGGGTTAAACAACGGGTTTCACATCGCGAAAATTCTGAATCTTTTGATGCTACGGTGAAACCAAACGAAGATCTGAAAAGGCATAATGATTGTTCCAACCAAGTTTGTCAGCGGAATGTTGCTCTTCAGACTTTGATGTTGAATGTTATTGCACCAAAGGGGAGGAAATTGGTGCGCGCATTTCTTGATTCAGGTTCTCAACATACTTATATTTTGAAGACAACAGCGGAAGAATTAGAACTGAAGCCTGTGATGAAAGAGACTGTTCATCATGCTTTATTTGGCGGAATACAAACAACGGCTGTTACGCATAATTTGTATGATGTTCAGTTAAAGGCAGACGATGAAATTTTTGTTTGCAAAGTCACTGTTCGTGATCAGTCAAAGATCTGTCAAGCCCTTCCAAGAATTCCCAAAACAAGTTTAATTTCTAAAGAGTTGGAACAAAGAAAGATTAAAGTTACAGATCTTGGAAATGACAACCCACCTATAGAGCTCCTCACCGGTGCAGATATTTATGGAAAATTGATTACTGGAAAAACGCTGCAACTGGATTGCGGTTTAACAGCTATGCTTACCCATTTTGGTTGGACGTTACTAGGCAGCTTGAAGGAATGGTCTGATGAAGATAATTCTATGCTGGTAATGTCCATGAAAAATGAAATTGAAGGCGTGGAAAAAGAGGATTCTGAAACTGCAGTTGATAGCTATGTAGGTGTGAAGGAAGCGGAGTCTAAAGACTATAAAGCAAAGGATTCTGAGCCTAAGGGCGACGGAGTAAAGGATTCTGAAGCGAAGCCTAATGGCGATGGAGTGAAGGATTCTGAGACTGCAATTAAAGGTTATGAATCGGTGAACAATTCAGAAGAGAAAACTAAAACAAATAAAGTTTTAGATTCTGAAGTGGCTGATCAAGTCAGATATTTTGAAACTATTGAGGCAAAAGCTAAAGATGAGAAAATAGCCTATTCTGAAACAAAAGTCATAAAGGTAAAATATTCTGCAACAAAAGCTAAAAGGTTAAAAACTTCTTAAACAAAAGATAGAGAGTTGGTGCACTCAAAAGTCTTGGATAAAAATGAGCAAATTGAGATTAATTCGAGGAATATCGCTAAGACATCTTCAGATCTTCAACGAAATAAGAGACCTTTAAAACCCTATAAAGTTTATCGAGCTAAATCGAAGAGATCAAAAATAATCAATCTCTGTTTTCATGAGCTGCTTGCACTTGTGCTTCTTTTGTTGGCTGTTACTGCTCTTCTTATTGCTATGATAAAGGACGAGATCGATGGGAGGAGTTGGTCTTTGCACTTGTTTACTGATGCGAGTCGGACAGCTTACTCCGCAGTGGTATTTCACCGGGTAGAAAATGAAGAAATACGGGTCAGTTTTATGTCCGCTAAAACACGAGTGACTCCAATGAAAAGAGAAATACTCAAAAAGAATAAGAAAACTGGCGAAAGCGAAATGATTGTTAAAGAGATTAGCATTGATTGGAAGACGCTTCAAGAGAGCGACTGCGTTAGACCTATAAAATGGAGATTTAATCCTCCCTTTGCGGCTTGGTGGGGAGGTTGGTGGGAGCGTTTAATTCGCTCTATGAAGAATTTGTTGAAAAGAACTCCAGGAAAGGATGGAATTGTTCGAGTTGGCAAATTAAAGACCGGAGGCGGGATTATAATAAGACCTGTACAACGTCGTTGCCCAATGGAGTTGGATTTTCCGGAAGAGATTTCGAATCGATTCCAGGATAGTGTTGGATGCTGATTTGGAAAAATTATTGTCACAATTTTTGTGGGGAGTATGTTGGAAAAGCCTAGGCAAATTTTACAAGAGTAAAATTAAAAGAAGACTATGCAAACTAGGCTTTACGAAAAAGATCTATGTAAATCTTCCACAGATATAAAAAAAACTAGGATTGCATCGGTGTGTGTGTCCACAAGAAGTCGGAGCTCTACGCGTTTGAGACGACAGCTGGGAGTGCCGCTGTCCTTGTTTGGATCCTTCAACTTTGTTATTAACTGTTTTGGTTTTACTTCTTTAATATATTAAGGCGATCAAGTAGTTGAGCCTAATAAATTTATTTTACGAAACTTATATCTGATTTTTCCAGCACTTGAGCAGGACACTTAATTGTTATAAGAAGTTGGCGGACTTATCTTAGTATTCTCGTGCCGCTACAAATTATAAAAAATTTTTTTTGAAACATTATTTTTAAATTTAACCAAAAGTTCTAAATACCTACAAAAATGATCGCGGCACACCTAGAATTCTTCGCGGCACACCAGTGTGCAACGGCACACCGGTTGCCCGACACTGTCTTAATTAATGGATCTCCTTTTGACTCAAACTAACATGATCGTGTTTATAGATGGTAGAGCGCCATCTAGTGGAACAGAAATCAACTAAATATTGATTTAACCTATTCCTTGATATTTAGCCAACATGCTGAGGGCCAACAGCCCGTGGTTAGGCTTTTCTTGATTTATCAAGAAAATGGGTTGGCCAAATATTAAGGAACAGGTCAAATCAACGTTTAATTGATTTCTGATCCACTAGATGGCGCTCTGTCATCTAAAAAACGATAATGTTAGTGGTCAAGATATGCCTAATTTATTTTTTATATTTTATATAATAGACCTGATTCATAATTCAATATTTAATGCACTTGTAATATATACTATGTTTATATGGTTTTGACCAAGGACTTGGTTGTTGTTGTGTGATGTAATCAATATATAGCGTGAGATGTTTTTAGTTCTTATGATAATTCTGTAATAATATTATACAAATATATAACAGTAACATACAATCTCTTTTAATAGAAACTACACTACCTAAGATTTTTCCAATTTCTGTCCCAAATTTTATTTCTTCTGATAAATTCACTACTTTATTCTTAACAGGCAAAGGACCCTTCTTAAGTTTCCTATTCAAACTGAATGTTATCAATGATCCAACATATGAATGCCTCTTAGATGTTGAATCACCAGAGCATCTTCTTTTAACTTGCCCTCTGACTAATCAAATTGTATGCAAATACTTTGAAACATTACCAAATTGTCTTAGTGTATATACTCAATCTCATGAGAACTTTGTTAAGTTTAGAACTATTTGTACAATAATTTACAAAACACTACTAATCCATCGTGTAAATAATTAATCATATATATGTAAATACAAGGTATGTCCCATAAGTTCCCGGACTGGGTCCATAAAAAAAAAAGGTAAGATTTTTTTAAAATTTTTTTATTAAAACTTTTCAAAGTAATCCCCCCTTGCTTCAACGCACCAGCGCCATCGTTTCTCCCAATTGTCGAAACAGTTTTTATAAGCCTCTTTTGGAATGCTCTTCAATGCTAACGGCGATTTTTCTATTATGTCATCCCTGGTGTCAAAATGTCTTCCTTTTAGAACTGCTTTAAGTTTGGGGAACAGGAAAAAGTCATTTGGTGCGATGTCTGGGAAATAGGGTGGTTGAAGTAGGATTTGTGTCCCGTTTTTCGCCAAAAAGCTAGTCATCAAGTGCGCTGTGTGAGGGCGAGCATTGTCATGATGTAGGATCCAGCCACCATTAGTCCATTTTTCTGGCCTTTTTTTTTTCGAATCGCTTCCCTTAGACGGCGAAGAATGCCCAAATACATTTCCTTAATAACTGTTTGGCCTGCAGGAAGATACTCGTGATGAACAATGCCCTTGTTATCCGAAAAAGCGACCAGCAACACCTTGTTTCTGGATTTTTTTTGGGTCTAGGCTCACCCTAACCTCTCCACTCGGCAGATTGAGGTTTGGTTTCAGGGTCATAGCCCCATGTCTCGTCGCCTGTGATTATCTTGTCTTTCCATTCTGGATCCGTTCTTGTCATTTCCATCATGTCCTCACAGGTTGCAAGCCGACACAGTTTTTGCTCATTGGTGAGGAATCTTGGGATGAATTTTGCAGGAGTCTTTTTGAGCTTCAAATCTTCGGTTACGATCCTTCCAATCGTTGTTTTAGAGATGCCTGTGTCTTGCTCTAGCTCCAGCAAAGTGGTTCGAGGATTTTCTTTTATCAAATCGGTGATTTTTTGCACATTTTCATCAGTCCTTTGAAATTTTGGGCGTCCTTGACGAGGATCATCTTCAATAGAAATTCTGCCAGCTTTAAATCTAGAATGCCATTCAAAAACAGTTGTTCTCTTTGGGGCGTCATTGGGGAATGCTTTATTAAGCATTTCAAAAGTTTCGGTTGCTGATATTTGAAGTTTCACACAAAATTCTATGCAAATCCTCTGCTTCAATTTTTGGTCCATCGTAAAATCGCCGCAGCGCTAGGTGTGATCTTTAAATAAATTAGAATAACCTTGGCGCGCGCGCAAGTACCGCCTCAATATTGGTACCACCGTGTAGCCAGATATTTTTTCTATAATAAACAGTCAAATTCATTTACATTTTTCATTTATTTATTTTTTTATGGACCCAGTCCGGGAACTTATGGGACATACCTTGTAATACTAGCACAGCACAATAGTCCTTTGGACTTCGTGCTTTTTGTAATCAATAAAGAAATAAATAAAAGATTATTGTATATTAGGTAAAAGAATACATAACAGTACTAATGTACTAGTATAGACATATTTGTATTTAGTTGTAATGTATTTTTAGAACAAATATTTTATATTTTTGTAGAATAATATTTTATTTATTGATAAAAAAGTTTATTTACATTCACTACATATATATATATATATACTTAGTATTTATACACACATTAAAAGAAAAAAAATCACTTTTAAAGTCACAATTAATTTCAAATATACAACTATATAAAATTGATGAAAATAATACTGTTCAAAATATGTCACATTAGCATGTTAAATATACACACATTGTCCAAAAAAATAATTGCCATTTTATATATATATATTTGAAAATAGAACAATCCATATTAAAGATTAAATATATATATCTTATATTCGGGGAGAGAGAATAAAAAAAAAAAGTAAAAAATTATTAAGTAAATGTTTAGATTGTCGAATGCAAATTTTATTTACAAAAAAAAAAAAAAAGAAGAAGAAGAATGAAATATCAATTATTAGCAAATATGCTTATTTTATTTTTAAACAAATTTAACTATATAATATTATATTTTTGGCAAATGAGTTTATTAAAAAAAAACACATTTAACCAACCCAAAAGAAAAAAAAAAAAACAAATCTATATATACACAACAGAACAAAAAATAATATTTAAAAAAGCTTTTTGTTTTTTCGTCAAATTAGAAAAAAAATATTTATATATTTAAAAATATTAAATTGAATATAACATATATATAGCTGGCTTAAATTAAAAAGATTGAGTATAAAAATATATATATTTTTACTACGATTATAATACACCTAAAAAATGTATAATTAAAAAAACATTTAAAATATATTCCCATAATGACCAAATTTGAAAAAATCCATGTTATTATATATTATAAGTGATTGTGTGCTATAAAAGCGGCATTTTATATTATAGAATGTAATGAAGCATAATATATACTTGTATTAATGTTATAAAAAATAAAAATCTTGATAAAAAAGTGTAAATGGCAGATTATATATATATATATATATATATATAATAAAACGAGCAAAAAATAAATCAAAAGATATTTTTATGGCATATAAAAACGAATATACTAAAGTCTAAACAAAATAGCATACGAAGTCATTTGATTTAGA